>JBBBDQ010001640.1:1252500-1380000 GCA_037127315.1 Ascarosepion bandense
AGATTAGATAGCTCTGACAGCCGGACTAATACAGTCACACTAGTGAATCTTCTTATGCTGTTTGTACAACTGTTCTTTGTTAATATATTCGTTTAACTCTATTTCGCATTTGTGTCTTTATTTCTGGTCCCTAACCAGGCCACAACAACTTAGCGACGAAGACTCTTAAGGACCCTTGAGGACCTTAAAAGGACTGCGTAGAAATTGTCAATATTGGTTTAACAGTCGAAGCACGGAATTCTAATTTCCATCACACTTCGTTCTATTCAACAGTACTTGGCAATCCAGAAAAAGAAACTGAACAAAAAAACAAAATTCTAATTCGTCACACTTTGTTCTACTAAATTCACGTTCACTTTTTTTCGAGAGAGAGAAAAGGAAACACTCGTGATTCCCTGAGTGAGTAAAATATTAAAGTTATTTTTTTATTCACTTTCAGTTATTTTTTTTATTTCGGTTTTCTAAAATTTTTTCTTTTTGTAAATATATTCGGTTTAATCCGAAAGGAAAGAGACGGTTAAACGTGGACGAATTTCAATTCGCCATGCTCGAATTTCTAAAGTTCTAACTTGAACTGCAAAATCAACGGGAACTTAAATGGCAAGAGGAACGACTTGAAATACTAAAGCAAACTGATAAAGAACGGCTTGAATTTCGAAAACAAACAGAAATAAGGCATCAAGAACTTGAATAAATTCTACTTCAAACTCAACAGCAACAATGAAACTTGCTTGAACTGACAAACAGGGGACAAAATAGTGAAAACTAAAATCCGTTCTCACAAAATATGATCTCGGGCGCAATAAACACTTTTACATATTCTCCGGACGGGGATATACCTTTCGCCTTCTATTTTAAAAGATTCGTAGACTTATACGCCGCAGATTGCACGAATTAATTATAATTAGATTTTAAGAAAGTTTGCCTTCTTCTTCGAAGACTGGGCATCATAGAACACACCAAATTTGTGAACTATATATTACTCCGTAAAGCAATCAAACTGACATTTACTGAAGCGGTTAAAATTTTTAGAGAATTTTTTAGTCTTAAAACTTTATTCTTTCATAAGAGATAAAAAAGTGTATGAATACAACCAGAAAGGATAGTGAGGATTACACTACATTAGCGTCGGTCGTGAATATACATTGCGACGATTTCAAACTGTCAGAATTAAATAATTTCAAGTGTCTTATATTTGTTCAGGGATTCGTTTCAGCTAAAGTCGCTGAAATTAGACGTAGAGTTCTGAATAAATTGGAAAATGAGCCAAACGTTACCCTTCAACAAATAATGGAAGACTGTCAGAGATTCGTAAGTGTACGCCAAGATTCGAAAAATATCGAGGCATCTGGCATAGTTCTCAAATACTTGTAATTACAAATCCCAAATAAAGATATCATACTACAGTTGGATTCTGGTTCAGATTTAACAATTATAAGTTCACTGACTTGGTAAAAGTTGGGAAAACCAACCTTGCTAAGAACTAATAAAATGGCCAGGTCCGTGACAGTGGAGAAAACAATTTTACGGGAGAACATATCACGAATGTAATTTTTCAAAGAAGGACATTAAAACTAAAAATGTTCTTATTAAAGAATACAGAAAATTTATTCGGCATCAACTGGATGGAGAAATTTAAGTTCCAATTAATTCATTTTGCCAAAAACTAAAAAAAACCTGACTACCGAGGCAAATAATTTAATAAAAAATTTAAAAGAAACTTTTCCGGAAGATTGTTTTCTGGCGGCCTTGTTCGGTGTAATAAAATGATGGCAAAATTCAAGTTAGAAGATGATATCCAGCCAGTATTTATGAAAAAACGAAATGTGCTTTTCACCGATTTACCAAAAATAATTGAATAACTCGACAGACTAGAAAGAACCGTTGTTTTGCCGAAAATTGTGTACAGTCAATGAGCTTCAACGATAGTCTATGTGAAGGAGACATCAAACGAGATCCGGGTTTGCGCGCCGATTTCTGAACGGGGCTTAATGTGGCACTCAAAGACTATCATCATTCTTTACCTAGACCGGAAGAAATTTTCGCGAAACTAAATAGAGGGAACTTTTTTTCAAAAATTGACCTCAGTGACGCATATCTTCAAATACCGGTGGAGAAAGAATGTTTTAAGTTGCTCTGTATTAACACCCATCGTGGGTTGAACAAGTACGAACGTCAATGTTGCGCCGGCAATTTTCCAAAAAGAATGGACGTCATGCTGAGCAACTTTGACCTCGCGGTTGCATATTTGGGCAACATATTAATGATCCGTCAAAATGTAGAGCAGTATAAGGAACATATTTATAAAGATTTCTCAGGAATTCAAGAGTACGAATTCAAATTGAAAGAATCTAAATGCGAATTTTTTATGGAGATGATTAAATACTTGGAACACATTATCGATAAAGAGGACATAAGACCAGATCCAGAACGGGCTACAGAAATCACGGCCTGCTCCCGAAAATGTATCTACCTTATAAAGTTTACTATTTAATTTAATATTACCAGCTGTTTATACCGAATATGCACAACTTTCGTGCTTCTTTAAATGCTTTTTTGAGAAAAGACAAGAACTGGGAGTGGACACCTGGATGTCGAGAAGCATTCATCAAAATAACGGAAGTCTTGACATCGGACTTATTTCTCACCCACTAACACCCAGACCTGAACATTGTAGTTACCAGCGACGCCAGCTCGTATGGCATTTGAGCATGTACTATGCACAAGATGCCTGACGGATCTCACAAACCAATAGCTCAAGCATCGAGAACGCTTCTTCATGTAAAAAAGAATTACTCACAAATTGAGAAGTCGTTAAGGATTATTTTCGCTAACGAAATTTCACCGGGAAACACTTCAGACGAACCATAAAACGATACTGACCATCTAAGGTAGACACTTCAGATGGATCATAAAACGTTACCTCCAATCAAAGACAGACCATGGCCTCGGATTCATGTGAATTTTGCAGCCCCACTAGGCGGATTCTACTATCTTATAGTAGTAGATAGTTTTATCTAAGTAGCCCTAAGTTCTTAGATGTAGAAATCCCACTACAGAAGTAACAATAAATTTCCTACACGAACTGTTCGTCAGATTTGGGGATTTCTCATGCTGTATCTGTTTATACTACTGTTTTTTGTTAATATATTTGTTTAACTATATTCTATCTTATTGTCTTTATTTCTGGCCCCTAACCAGGCCACAACTATCCATTTATCTATATAAATCTGCTCACTATCTATCTATCTATCTATCTATCTATCTATCTATCTATCTATCTATGTCAACGTACGACAAGGTCGTAAAATTTCGATTTGACTCTCTACCGAAAGCAGGAGATAAGCAATTTCTTTTTCTGACGGTTTACATTTGATAATATCTGAATAATATGTCGACTGAAGCAATTTTTCTTCTTTAACGTGCCGCGTCTTTTTACGTCGTGGGCAATCAAGGCACAACTTTCTCTCCAACATCCTATCATTTGAATCATTTGGGCCAAGGAATATATTTGACTGTAGGTGCATTAGCTGCCAAGGCACGTATTATTTGTCCACCTACTGTTCCTCCCAGTCTTTGTTCTGCTATCATTTTATGTAATTCTTGCTACAGCAGATTACTCGATTTGTTTCCTCGGCAAATTTCAATAATAATAATAATAATGATGGTGATTATGATACTATTAATAATAATAATAAGGATATCACAACTACTACTACTACTTATAATAATAAGGATAAGAATAAGAATATATTCTCATAAGTCATTCGATAGTGCACCTTATTTCTAGATCTTAAAGTCTTTAAATATATACATGGTATTACCCGTTGTCATTGATTTCATCAAACAATGTATGCCAATACAGAAAACAACACTTCGCATGAGTCATATAAAAGGAATCTATAAATCTGGTAAAATAAACATCAACAGAGAAATTTTTCAAGGTGACTCTTTATCTACCTTACTATTTTTTATATCCCTAATAGCATTAAGTCAGTCAGTCAAGTGCCATACGTGATACACGCTTGGGCGATCATGTCTCGAAAGAGACATGACTGACTAGGCAGAAGATTATCCCGCAGTAGGTTGCCATTGCTTTCAGCGGTAGACTGGTTGCCGACCAAGGCTATAGAACCCAATCTGTCCTGCTATTTAACCCATAACTGGAAGGAAGAGACGGATTAATACCTTTCCCAAGGGTATTTGCGCGTAAGTGAATACAATGGATTCAACTGGAATTCGAACTCGGCTCCGCGGTTTATCGTTTCCGAGCCGATATCCACTATACCACAACAAGACGGAATGTGGTTATAAGATAATTCAAAAGAAAATAAGTAATCAATTTTACATTGATGATTAAAAGTTGTTTGCTAAGAATGACAGTGAGCTGTAAGGACTCTTAAAGTAAAAAAATTAGGCGGACCTGAAGGAGACTACCACCACCTTTAAATTTGTTGTTTTTCATTTTTTTTTATTTTTTTTAACTTTTTTCAGCGCAGTCTTATCGGTTATTACATAAAGTTTCCGATTATAAAACAAATTGAAAAAATTTAAATATTTAAACAATTTTAGTGGGGGGGGGGGGTTCACTTTCTCATACAACGTAATCGATCCTCTATTTTAAAACCACTTGCGTTGGGGTAGCTTTGTTTTGTTTTTGTTTTTTTTGGTGGGGGGGGGGGGACGAGTTGTTGCTCTTGTTTTTGTCTTTTTCAAGTTTTTTTTTAGTTCTTACGATGGCATCTTCCTCGGAAACTCCAAGAATGGCTTGATTCAAAAATTTCGCAAAGGATTCAGTTGTTGAATATGCGCAAGCAAAAAAGTTAATGGAACAGGATCGATTTACTATAAGGTTGTATGAAAAACTGAGCTCCCCCTAAAATTGTTTAAATGTTGAAATTTTTACAAATTTTTTTGTCAATCGGAAAGTTCAGGGTTTAATCGATAAGATTGCACTGAAAAAAGTAAAAAAAAAATTGATAATCAACCAATTTACAGGTGGTAGTAATGTCGTACCGGCGAGTGGATCCAAAATAGAGGAACGATTTGCTATAACGTTGTATGAAAAACTGAGCCCCCCACCTAAAATTGTTGAAACATTGAAATTTTTCCAATTTTTTTTTGTTAATCGGAAGGTTTAAGATGTAATTGATAAGACTGCACCGAAAAAAGTAAAAACAACAAATTGAAAAACAACAAATTTAAAAGTGGTGGTAGTCTCCTTCAGGTCCGCCAAAAGTTTCAGTGACGTCTTTGGAATGGAATTCAGTTGAGATAAATTTTTTTATAATCGTTTCACTGCAAACATGACAGGGCTGCTACTGGCGCGCAGGGAGTTACAGTGGGAGAAAAACAAGGCGGCCGAGATATTTACAGCATGATCAGAGTTGTCAAGGGGTCAAAGCTGTATAACACGGCAAGTGTCTAGGATATAGTAATGAAAAGATATAGAGGAAAAGCGTTTCCACTGGGAAATCGCGTGGGAAAATCTACCATTTGCATGCGAAACTCCATCAAGATCGGTGACAGAGTCGTTCAGCCACTTGGTATGCAGGACATTAAAACCACCAAACACAAATATATTTGTAAATGTGTGAAGTAAAATGGTCTTGTCTATATTGTAGGTATGTACAAAAAATCACTGCCGATTTTCGATACCTCAATTTAAATTTAATTTTTAAAAATAAAAACGTTTTCTTGAAGCTTTAATTTTACCTTTAATTGAAAGCCAAGAGATTAAATTTACTAATTACCATAAGCAAAATACCCTGGTTTAGTTCAAACCGAAATTATATTGCTCGGAATCAAAAATTTAACTGCAAAAAAATTTTTTTTTAAATTTACCGCCATTATTGACGAATCGACATATTATGTAAACAGTAGCTAAATTTCTGATTTAAAAATCTTGCAAAAAAAATATACCTCCTTGACACGTTATTTAAGTCGATTTTTAAAATTGAAACCTTCCCTTTATCTGATTTCAAACAAGTATTAAGTGCTTACTGACTTGATATTTACGAAATAAATCACTCTTTAAAAACAGTAGCCCTCTTGTCAGCGCTTATCTAGGCGATAAATTACGTGTTGACAAGTAGCAGGTGTGAATGACGTTTGGATGGCGGCCATAAGTGACAAAAAAATCGTGTAGCTTAAAACGTAATATTTGGAAATTTGAATTTTTTTTTGTTGTTTTTTAACTAAATAGTAAAATTAAAAATTTAACATAATATTTTCAGCAAGTATAACATTTTATAGAATTTTAGTTTAGATTTATAGCCAGACTATGCTTTCTGAATAAATAAAAATAAAATATGCTTTCTGAATAAATAAAAATAAAATATGCTTTCTGAATAAATAAAAATAAAATGTGCTTTCTGAATAAATAAAAATATGCTTTCTGAATAAATAAAAATATGATTTCTGAATGAATAAAAATTTAAATTTCTTTTAAAAGAAAGAATTAAATTAAAATAACCGAACTGTTATTTATTAATATTTTTCTGAAATATTAAATATTTTTATGTTTAGATATTACATATTTATCTTACATTATTAATATGCTTTCTGAAAAAATTAAATTTCTTTTAGAATAATTTTAATTTAATAAAAAAGAATGAAATTAGAATCAAAGTTTGGTTTGTTTAGATTTCGATGTAAGGGGAATTCATCCAAAGACTTGTTAACTTCTAAAAACAATACGACCTCTACGGAAACTTGTTTCGATCCGTATGGAACACCGTACTTAATAAAAATTTCCAAAATTTAATTATTATTAATTATTTTAAAAGTAAAATTGGTGAATGATTTTTATTAAACTTTTCAATTTTTGATAGGCAATGTGATAATCAATTCTTAAGTAAGAAGAAATTAAACAACGTTTTAATAAAAGGTTTTTAAAATATTTTTAACACTTTTATGAATTATTATAATAAAAAATAAAAAAATAAAAACAATTATTTCAAAATTTTATTAGTAAACGAAAAATTTTTTTTTCTTCAGAGTATAATGTCCTTAATAATTATTATTTATTCCAGCAATTAAAAGTTTATCAAATTAAATTATATCAGAGATTTATTGCATTTTTATTTTACTCTTCGGAGCAGATTTTCGGCCAGGTTGTCCACTTTAGAATAAAAAACATAGATGATTTATATGCCCCAATGAGTCCTGCATTTAACTAATAAAAAAAAATTCATACAGCTAATTAAAATTTATTAAAATTTCATGGATTTACGTAGAGGGGGGTAACAGAGTTAAAAAAATATTTTCAGCAAGAAATTTAAAAAAATAATAATTTCAAAAATAATTTCATTCATTTGTGAATGAGTACTGAAAGTTTCATTCAAATCTGACTATTATTTGATTTTTGCGAGAATTTTCAAATTAATGTGTTTGTTACCGTGAAAAAAGTGGGTTGTATCAGCATTACCACGTAACCTATTGTAATAAAGGCGTAATTTTTTTTTAGCCGCTAACTCAAATAAAACAACATTTTCTATCAAAATTTCGAAAATGTGAGCAGAGATTCAAAATTTTTTAAAAATAATTAAAAATTGCTTTGATCTTTCCTCTTAATAAAAATATAAATATTTTGATGGAAAAAGTTAGTTTTATTAAGTTTATGAACTTTTTTATTCATACTATGCTGTTTCATGCTGTTTTTTTAGCGATATTTTGTTCGTACCTACTATATTGTCTGAAATACTATCTGACATGAAGCAGTCAGGAGAAGAAGAGTAACGGTAGAGAAAGAAGAGATAGATTACTGAATTTAACAGAGAGAGACGGAGACACATGATAGAGTAAACAGGAGATTCAAAAGAGATCTTTCTAACCAGATGAAAATGACCGCTGATATAAACACCTAAGCCATGCATGTACACATTGAAGTCCTTCCTAATGTTGTTAAGGAGAGACCTAGAAGATCAGTAGCAATCTGTTTTCAAATGCAAAATGTGTGGGAAGGAAACAGGCGCAGACTGCAGTATGATGTAACCTTAGTGTTGCTTTACTTGATGCACTTGCAGAGGCACCTATTCATGCGCGACACGTCACTACAAGAACCCCGTTATTATTCATTATTACTGATTAGAGAAGCCTCTCAAGAGAGTACGCAAGGGTTTGGGCCCCTAACTACTAGTCGAAACCAGCAACTAGAAAACCGCCAAACCGTAACCTCAGTATAAAGAAACGATGCCACGACTCACAGTCAGTCAGTTAAGTGCTATACGTGAAACACGCTTGGGCGATCATGTCCCGAAAGAGAAATGACTGACTGGGCAAAAGATTATCCTGCAGTAGGTTGCCATTGCTTTCTGGTAACCAAGGCTATAGAACCCAATCTTTCCTGTTATCTAACCCATAACTGGAAGGAATAGACGGATTAATACCTTTCCCTAGGGTATTTGCGCGTAAGTGAATGTAAGGAATTCAACTGGAATTTGAACTCGGGTCCCCGATTTCTCGTTCCGAGTTGATATCCACTGCACCACAACGCACATACCCACACACATCACAAAAACTAATGACAGTACCACTGAGGAGATGAAATAAACTAGAAACTGCTTCCTAAACAGGAAACTACGGTTGAGTTTCTACTCCTGTTCAAGGGAAGGTGGAGGAGTACGAACCGGGCAATAGGAGAATCTATATACACCTATTGAAAAAAAATGACTAACTTTTAACTTAGTATGAGTCTGAAAAACAGTATAATCCATTACGTATTCACTAAAGAATAAAAAACATTTATCGCAATTTAAGAGTAAAATAATTTACTTCAACTCTAACAAGAAAATAAACTCATTTACGGTATTACGACATTTAACATTCAAATAAGATAAACGCTGAGTCAGATTTGAACATATGTCCCGCTCCGAATTAAAATGTTGCTGCCAGAAATTAAATAAGAACATTATAGGTAAATGTTGTTAAAAAGAAATAAAAAAAAACGTTTGAACAATAAATGTTAAAGAAAGGAAAACAAAGATAGTCTAGTCAAAGATAAACGGAACATACATTAGAACACGCAAAGGGTTTCTTTACAACTTCGAAATACTAAAATCAGGCAGGTGCAAAAATTTAAATATCTGGGAAATGTTCTAGCAAAGGACGGAAAATGCGACACAGAGATCAGAAGGAGAATTGGCATGGCGAATAACGCGTTCCAGAAGCTGAGTAGAGTATTAAGAGACAGGAAACTTTCACTAGAAACAAAGAAGAAAGTGCTAGATTGCTATGTGATGTCAGTTCTTCAATATGGCAGTGAATGCTGGACAATATCATCGGAGATTAAGGAAAAACTTGAAGCAACTGAAATGTGGTTCTACAGAAGGATGCTGCGGATATCGTGGTCCGAGCATGTGAGCAATGACGAGGTGTTGGAAAGAATGGAAACGAAAAGGACATTAATAGTGAGCATCAGGAAGAGACAACTGAAGTTCCTAGGACATGTAATGAGGAAGGAGCGCTTAGAGAACCTGCTACTAACAGTCCAGATAGAGGGAAAAAGAGACAGAGAAAAGCAGCGGATAGCATATTTGAAGGGCCTGAGCAGGTGGATGACAGAACCGGGGTTGCGAGATGTTACTGGAGAAAGCGTGCTAAGAGCCATCAGGGACAGTGAGACGTAGAACGCCATGATCGCCTACGTCCTCAAAGGACAAGACACATAGAAGAAGAAGAAGAAGAAGAAGAAGAAGAAGAAGAAGAAGAAGAAGAAGAAGAAGAAGAAGAAGATCATGAAAAACAAATGTTACGCTTACTATAAAATAAATTATATTTATTCTTACTAATGTATACATGTATAAGTAATTTAATAAATAAAGGTCATTGAATGTTCTTAATATAATTCTTAAACTTTGTTACATAGTTAACAATTATTTTTTTAAATATAATAGAAAAACAGTTAATAGATACCACGGCTTATCTTAAAAAATAAACAAGTATTTATATTAACAATTAAGGATTATAAATGCATAATAATATAACAAAATTTAAAATATAATAGATAACGAAAAATATAACAGTAAATGAATAATGAAAAAAAAAAGACCAAACCGTTTACACATACCCCGTAAAGAAGGTCAAAGAGGTCTCTATCAGGTAAAATTGTCATACAAGACAACAATTATAGGATTACTAACAAACATGGAAACAACAAAGGACTAGATGAAACAATTATTCAAAGAACAAGAAAACAGAAATCAAAACTATTTCAGCACAAAAGAACGTTGTAAATACAAACGAGATTTGCATTTAGTAGATTATGTATAAAACCAATACAGAACACAAGGAGCAACTGTTGCAGCAAAAAATATGAAAAAAGAAAGCCAAAGATAAAGCTTTTGAACAGATGAAACAATGCTACCAAAACAAACCTCTGCATGGCCAATACCCAGATCGGGTTAAAAATCCCGATATTGATAAAGTTAATATTCATTAATGGTTACGAGAATCTAGATTAGGGGTTGAATCGGAAAGCTTTATATTTGTGTTGTACTAGCAGTATATCACGGCGTTGCTCGGGTGTAATAAAAGCTTTAAAACTAATCCATGGTGCTGGAGCACAAATACTTTGGACGTTGGCACGAAAGACTAAAAAGCAATAGTTGTTTCCAGTTAAAGCGAAACCGTAGACTGAAAGAAAAATGAATGGATGTAAGTCAAATTTTGATTTCCTCGTATCGATATCAAATAAGTTGTTTTGTCGTAAACTGAATTTGGAAGGCTAAATAAGTCCTCTGAGTAAATGGTTTCATGGCTGAGACTATGAACTACAATTATACCTACTTAGAGCCAAAACCCGAAGAAAAACTAAAATAAAAGGGCTGAAAAAATACAGACATACAGGCAGATAAACAAACACACAAACATCTTGCCATATATATATATATATATATATATATCATCGATTTTCTGCACTATTGTAAGAACTGTAAAACCTTGAAACTTCTGAATATAGTTTCTTATATCTTTGTCTATGTGTATATCCAATTTGATTAAAATCGAATCACTCCTTCTACAACCCGATTTTTTCGATTATCGATTTTCGATATTTATCAAGGGTACCTCGACACAAAACCTAGCTAAGAACACTCGCAGACGCTTGTAGTACAACTGTGTAAATTTTCAAGAAAATCGATTCGGCCGTTTCGGAGTCTATAGGTAACGGACACACACACACAGACAAAGTTCCATTTATAAATAAGTTTAGATAGATAATCGTTGAATCAGTGTGGAATTTTGCCATGAAGTGTATTTTGCACTGGGCGACGCAGGGAAATGTCACTGAGTGGGAATATGCACGTGCAGGGTAGATTTTGTTTTGACGATCAGCGGTCCAAAAATGATCAGCGCCCGAGATGAGACAGTACACTAGAAGTGCAACGTGCCAGATGTCAAAATAGGGACAGCTATTTAAGTGACGTCAGTTGTCACACACACACACACACACACACACACACACACACACACACACACACACACACAGAGAGGGAGAGAGGCAGAGAGAGAGAGAGTTGACTTTAGTAGGTTGCAGACAGCAATCGAATTAAGAAGACAGAAAGAGCCAGCCAGACGGCTGGCTGGTTAGCTAGTATGCGTGTGCGCGCCGCCCAGACCAACCTCACTCGACGCCAAGTCACCGAAGAATAGCGAATAAAATATAACTGTATATTTTATGTATACGTGTTGATGTCTGTCATTTTGCAGCGTAAAAAAGCAAGTCACTTGTGGGTCAAGTTTATATTTCGTCATTTTATGAGAAAAAAAAAGTCATTTTAATTGCAGTCATGTTTTGTCATTTTGGTTCGTGCCTATTCTCACCGAATTGATTCAAATGTATTCTCATTGAGTTCGTTGCAGTTTATCTTTGTCGTCGTTGTCGCCGCCGTCGTCGTCGTCGTCGTCCTATTTAGTATACAACACTTGCAGCGCAATACCAGAATTTCTTCACTGGGAACTTCCAGACAAATATCATACATAATAGGTTCTATTTCAAATATTAGAAAACCATAGACCATCTAATCTCAGGATGTTATGTACTTGCGCCAAATGATTATAAAAATCGCCACGATAGAATGGCGCACACTGGAAAATGGGAAAACATTCTGGAAAAATTGTTAACAAACACTGGTATGAATATCACTCAGCGCCGGTTACAAAAATATATGATATTACAGTTCTACCGGATTACGCGATCTTCACAGAGAGGAAAATTGAAGGAAATAGGCTGAACATAATTGTCGAAAATTCAAAAGAAAAAAGTTGCCAACTAATTAATATGGCTTTCCCAGCAGACTGTAACACAGCAACCAAGGAATTTGAAAAGAAATGTTGAAATATAAAGACCTGGAAATCGAAATAGAAAAAATGTCGAAATCGAAAACATGAATAGCACCAGTCATAGTGAATGATAAAAACGGAATACAACAACGCATTGAAAAAATCCCTGAAAATCCTAGATTAAGAGAAATACAAAAAATTATCTCGATAAGTACAGCCCACGCACTTAAAAGATGTCCATGTAACTCTAGTGATGTTATGAGAATTAGAAAAACAATGAAATCTAAACATAACACACCACCACATAATAATAATAATAATAATAATAATAATAATAATAATAATTCACTAGAAGCTTTCAGGCAAATATTATGCATAATAATATGGATCCAAAATGCAGGTTTTGTGATAAACACCAAGAAACAATAGACCACCTAATCTCAGGCTGTTCTGTGCTTGCTCCAAATGAATATAAAAATCGCCACGATAGAGTTGGGCAATATTTACATTGGGCAATGTGCAAACATTATGGAAAAGCTGTAAACAAACAATGCTATGAACATCACCCAGTACCGGTTACAGAAATAGAAGATGTAACCATTCTATGGGATTACACCATCTACACAGACAGAAAAATTGAAGCAAACGGGCCAGACATTATTGTTAAAAACCAGAAGGAGAAAACTTGTCTATTAATTGATATGACTTGTCCAGCGGATTGTAAAATAGCAACCAAGGAATTTGAAAAAGTGTCAAAATATAAAGACCTGGAAATTGAAATAGAAAAAAATGTGGAAATTGAAAACAAGAGTTGTGCCAGTGATAGTAGGTGCACTTGGAACGATAAAAAATGGAACAAAACAACACATTGAAAGAATCCCTGGAAACCCCAGCTTAAGAGATATACAAAAAATTGTCTTATTAAGTACAGCCCACACACTAAGGAAAACTTTATCTATGTAATGCTAGGGATGATAGGGAAGATAGAAAAACATGAAATGGAGCCATAACAACACGCCACGACCTGCCTTAGGTCTCCCCGCAGACTTGGTTGGTTGTGAGACCAAAGCAGAAATTGAAATATGATGACAAATGACATAATAATAATAATAATAATAATAATTGTCATGTTTTTTACGCTTCCTCAAATACATATAAGCCTGCAACGAATGTTTTTTTTTAAGAATTTACCTTGGCGTCTCTCGATGTGTCTACTTAAAAGAAGCTACTTCGCCTAGAATAAACTTATTCGAGTTGTAGGTGATGTTTTTATTAAGTATTTTGTCACAGTACATGAACGCAATTTTGTGACATCAATTTCGCTCCGACCGATCTTTTCACCACGTAAAATGAGGTTAAAATGAGCCTTTATAGAAGGTATTCCTACACTCGAGACGCATCGGCAAAAATGTATATTTTCAAGAAATTAAATTTTCAACAACATTATATCGTGTTAAAATATTAACAAATAGACTCTTCAATATGGTTTCCATTATTTTTAAAGCAAAGTTGATGCGCTTTGAATGATTCTCGTAAACTCGATGCAATAACTCTATATTGTCGTCAATTTCAACACATTTCAACACATTCATTTTTATGAGTTCAGTCAAGTGTGGATGTGCGTTGTGGTGCAGTGGATATCGACTCGGAACGACAAATCGGGGAACCGAGTTCGAATTCCAGTTGAATTCCTTGCAATCGCTTACGCACAAATACCCTTGGAAAAGGTATTAATCCGTCACTTCCCACCAGTTATGGGTTAAATAATAGGACAGACTGGGTTCTATAGTCTTGACTGGCAACCATTCTACCGCAGAAAGCAATAGCAACTTACTGCGGGATAATCTTCTGCCCAGTCAATCATGTCTCTTACGAGACATGATCGCCCAAGGGTGTATCACGTATGGCACTTAACTGACTGACAAGTGCGTTGAGTCTGTGATTTTCATTGAGTACACCTTCTTCAGCATACCCTAAAAAAAATCATTTCTTTTTCTTTCGACACAGCCATGTTTAATCTGTTTGGGGTAAAAGATAAATAATGTGATTTCCAATGTGTCAAGAGTTTAAGGATACCTTGTATAATAAAAGATGACGCTGGTTCAAATATTGTTTTAGATGAATAAACTCAGCTCAAGAAACTGTTATCTCTGGGTAATATGAACGCTGTCGCTATTTAAATTTGAGTAAAATGAATTCTTTTATCATGTTGAGTTGTTCAATTGTTCTTTTGTTCTTTCTTTCTGTAAATATGGTAACAGATAATATTATAATTTCGGAAATTGTCTGAACTGAGAGGAAAAATTTTGCCTCACCTTTTGTATTCTCCCCTCTCTTCTTCTTTTTACCGCTATTGATTACACTGTCTTTAAGCACTTCGATATCATTTTAAGCAATAAGCGCCTTCAGAACACGAGCTGTCTGTGAAGAAACCTTCAAAGAGTTTCTTGGCTATAGAAATTCTTCGTTTTCAAGCAAGAGCAATTAACAGCATTATCACACGTAGGAGGAATGTGACGGTGTCAATGGTACATATGTTGATTAAATCTTGCATTTAGAATGTCGGGATTTATACGTCCATTACCCACAATTCCACAGTGACATTGATTTCTAATAAGCTAGTAAAAATCATTTAATCTCAAATCTGAATGCCACAATTCAAGTGTCTGCTTCTTTTCCTCGCGTTGCACACCGAAGTGGTGTAATATCGTGGGTGTAATACAGCAGAGAATAATTTAAGATTAAGCATTAAGATGAAAAAGAAATCTTAGAAATAAACAGCCACACAGTTTGTTTGAAATGTATTGCATTTATTAAATACAATATACTAGACAGGGTTATTCCGAAAGATAAAATTGTTTTATAAAAAATGAAAAAGAAGCCGGATATGGTATACTTTTTAATCAGACCGTGAACTGACGAATCAGCATTTAGCGAGATCGCGAGATTTCCCCGTAGAAAATAGTTCCTTTTTCCAACATTTTTAGTGAGAAGTTTTGGCTTGTTAGCGATGGTCTAAAAAAAACTGGTATAAGAAAATTATCTCATTCACTTTAACCTACAAAATTTTCCTGCATTTTTGTTGTTGTTATTGTTGTTGTTGTTGTTGTTGTTCTTCTTCTTCTTCTTATTATTATTATTATATAATTTCTCCGAAAGAAAAGTCATAATGCCAGTAAGGGCCAAGGGGAGATACTGGGAGTGAAGGAGAGAATGAGAATACCTTAGTGAGGAAAAAGGACAATGAAAGAACGTGATAAGGAAGACCAAAGATGACGACTGACATTTCATTTAAATATTTGATAATCGTAGGTGACATTGAAGGAAGAAACCGGAAGAGTGTTACATAGACAAAAAAAACAAACAAAAAAAAAATCAGAACTTACAGAGATATCTAACTATTTCAATAAAAAACAAATGATGAGACCTAATTGCCAATCTAGTAGTACGCTAAAATTCACGCGGTCTCGCTACCAACATCATTAGAATAAATGCCATGAAAAAACAGATAGATTTTTCAGAGAAAAGACAGATGGCATCAACGTCCAAGTGATGGGAAATTAACTGCAGTCGAGAAACCAGTTCCGATAAAATTACAAATCCCTCTTTGGATTTTGTCGATAATCTCGAAGTATATATATATCCTAGGCATCAGACTACATGTATCAGCAATACCAATGTACGGATAAATATTAGATTTATAGAAGTGCTTGACTGATTCTGGCGAAAAACAAATGCATGCACTAAACAGTTGTTGCGAAGTAGTTTTTCTCACCGAAGGTTATAATCGTGCTATGTCGGTTGCTAATCGACTTAACGTACCCAAAATGTTAGGAACTTGGTAATCTTTCACTGAAAGCTGACTCCTTAGTATTCGGATAACTGCCGACTAATATCAACTGCCTAATAGTTCTACTGAACTCCAATAGAAGTCTAAAGAATTCCTATGAACTTCCCTTTAACTCTTATTGATATAGGAGGGAGAGTCCATTATCTGAGGAATAGGTGTGTTTCTCCATAACAACAGGGAACCAAACCCTCTGTCTCTTCTATAAATACTTTCATGGCTTCTGCTCGGATGAGCTTAAGTCACTGATGCCTCCTCAACAGGTGTTTACCCGTGCAACCAGACTGGCAACTGGGTCCCACCCATTCACAGTCAGGTTAGCCAAACGCAGACGACAATTCTACTCCTGCAGCTTCCTCTCTCGCACTTCCCGCCTGTGGAACTCACTCCCGTATTCTTGCTTTCCTGACGGCTACGACCTCCAGAAATTTAAAAGCAAAGTTAATATTCACCTACTAACCACTGGACTCTAGCTCTCTCCCCACCCCTGTATAACCTTCCCTTTCTCTCCGCCCATGTACCTGTCATTGCACCTGCTTTCTCAGCTTTCTATTGTTCCTTTCTAACTAGCTTGTACTCCTCACTCTTTTGTAATTAATGTCTTTACATTTATGTAACCCCCTGCACATCAGTGGCGTTTCTGCCTTGCTCGGGGTGAAATGATTAAAAAAAAAAAAAAAAAAAAAAAAAGATGACCAAGCAACTGATTGAATATAATTACCCCGACTGATATCAAGAGAAAACGTGAGACTAAGAAGGTGCAATGAGTTGAACTCTTGGAGGTTATCATCAACCATGCTGACGAAAGTCAATGAAAGATTCTTTAAAAAGATTAAAGGATAGCAGTTTCGTTTTAGAGGCGTTCAATTTTACAAGCCCTTTATTACGCTAGTTGACAACTAATTACAAATCGTTTTCGGGATCAGCTACCAGTTTTGTTCTATTGGACGTATTTGATTTATTATTAAAACAGGAATAAATAGTTTTACCATCAATATAAATACTTAGTTAGGAACTGATGACATCGGGAAGATGAAGATATCAAAAAAGTAGAGTCCCCCGTTAATGTAAAAGGATCTAGAATCGTGGGTGTTAAACTCAACTTTCATCACACGTTTTGCTAATAACGATTTGAAAATGTCTGATCAGAAATACCATGACCCATGAGTTTCTGAAAAGGCCAGTATGCTAAACCTTCTCGAGATATCCAAAGCCAAAAACCGTGTTCTCTATTCTTATCTAGTCCTGGGCATGACGGTAAACTGCATCCGGCAGCAAGGCCTCTGACTGGGAGGTTGTGAAGAGCATGGAACCACCTCTTAATTGCTGTTGTTCTCAAGTCCACCCTGACCCGGAGTGGTAGCACCTGTTAGAGTCCCAGGTATGAGCAAATAGTTGACGCCTAAACTCGGGGGTCAAAACACTATGAAAGTATAAAAATACACTTTTATAGAAATATGTACATAAAAATAGACTTTTATAGAAAAATATACATTTTTGAAGGAAAAGTATTACCAACAATACAGTTTTGAAGAAAATATTATTACCATAACACATTTTTTAAGGAAAACATTATTCTCAGCAAAACATTTTTGAATACAAAGCTAGAAGACATTTTCAGTTTTTTAAATTTAAAAAAGAATAAAACAAAAAAAATTAATTAAAATCTGACTAAATCAACCTTCTCACTGTAACCAAACATTAAAAACTACCTTAAAACCCCACCTTTTTGGCATTAAATAACCCACAGAAGTCGATATGCCGTTCAACAAAACTCAAAAAATCTATTCTTATCTAAAAACTGACAGATAAAAACAGAGCAAATGTTAACACATTTTGACCGAGAGAAACGAAAATCATGTCGGTTATATGAAAAAAATGTCGTGTGAAGTGATGGTTTTAAACAATTCTGAATTGCTTAGATTCTCTAAGCATTCAGTTAAGTGTTATATGGGATAAACGCTTTGGCGATCATGTCTCCAGAGAGACATGACTGACTGGGCAGAAGATTATCCCTCAGTAGATTGCCATTACTTTCTGCAGTAGACTGGTTGCCAACCAAGGTTTATAGAGTCCAATCTGTTCTGCTATTTAACTTATACAAGAAGAGACGGATTAATTCATTTCTTAGTAGCATTTGAGCGTAAGTGAATGCAAGGAATTCAACTGGAATTAGAACTTGGCTCTCCCATTTCTCGTTCCGAGCCGATATCAACTGCACCACAACGCATGTAACTGATCGACTGTACACAAGCCATAGTGCTAAAATATATATATTATTGTTCAAATCGTTACGTTAAAAAATAAAATAAAAACGAAACAAGATGAAGAAAATACATGGTGAAACGCGCAGAATAATGGCCAGACGACTTGTTTCCGTCACTGAAGGATTAACATGTTTTCTTTTGCGCTTCACAAACAGTTCTGCAAATTAAAAATGAAAAAGAAAAGAGTTAAAAAAAAAAGAGAACAAAAACAAAAATAAGAGATGACAGCGGATTCAGCATTTTTCCTCAACCATTTAGCAGTGACATTTTATTTTATTCTTTCAAAACCTCTTATTGCTTACGTTTTAAAATATTAAACCATATCTACTTTTACATACATCTATATCGTTATATTAGTAAACATTAAATATATTGTTCAGTCAGTTAAGTGCCATACGTGAAACACGCTTGGGCGATCATTTCCCGAAGAGACATGACTGACTGGGCAGAAGATTATCCCGCACTAGTTTGCCATTGCTTTCTACGGTAGACTGGTTGCCAGCCAAGGCTATAGAACCCAATCTGTCCTATTATTTAACCCATAACTGGAAGGAAGAGACTGATTAATAACGGTATTTGCGCGTAAGTAAATGCATTTGAATTCAACTGGAATTCGAACTCGGCTCCTCGATTTCTCGTTCCGAGCCGATATCCACTACACCACAACGCACATCCTTTTCTTTTTCAATTTTAATTCGTAGAAAGAACTGTTTTAATGTACGTACCAATAGATTGGTACGTACATAAAAAATAGACATGCAAAATGATATGGTAACTTTGCATGTTACTTGTATGTATCTCTGCGTTACGATTTATAACTACACTTTAAAAAATGAGCAACATAAAACACTTTTAGCATTCCCTTACATTCTTTCACACTCCTAAATATGAATCATCAGAGTCAAAGCCTTCAATCTTCTTCTTCTTCTATGTGCCCTGTACTTTAAGAACGTAGGCGATCATGGCTTTCCACGTCTCTCTATCCCTTGTGGCTCTTAGTATGTTTTTCCTGTTACACATCACAACCCCCGTTCCGTCATCCACCTGATCAGGCCCTTCAAATGTGTTATCCGCTGCCTTCCTCTGTCTCCTTTTCCTTCTATCTGGCCTGTCAGTATCAGGTTCTCCAAACCCTCCTTCCTCATTGCATGTCCCAGGAACTTCAGTTGTCTCTTCCTGATGCTCACTATTAATTTTCTTTTCGTTGCCATTTTTTCGACACCTCATCATGCTCAGTCTATGATATCCGCAGCATCCTTCTGTAGAACTACTTTTCTGCTACTTCAAGTTTTTTCCTTATCTTCGATGATATTGTCCAGCATTCACTGCCATATTGAAGAACTGACATCACATAGCAATCTAGCACTCTCTTTTTTGTTTCTAGTGAAATTTTCCTGTGTCTTAATACTTTACTCAGCTTCTGGAACGCGTTCTTCGCCATGCCAATTCTCCTTCGGATCTTTGTGTCGCACTTTCCATCTCCTGTTAGAACGCTTCCTAGACGGCCTTGATTTCGAATATATTTTAACTCTGCTTCTCTCTGGTTATTTGCATTTCGGAATAAAAATGATGGATCAATTCAAAAGACATAAAATGTCTACCTGTTTTTATAAAAGTTGTTTAAAAGAACAGTTGTTAGATGATTGTCTATCTTCTGGATTCATTTATGAATAAAATAGAATATAGTTTTATATAGGTTACACAACAACTTCGCTTTCGCACAAGTTTACGTGTCATTTTCCTGAATGAAGTAGTATTAACCACACATTCACAAGTACCACAGTAACTATAATAAGATTAGACAGCTCCTTACTGACAATACTAAAATACTCACTAAATTCAAAAGCAAAAATGAATGAATCTATTTAGGCTCAACAAAAGTAATCATATATTAATAACAAAATAATTATAGTCTCAAGCTCCGAATACTTTTATGCATATTTAATAAATACGCATTATTTCATGTGACTGATGCTCGTTACCTTTACACTTTGCAGATATGATTTTTACGTTTGAATTTTTAACGCACTTTAAAGAAATGATCTGCATAGAACATCTTTATTTCACTTTACTTTTTCTCACACCACTGGAGATGAATCATGTGACTTTCGGATTCATTTATAGATAAAATTAAAAAAAAGCAGCTTCATATAGGTCACAGAATAAACTCGCTTTCACACAGGTCTGATTGTCCATCTTTTTTTTTCAATAAAACTTGTTTAACGCCGCGTTAATCAACTCGCATTTCCGAAAATGGATAGTCTCCTATCATTTCTCTTCTACGACAACTGAATTACAACAGCACCATACCACGTGATACATACCCTTATTGACTAACGCAGGGTTAAAAGAAAAATTGCAGTGTAATTGTACTAAATATGGAAATATGTGTATGAAAGTCTATGCGATTTTAGTTCGTAAAAATATATACATGATAATAAGTTCAGTATTCTTTGTCTGTTTGTCTGTCTCCCTTTGTTACATACTAATGAACCCGTACCATAAAAATGACGGCAACTGCTAGAAAGTTTTAATAGTGAGATGCAATGGTACAAAAAATGTAATGGTATCGATGATTCATTAATTACTCCTGGAATGATATAAATTGCTTTGTGTTCAATACCTTTTCAAGCTTAAAAATTTTATTTGTTTAATGAAACAGAAATACCTCTCTAGAAAAATATTAGCAACAGAACAACAAAAACGACGACTATGACGACAACAAAGCTTATTTGAAGCAAGACGATCAATTAAATTTCAAAGGTATCTGAGTGTCTCACGTGAAAGGCTCCAACAAATACGACTGCAACCTAAGAAGCAGGAGTAAAGAATCTGATTAATTAAACTGTTGCTCAGGAACGAATTTTGTCTAAATGCAGATAAAAAAGTTACTTGTATAGATTATTAAAACGAGTAAAAGAAAGGATCACTCATAAATTTACTAACTTGACTCCCTTCCCACTACACATGAGACAGGAGGTATATATAAATAACATGTCATATAACTCGCGCGTAGAAATACGAGTGGATGCATTTTTTCAACAGATTTATTACGTTACTTATGTACCTGTGTCATTTTAGATGGCAGCAGCTGTTAGAATGTTTTAATAGTGAGATAAGGACAAACAAAATCTTTAAAGAAAAAGTCTTGAGATTTTTTTTTTTTTAATCATTTCACCCCGAGCAAGGCGGAAACGCCAGTGATGTGCAGGGGGTTACATAAATGTAAAAAGATTAATTAGAAAAGAGTGAGGAGTACAAACTAGTTAGAAAGGAACAATAGAAAGCAGGTGCGATGACAGATACATAGGTGGAGAGAAAGGGAAGGTTATACAGGGATGGGGAGAGAGCTAGAGTCCAGTGGTTAGTAGATGAGTATTGACTTTGCATTTAAATTTCTGGAGGTTGTAGCTGTCAGGGAAGCAAGAATACGGGAGCGAGTTCCACAGGCGGGAAGTGCGAGAGAAGCTGCAGGAGTAGAATTGTCATTCAGTAAAGTGGAGATAAAGAATTCACAACTAAAATAGAAATCATTTAATTTGTTCCATTTATATATATTATTTTGTAAGCTAAATGGTATTTGATTTATTGATTACTTCTGGTAGCATATAAATCAGTTTTTTCTCTATATCTTTAATGTTAAAAATCTTGTGATTAACATAACAGTGAAATGGAAATATCACAAGAAGAAAAAAGATTAGGAATATTAGGAACAAAGCCTATTTCAATACCAAGTTGTACCAAGACGATCAGTTCCTAGACAAAACTACCTGAACGCCTCACATGAAAGGCTTGAACAAATAAAACTGTAGTCTAATAAACATGGGAACAAACTGATTAATTAAACTGTTCATTTTGCTCGGGAACAAATTTTGTCTAACAGCAGATAAAATTTTTACTTGTATAGATTATTGAAACTAGTATATGTAATCTCTCTAAATTTACAGACTTAATTTGATTTACCTCCGTTCACATTACAGATGGGAGAGGAAATATATGACTAAATACATATTGGTAAATATTACATTTGTTTAACAGAGTAAATTTTCAGCAGTTAATGGATTTTTTTTAACCCGGCAGTAATATTTATTACTATATTATTATTGAATCCGAAAATAAATTTAGCGGTTATAGATTTCGAAATGTTACTCCGAGCGACATGCATTTCTTAAATAGGGTAATTACATTTTGCCTTGTAATGATGTCTTTCTGTAGTCTAACTGGTAAAATATCAGTCAGTTAAGTGCCTTACGTGATACACGCTTGGGCGATCATGTCTCGAAAGAGAGATGACTGACTGACTGGGCAGAAGATTATCCTGTAGTAGATTGCTTTTGCTTTCTGCGGTAGACTGGTTGCCAGCCAAGGCTATAAAACCCAGTCTGTTCTGTTATTTCACCCATAATTGGAGAGAAGTGACGGATTAATAACTTTCCTAAGGATATTTGCGCGTAAGTGAATGCAGAGATTTCAACTGCAGTTAGAACTCGGCTTCCCGATTTGTCTTTCCGAGTCGATATCCACTGCGGATCCAAGAAATTATTTCCAAGATCGTAATTTTAAGGGTCGAAAATCAATCTCGCGAATCCAACGTCAGAAAATACGATGGGCGGATCTAAAAATCAAAATGGTAAAAATATTTCAGCCCAGAACTTACAACACACAACTACCTAATCACCAAGGAAGAGACAAGCAACCACGTCTTTTTAAAGTAGCGGTCTTTTATTAGGTTAAGAAAGGTAGACTGGAGTTGCAAAGAATTAGGATATTTCGGGGCCGACAACAAATCGCCCAGATCTCATTTCTGATATTCTTATTTTGACAGGTAGCACAAAGGACACGAATTCTTTTTCCGAGGTAAGACTTGTTTTCTTCTTTGTCGCCACAATATCAAACTTAGTATTTTAGTATTTCACTTCTGAGATAAGTAACTTCCAATATTCTTTTAAAATCAAGGCGGTGACAACCAGACCTCCCTCCCATTAGTATGGAACAGGTTTGCCTTCCAGAGAGTAAAACACTACACCTGTTGGCCTGACACTCTCAGCGGACCTCAAGTGGAATGACTACGTCGAATCCATTGCTAAGTCCGCTGCTATGAAGGTCGGTCCACTGTGCAGGGCCCGGAAGTTCTTTCCGCCTGAATCCATCCTGCACATATATAAATCTACCATCCGCCAGTGTATTGAATACTGCTGCCACATCTGGTCGGGTGCCTCTGCTATTCTCCTCGGGGTCCTTGACAAAATACAATAGAGAATCTGTAACGTGATCGATACCGACTTGGCTGACCGCCTGCAGTCACTCTCTCACCCGCGTGACGTGGCTTCCCTGTGCCTCTTCTATAAATACTTTCAAGGGCTTCTGCTCTGATGAATTTAAATCACTGGTGCCCCCCCCCCAGGTGTGAGTTTGCACGAGATACTAGATTAGTAACTGGGTCCCACCCTTTTACAGTGAAACCGATAAAATGTAACCGCAATTTCTACTCCAACAGCTTCTTTTCTCGCACTTCCCGCCTGTGGAACTCCCTTCCGCATACTTGCTTCCCCGACGGCTACAACCTCCAGGAGTTTAAATGTAGGGTCACTAGACACCTCCTAACACATTAACTCGCACCCATTCTCTCAAACACTCTTCCTATGTACCTCCTAACTCGTCTATCACCCTCCTTCTGACATTTCCTATATCCAATCGCTCTATGTAACCCCCTGCGCTATAGTGGCAGTGGAATACCTTGCTTGAGATGATACGATAAAATAAAATCTGGGAAGAGGACGGAAAATGAGACACTGAGATCCGAAGATGGATTGGGATGGTCAAAGATGTATTAAAAAATTTGTTTGAAAAAAAAGAAAGAGTATTGAACTGTATAGCAGCGAACGCAGGACAATCTCCTTAAAATAAATAAGCGAAAGCTGGACAATCTCCATAAAATGAATAAGCGAACGCTGGACAATCTCCTTAAAATGAATAAGCGAAAGTTGGACAATCTCCATAAAATGAATAAGCGAACGCTGGACAATCTCCATAAAATGAATAAGCGAAAGCTGGACAATCTCCATAAAATGAATAAGCGAACGCTGGAAAATCTCCTTAAAATGAATAAGCGAAAGTTGGACAATCTCCTTAAAATGAATAAGCGAAAGTTACAGTCTCCTTAAAATGAATAAGCGAAGCTGGACAATCTCCTCTTAAAATGAATGTTAAAAGTTGGACACCCCTTAAAATGAATAAGTACAAGCTTTGACACCCCCTTAAAATGAATAAGCGAAAGCTGACAATCTCCTAAACAATACAGCGTTGACAACTTTAAAATGGAATAAGAACACGGGACAATATCCTTTAAAAATGAATAAGCGAACGCTTACAGCCAATTCCTTAAAATGAAATGCTGATATTGGACAATTTCCTAAAATAAACAAGCGTAAGGTGGACAATTCCCTGAAATGAATAAGCGAAAGTTGTGACCCTCTTAAAATGAATAAGGCGCGAAAGTTGATAATCTCCAAAATGAATAAGCAACGCTGGACAACCTCCTTAAAATGAATAAGCGAAAGTTGACAATCTCCTTAAAATGAATAAGCGAAAGCTGGACAATCGCCTTAAAATGAATAAGAGAAAGGCTGGACAATCTCCTTAAAATGAATAAGCGAAAGTTGGACAATCTCCTTAAAATGAATAAGCGAAAGTTGGACAATCTCCTTAAAATGAATAAGCGAAAGTTGGACAATCTCCTTAAAATGAATAAGCGAAAGTTGGACAATCTCCTTAAAATGAATAAGCGAAAGCTGGACAATCTCCTTAAAATGAATAAGCGAAAGTAGGACAATCTCCTTAAAATGAATAAGCGAAAGTTGGACAATCTCCTTAAAATGAATAAGCGAAAGCTAGACAATCTCCTTAAAATGAATAAGCGAAAGTTGGACAATCTCCTTAAAATGAATAAGCGTAAGGTGGACAATCTCCTTAAAATGAATAAGCGAAAGTTGGACAATCTCCTTAAAATGAATAAGCGAAAGTTGGACAATCTCCTTAAAATGAATAAGCGAAAGCTGGACAATCTCCTTAAAATGAATAAGCGAAAGTTGGACAATCTCCTTAAAATGAATAAGCGAAATCTGGACAATCTCCTTAAAATGAATAAGCGAAAGCTGGACAATCTCCTTAAAATGAATAAGCGAAAGTTGGACAATCTCCTTAAAATGAATAAGCGAAAGCTGGACAATCTCCATAAAATGAATAAGCGAACGCTGGACAATCTCCTTAAAATGAATAAGCGAAAGTTGGACAATCTCCTTAAAATGAATAAGCGAAAGCTGGACAATCTCCTTAAAATGAATAAGCGAACGCTGGACAACCTCCTTAAAATGAATAAGCGAAAGCTGGACAATCTCCTTAAAATGAATAAGCGAACGCTGGACAATCTCCTTAAAATGAATAAGCGAAAGTTGGACAATCTCCTTAAAATGAATAAGCGAACGCTGGACAATATCCTTAAAATGAATAAGCGAACGCTGGACAATCTCCTTAAAATGAATAAGCGATAGCTGGACAATCTCCTTAAAATGAATAAGCGTAAGGTGGACAATCTCCTTAAAATGAATAAGCGAAAGTTGGACAATCTCCTTAAAATGAATAAGCGAACGCTGGACAATCTCCTTAAAATGAATAAGCGAACGCTGGACAATCTCCTTAAAATGAATAAGCGAAAGTTGGACAATCTCCTTAAAATGAATAAGCGAACGCTGGACAATATCCTTAAAATGAATAAGCGAACGCTGGACAATCTCCTTAAAATGAATAAGCGATAGCTGGACAATCTCCTTAAAATGAATAAGCGTAAGCTGGACAATCTCCTTAAAATGAATAAGCGAACGCTGGATAATCTCCTTAAAATGAATAAGCGTAAGTTGGACAATCTCCTTAAAATGAATAAGCGAACGCTGGATAATCTCCTTAAAATGAATAAGCGAAAGTTGGACAATCTCCTTAAAATGAATAAGCGACTCGAAGTAACAGATATGTATTTATATAAAAAGATGTTGGGGATACCATGGGCTGAACATGTGAGCAACGGCGAGTTTTTGAAGAGAACGGAAGCAAAAATGAATTTTTACTTATCAACAGTGAGAGGCAGTTGAAATTTCTGGGAAGAATGAGGAAGGAGGGCTTTGAAAATCTGATACACACAGGACAGATAGAGTAAACAAGAACAGAGGAAAACAAACGCGTGACATACTTGATGTGTTTGAGCAAATGGATGGCAGAACATGGTTTAAGTGAAATAACAAAAAGACAAAACTTATTAATAGCTACAAAGGAAAGAAAGTTATGGAGGGCCATGATCGCCAACATCCTGAAAAAACACAGCACATAAGAGAAGAATGCATTTCAAACTTGTTCCCGAATACCACGTCATCAACGCTAAACTGTTTTACTAGCAGCTAGACCGCCTCTAGGGTAAACTACAGGTATATCCTGCTTTGGTCAATCGAGGTCGGGCTTTGTTTCAGCAAGGCTATGCGAGGCCACACACTGCCAGGTTGACTAAGGAGAAGTTCAAACAATATTCTCCCACATCCAACATTCAGTACCGACCCTGCTTCGAGTGACTATGGCCTATTCCACCCAATGGCACACTTCCCTCGCGACCAGAGATTCAACACTTTTAATGAAGCGAATAGAGTATCAAGAAACATAAAAATTTCGCTGGAAACAAAGAAGAGAGGACTGGATTGTTATGTGATGTCTTCGCCGTCAATATATCAACGAATGCTGGAAAATGTCATCAAAGATGAAGAATAGACTTGAAGCAACCGAAATGTGGTTCTACAGAGAGATGCTGAGGATACCATGTACGGAACACGTTAGCAACGAAGAGGTTTTGAAGAGGACGGACACAAGAAGAAAAATGATAATTATTATCAGGAAACAATAGTTGAAATTTTTGGGAGATGTAATGAGGAAGGAGGGCTTAGAGAATCTGATGCTCACTAGACGAATAGAGGGGAAGAGAGACAAGGGAAAGCAACGCATGTCATACTTGATGGACATGAGAAGATAGATGGTGAAGAGGGGATTAAGTGGGATAACAGGAGAAGGTGTATTGAGAGCGACAAAGAATATAGAGATGTGGAAGGCCATTATCGCCTACATCCTGAAGGGACACGACACCTAGAAGAAAAAAAATGAAGTGAAGTAAGATTGTTTACAGATTTCTTTAATACAAAGTCAGCTGACTCGTTGTGTTCTCGACAGGCTCCAAATGAGAATCTGTAATGTGATAGGTCCCGACTTGGCGTCTCGACTCCAGCCACTTTCTCATTGGAAAGATGTGACTTCCCTCTGTCTCTTCTACAAATATTTTCATGGCTTCTGCTCTGAGGAACTTAAGTCACTGGTGCTCCCGCCACAAGAATTTACTCGTGCAACCAGACTGGCAACAAGGTCCCACCAATTTACAGTTAGATCAACCAAATGCAGCTGACAATTCTACTCCATCATCTTCTTTTCTCGCACTTCCCGCCTGTGGAACTCCCTTCCATATACTTGCTTTCCTGACGGCTACAACCTCCATGAATTTAAATGCAGTGTCAGTACCCATCTCTTATCCACTTGACTCCAATTCGTTCTACATCAATTTGTATATCTTGTTCTTTTCCTTTCTCTCTATCCTCGCAACTGTCTTCACACCTGTGTTCCCATCCTTCTCTTGCCCTTTCTCTGTCACCACCTGTAGCTGGTTCGCCTTTTTATTCACGCTCCTTTTGTCTAAACGTTTACTCTTATGTAGCCCCCTGCGCATCAGTGGCGGTACCGCCTTGCTTGGGGTGAAACGATTAAAAATAATCTTTGACAGATTTGAACGTTGGCTTATCTTTAGCAGAAAATCGTCGAGAATGACAAACTTTATTGGTGTTGTTTCATAAAATTTTGTTGTTTACTTTTAACTTCCTAATTGAGTCAGAACTTTCTGAGTAAATTAGAACGTATTGCGTACACTTTTCAACTCCTACCAGTTTACTTCCTTCAAATCTCAGCAATCAAAAGCCCGCTTTTCTTTATATTTTTAATTTACCTAGCACTGAGTAATGAAGTTTTTACTGAGGCGTGGTTAACGTTCCCCTCTCTGTGCTGTTATTGAATCTATGTTTCTCCTCAGTTTAGATGAGAGAAGTTGCTCAACCCTGGAATTCCAACGGCATCTCTCATCGCACTAGAGAGGTTGAGTCGGTGTAATACCGATTCCAGCGTCACAGTGGTGGCAGGGTCTGGGTAGGGAGGTCTTGTAAATATACATCACTATCGCGATATTATGCTTTACTTCAATTGCTTGATTGATTGATTCGTTTCCTAAGGTCCACTAACCCCTGTAGGCCATCTAAAACCTGGAAACATTTTTAAACTGTAAGACATTCTTTGGTAATAATGATTTAGTGATGCAAGTCTTACTAATTAAGAAGAGGTGGATTCATACCGTTCCCAAGAGTATTTGTGCGTAAGTGAATATAACGAACCCAATTGGAATTGGAACTGGGCTCGTCGCTCATCCAAACTTACAGCACCGGGCAATCTTAAGTGGTCACCTATTGAACGACTCAACGTTGCTTAACTTCAATGATCGTACGAGAGCCAGCATTTCAACGTGATATTAGCGTAAGTCATTACTGGCGTATCGACACGGTTAGGTAATTTGGAAAGGCATATTTTGTCCTACAAACACGAAAGCATGGCTGAAAATGGACACCATCAACAAATAGATCTGGACAATAAGAAAGGCTTCGATTTGATACCACTCCTCTGCGGGATTGGTGGATCCAGGAGCGGAAGTCCGGCTTGAAGTTGATCGTGGACAAGACAGTCTCCAGGAAACGTTGGTCAACACTGTAGAACACTTTGTAATTATATAAATCGATAAGTGTGGTTTGATCGCCGACTTTCTCTCGGATCAAGCGTACCCAATGTTAGTTATCTCGAATTGTACAGCACAATTATATATATATATATATGTGTGTGTGTGTGTATGTGTGTGTGTGTGTGAAGAGAACTAACAGTTTTACGAATGTACTTTTTTGTTTATTAAAGAACTCAATAAAACAAATATTGTAGAGCATAATATAATCAATTTTTTTTTTAATTTAAAAGTAATATAGTTTATATTGCGACACGGACAGTTCTGTTTCAAGATTTTTACCTAGTAATCAGGCAATGTTAGATCATTGTTGTGAAACCTGATGAAGAGGTAAATATCTCGAAACCTAGAAATTTCGCAATGTAAACTATGTTAATTTTAAATAAAAACAAATATTATATATAACACATATATGTGCGTGTGTACATAGTGCAATTGATGAATTGTCTATACTAAGCAAAAATGAAAATAACGCTGACATCTCATTTTAAAATATACATTTACCAAAATTTCACAAACCTATTTTGAAATACTAGAGTAAATTTATTCAATAAAATCGTTTTTTATTTCAACTATGGCTTCCAGACGACATCGAATTTCCCTTTTATATTTCGTCGGACGGGCTCCTTGTAATCGTTGGTGAAAATTGACATAATCCTAGCCTTCAGTTCATCGTTGGTGTTACACGGAATTTTTGTGGGTCTCTTGCTCAACTGAACTGGACACAGATTTTTATACAATTGTGTAGTTGTCTAATCTTATTATGACCAAAAACTAAATATATATATATATATATATATATATATATATATATATCAATTAAAATTTTGAAACTTTAAGATCAGAATGTACTTCTGAATAAACGTTGAGAGATTATCAGTATGTCTCGTTATAGAAATAAATATAAATTGCAATAATTATCTTATTCTTCCATTTTTTCACAATAAGGTTTTTAAAAATTTGGCCAAGCAGTTACCTTTTCTCCTACCTACCACTACTAACCCAATGATCAAGCCACATACCTCCCACTACCATAGAAGAACTTACTACTAAGATTTTGCTAGCTTAATCCTATAAAAGCCAATATTTTCCAACCCCTTCCTTTACTAGACCAAAGCTCCGGCAATAGCATTTTTTCTCATTCTTTGTTTAAATAGGGTTGTCAATGCATGTTTTAAACTGACATGTTGAAAATGTCTATTTCCCCTCTAAATTTTTATCTGAATTTACAGATATACATACATACATATATATAATATATGTATATATATTGATTTACTTAAAGGTTGCATGGATTGGACACGCATTGGCGATAAAAATCCCTACACATAACAATTGAGATAGTGAGATAAGTTAGTTAAACATTACACTATGTCGAGATGACCAAATCATATATATATATATATATATATTAGTCATCCACATATTATTTATATCTATCTATCTATATTTGTATATATATTAGTCATCCACATACTAGCCTGCTTCGCTGTATCACAGCTCATCAATGTGGTTGGACACATTCACTTCCTTTTGCTCGGGATCGAAACTCGATCGATTTGGTGTCAGTCGGAGTCGCTGCCCCCTAAGCCATAGGCGCATGAAATCAGAGAATGGAAATTTTTAAAGTGTTGTATATAAGCAGTGTATACATAAGCCAGTCACCAAAAGAATTCATTTCTAAAGAGTATATATATATATATATATATATATATATATATATATATATATATATATATATATATATATATATATATATATATATATGACGTCCTTAGAGTCCAGACGCATAGGAAATCGCATTAATTATATATTTCTACCTCTACTGATTAAGCATGGTTTTATCAAAAGAAGAAAGAATTAATTTATTTTTCTGTTGTATGTTACTCAATGAAAATCCCAGATATAATACACTTCATTGAACGCATAAAGAGTGAATATGTTACAATGGAGGGAATGTAGTTATTGCATCGAGTTCACGTGAATCTTGCAAACCACATCAACCATCACATCATAAATGATATAAATCATATTGTAAATGTTATTTGTTAATAAAATTCAATAAAATGTTGAAAATTTAATTTGCCTCGCTGTCCAGACTTTAGGGACACCATATATAGATGTATATATAACGAAGATTATCTAAACTTAGTTGTAAACAATCGACAATTTGAAATAATTTGTTTGAACATTACTTTTGATCGATACTCGTATTTAAGTAGATATTCTGTTTATAATCACACAGTAATATATATTGATCTCTACCGGCCTGATTATCGTAAATAATAAGGCCGGTGGAGATAAATATATAATACTGCTTGATTATAAACAGAATATCTACTTAAATACCCGTATCGATCAAAAATAATGTTCAAAAAGCATTTCATATATATATATATATATATATATTGTTATTACAATGGTTTATAAGAGCATAATATGACTACACGAAAATTTTCATGTTTCAGAACAAAAGTGTTTTAACATATCATCTGAAAAGCAGCAGTTTTGTAATAAAACATGAACATTTTGTGTAGTGATATAATTTTATAAACCATTGTAATAAGAAAATTACAATATTAAGCTCTACTCTGTATCGAGCATTCTTTATAAAAGTAAATGCTTGAGCAGTTGTTATTTAATCTACGTTTTCTTTCACTTTTTGTATTTTGTATATATATATATCTCCAAGTGAATAAGGAACGAAGAAAAAAATTAACAACGTTCAAAACATTAATTTAAAACAGTGCTTAATATAAAATAGAGCTATGAATATTTATTATAAATTATAGTTTAGAACATGTACAAATTATCATCTACGAAAAAGTGTACATTTTGTTTCGACATTGAAATGACAATGTCTCTTCACGGCCTGAAGAAACGTTGTCTTTTCAATGTCGAAACAAAATGTACACTCTTTAATAGATGATAATTTGTACATGTTCTAAACTCTCTCTCTCTCTCTCTCTCTCTCTCTATATATATATATATATATATATATATATATATATATATATACATAGGGAAAAATGTATGATAAAGTAAGTGCGAAAACTTTTGAAAATTATTCTTTCCATTGTTGTGATATTGATAGGACCGAGAATCTTTCAGCACCCTCTCATATTTACCTGTTTCTGCTTTCGTATGCATATTTACTGGAATTAAATATCAAAAACACGAGTCTATAATCTCTTTACCGACGATTAGGCAGCGAAAGCATCTTTTTTAATCCTCTGGCAAGAAACAGCCGTAAAAAAATCTTTATAAATCAAGCACTTTTTTTTTTACTTGTCTATTAGATTCAACCAAAGTCGTCGCAAAAAGTCTAGCATAAACGCAGACAAATGATCTTCATTTCCTTCCCAACTCCATTGGTAAGAAAGAAGTTCCACTCGCATGGCGTCTTCCCATAAACTGTTAGGGAAAGGTTTCTCCAGTCAAATCAAACTAGGAAATACATTCTGGGATTTGTTACAAGAAACACTCTTACCAGAGCGTTTCACCGACGATCTCTCTTTCTTTCTTTCTCTCTCTCTCCCCTCCGTACAAAACATCAGAAAAAGAAGCCAATTATTACTAATATATTTTTTACATCCGAGATAATATTTTTTACAGAAAAATGTTTTACTGATATATTCCTCTCGTAATGAAGATTTAGCTTGTCTCTTTTTAGAATTTTTAGAATGTGGCCCTTTCAAAATATTTTACTACAAAAGTTTTCCTATTCTAAATACATAGATGGTATTCTATGTCCCAACGCTTCATGACGTTCAACTAAAACTTTGCAGAAAATCTCCCAACAATGACCTCATAAACTATTATTCTCATAAACTATTATTCTCATAAATTATTATTCCCATACTAGTGGAAAAAAAAATCTGGAATAATTTTAGGATTTTATCACGAAGAATCTGCTGCTCCCAATATTTATCCGGAGAAACAATACTGAAAATATCTTTAAAACACTCCAATATTCTTAGTATATATAAAGAAGGAATTTAATCTATTACCTGCAGAGAATGTCAGAATGAATATATTAGAGAGACATCAAAAAGTCTAATTAAAAGTTTTTTTTATGAACACAATAGAGACATTTTAAAAAACAACACATCAGTTGCTCACCGCAATAAAATTAGGCAAAATTTTGGCTTAAAAATTACTACTCTAATTAAAAGCGAAAATAATTCAATGAGACTGAAATCAATTTGTCTATATTTCTGAGATGAGGTTGTATTTACAGTATTTACATTATTCGAACTATTGTCCTCATCTTTGTTGCCATTTGTACGACGTTTCGGCCGTTGTACATTCCGGCCTTCTTCAGGTGTTAAGGACACATGGCCCAGTGGATATAGACGTTGATTACTTCCTGACTTGAGTCTTAGTGTTGTGAGTTCAATATCAGGCTACAGTAGTGATGAACAAGTAACTTGCAGGGTTAGAGGGAGATAACTCGTGACTTCCAATCGTGGCTTTACGCAAGGACTGGAGTTCGTATACCCCAGTGATTGTAATAAATGGTTCTGTTCGAAATTCTTAGCACCTGAAGAAGGCCGGACCTTACAACGACCGAAACGTCGTACAAATGGCAACAAAGTTGAGAACAATAGTCCGAATAATGTAAATACTGTAGAGACTGAAATGCTTTAATCGCTAGTTCATTCACAGTAAATTTGCGTTCAGGTTTTTACAACGTTTCACTAAAATTTTCCGTGATCACAATGTGGGATATTTAATAACGAAGATGATGGAAACAAAAAGAAAAAAAAAATCTAAATTTAAATGACTAGATTATAAACCCCTAAAAAACATTATTTTCTTTACTAAATTGAAAGTTGGCAGCGTCTCTCGCTCGTTCGGATGTGTAGTCGTATCAACGTGAACAAACCATGTCTGATAAAGTTCTAAAGGTCGAAACGCGTCACACGGAAACCTTTTTCTATCTTCTTATACATGTTTCCCCAAAACTATTCTTGATATATTTTTCTATATGCCGCATCCGGTCAGGACATAAGCGACCATGACCTTCCACATCTCCCTACGCACTGTAGCTCTTAACATACTTTTTTCTGTTACTCCTCCCAAAACCTGCTTACGTCTATCAAGTACGTCACGCGTTGTTTTCCAGTCTCTCCTTACCTCTATCTGACCTGTGAGTATCAGATTCTCCGAGCCCTTCTTCCTCATAACATGTCCCAGAAACTTCAGCTCATTTATCCTAAAGTTAAATGTCAGGTTCCTTTTCGTTTTTATCCATGTCTAAAATCTCGTTATTGCTCACATGAAATCCTCAGTATCCTTCTGTTTCTTAGAGTCTTTCCTTCCTCTTTGGGGTGATTGACGAGCATTTGATGCCACAAAGAAGAACAGATATCACGTAAGAGTTCAGTACTCTTTTCTTTGATTCAAACAAAATTTCCCTGTCTCTTATTACACGGCTTTGTTTCTAAATGCATCCTTGGCCATGCCAATACGCCTTCAGATTTCAGTGTCGCACTTTCCGTCCTATGTTAGAACATTTAAGTGCCATATGTGAAACACACTTGGGCGATCATGTCTCAAAACAAACATGACTGCCTGGGCAGAAGATTATCCCGCAGTAGGTTGACATTACTTTTTGCGGTAGACTGGTTGCCGACCAACGCTATAGAACCCAATCTGTTCAGCTATTTAACCCATAACTGACGAATTAATATCTTTGCACGGAAGTGAATGCAAGGAATTTAACTGGAATTTGAACTCGGACCCCTGATTTCATGTTCCTAGTCGATATCCACTGCACCACAACGCACATCACTTTCCAGGTAGTTAGATTTCTGTGCCTGCCTGTAGTTAGGCCAACGCCTCTTCAGAGTCTCAATCGTTGGCACAATTATTATTATATTAGACTGAATAGCAAAGATTTTCAAGAAATAATGCTGCAACTCGTTTAAAAGTCCGACTATTATTATAAATACGTAAAATGAAGAAAATAATAAAATTCTTCTTCTTCTATGTGCCCTCTCCTTTTAGGACGTAGGTGATCATGGTTCTCCACGTCTCCCTATCCCTTGTGGCTCTTAGTATGTTTGCGCCTGTTACACCTCGCAATCCCCGTACCGTCATCCACCTGATCAGGCCCTTCAAATATGTTATCCACTGCCTTCCTCTGTCTCTTTTTCCTTCTATCTGGCGTGTCAGTATCAGGTTCTCCAAGCTCTTCTTCCTTATTGCATGTCCCAGGAATTTCAGTTGTCTCTTCCTGATGCTCAATATTAATTTCCTTTTTGTTGCCATTCTTTGCAACACCTCATCGTTGAACACATGCTCAGTCCACGATATCCACAGCATCCTTCTGTATAACCACATTTCCGTTGCTTCAAGATTTGTCCTCATTTTCGATGATATTATCCAGCATTCACTGCCGTATTGAAGACCTGACATCACATAGCAATCCAGCAGTCTTTTCTTTGTTTCTAGTGAAATTTTCCTGTGTCTTAGTATTTTACTCAGCTTCTGAAACGCATCCTTTGCCATGCCAATTCGGATCTCTGTGTCGCACTTTCCATCTCCTGTTAGAACACTTTCTAGGTATTTAAATTTTTGTACTAAATAAAATTACGATTAAAATAAATGCGTAAATAAAGAAATGTGTAAATGATCCAGCGGAACATAAAAGAGAAAAAGGAAGTTCACATATCACCAAATAAATGTCAGTCAATCAGTTAAGTGCCATACGTGATACACGCTTGGACGATCATGTCTCGAAAGAACATTATCCCGTAGTAGAAACCTGGGTAGCGAAATAACTAACTCGTTTAAAAATGGAATGTATAAATATATATATATATATATATATATATATATATATATATATATATATATATATATATATCAGCGATGAGTTGAATATATATATATATATATACTTCAGCGATGAGTTGTATATATATATATATATATATATATTCCATTTTCTGAATAAACATAATTTTATGCTCATTCTTTTAATAATATTCTGACCCAATAATATGCGTAAATGAAGAAATGTGCAAATGATCCAGCGGAGCATAAACGAGAAATAAACGACAGCACACATATCTCCAAATATATGTATTTTTTGCTTGCAAAGTACTGGCTGAAAATATATATATATATATAGTACTGGCTGAAAATATATATATATATATATATATATATATATATATATATATATATATATAAACAACATTTCTAAGAAAAACACAAACATGTAGGTAATATCAGACAGATTTTAGTCAACAATACAATAATCCTTACTCATACACACAGTAAAAAGAACCTTCAGATATTGGAGGCCATCTACATTAAATCCAAACAACCAACACTTAATAAAACCACGTTTAAATCTGGTCATAGCTCATTACATTGCATTTGAATACATGGTTCTGTTGTCATTTTGTGCTATCACGCGGTGTGACGTCATAGAACCACATTGCAAATTTGCGAACTGCGTTTACTATTTTTGGTAATTGTTGCCGTTGCTTAGCGGAGTTTTATGTCAACACAAAATTAAATCGTCACTGATGGGGGATGTTATTGTGTTACCCTCTTAATAACCTCTCGGAAGATGGCTCATGTGAGCAGAAAGCTTAGAAACAACTTAATAAAAAATTATCCAAATTTTTGTCTTTATTTTCAACTGAAATTAAAGCCAAAATACGACGTTTAGAACGGCTCATGATTAAACATAATAGACATTCATTGTCTCTTATATTTAACTGTCTATGTTTAGAGAATTATTTGCTGTCTCGATACACTATATATATATATATATATGTGTGTGTGTGTGTGTGTGTGTGTATGTGTGTGTGTGTGTGTGCGTGTGTGTGTAAGTTTCGTTAAAATGACAGACAAGGAATTGTTGTTAAGTTTTTTATATAATTTTTATGTGATCTTGTAACTAATTTTCTTTTCAGTTAATAAATTATATAAATAATTTCGGAATGTTTTATTTAGCCAAGTGTTTTCGTCTATACTTTTGATCATTATCAAAGATTAATGTTATTTTACTTTTAACTGAATATATATATAAGAAATTATTAGGCAGACACGTTATTTCATGATAAATCCGAAGTATGGGCTTATTTCAGGCGAACCATCATCATTTTCCGTCTTTATTGTACAGAAGATGTCGATGATGGTTCGCCGGAATTAGGCCTACACCTCCGATTTACCATGAAATAACGTGTCTGCCTAATTTTTTTCTTATATTTACTCTATATGTATTTATGTACATATATATTTAGAACTCTCTTAGAGAGTCATCCTACCACTGTATGTACAGGATACCCCTTTGTATTTTTCTATATTCACACCGGATGCTTATATATATATATATATATATATATATATATATATATATATATATATATACACTCCCGGCCATAATTATTAGGTCACCCCAGTGTTTTACAAAATGTTGTATTTCATACTATTTTTTAGTATTTATTGCCAAGTGAATAATTGTAAATGAAAATAGAATGTTTTTTTTGTTAATACTGCACAATAACATGTACATCAAATGAATTTAGAAATATTTAATAATTATCTATATTGCAATTTCATCAATGAAAGAATGAAGAAAATTAAGTGTGATTCGGATTAGTTCATCTTTGCTTCCTTGCCTTGTAATATTTTTCAAAGTAATAACAAAGAACCAATCTATTTTCATTTATAATTATCCACTTAAAAATAGTTTGAAATGCAGCATTTCTTTAAAAGATATGGAGTAGCCTAATAATTATGGCCGGTAGTATATATATATATATATATATATATATATATATATATATATATATATATATATATATATATATATATATATTTATTAAACTGTTTTGAAGTTACAGAACTTGATAACAGATATGAAAATTTAAAGCTGAAATACTATTAGGCATGTTAAAAACGAAGCAACCGGTTTCGCTCCTGCTCTTCAGGCCTCAACGGGAGATTAGCTTAAATTAAAATAAATTATGGAATGAAGGAAGTGAAGGGAAGAAAGGGGAATAAAAAATATGTGTATATATAATGTGAAAAGGGAAGAAGTGATAGAGGCCAATGATAGCAAGTCCCAGATAACATTCACGTTCTTTACAGAGAAAGTTCGCGGGAACTAATATATAAAAATTCCAGCACTCTTAAATGAAATAAAGACTGTAACCGGGATACGATTGTGAAACTGTCAACACTAAAATCAGCAGCATATATTCTATTATTTATAAGGTGCTCGCATATGGAGAAACCATATATATATATATATATATATATATATATATATATATAATCGAAAAATTGTTCTAGTTGATATTACTTAGTGTTGGCTTTTTCTTTTTTTATTAATAATGTTTCCATTAATGTTAGCCTTTTTACATGTGGATGATGTTATTATATTTGTATTATCGACGAGTATGTTACGGATGTACGTTGTGGTGCATTGGATATCGGCTCGGAACGAGAAACCGGGGAGCTGAGTTCGAATACCAGTTGAATCCATTGTATTCACTTACGCGCAACTACCCTTGGGAAAGGTATTAATCCGTCTATTCTATCCAGTTATGGGTTAAATAACAGGACAGCTTGGGTTTTATAGCCTTGGCAGAAAGCAATAGCAACCTACTGCGGAATAATCTTCTTCCCAGTCAGTCATGTCTCTTTTGAGACATGATCGCCCAAGCGTGTATCACGTATGGCACTTAACTGACTGGCTAAATATAATAATTGGAATCATGATTAAGGCATCTATTGGTCATAAAGTGGGGGATCAGTTTTATATTACTATGAAGTAATAAAATGATCCCCCACTAATTACTACGTAATAATATAATACATTTCTTCCCCAACTAGCTATAAGTCAAATAATAGAAGTGACTTGGCTGGCAACCAGTCTACCGCAGAAAGCAATGGCAACCTACTGCAGAATAATCTTCTGCCCAGTCAGTCATGTCTCTTTTGAAACCTGATCGCCCAAGCGTGTATCACGTATGGCACTTATTAGTGCCATACGTGATACACTGACTGACTGACTGATGATAACTGACTGACTGACTAATGTTACGGATAAAGTTTGGCAAGTCTCTATGTGTATTTGAATGAGAACTAATAGAGATATGGTCAGAGGGGCGTAACATACATATATACAGAAAGAGAGAGAGAGAGAGAGAGAGAGAGAGAGAAAGAGAAGTGGGTGTGCCGATTAAATGATAACACTAGTCATGAATCTTTATTACTTTTATTACATTTTATTAGTCCTTCACTTATTGTCGGCCAGACAATAACATGCTACCCGCATGTTTGTACGTTCTCCACTGCGATGTGCGAGAGACTGCCCGCAAATGCCTGGAGAGATTCGTTGTAAAAAAAACTCCAGTATAAGTATACTAGGTGGCAGGATTAAATTTTCGCCATTTTATATTTTGAATTTCACGCATATGCATTGTCTCTTTTTTAAAAAAAAATTGTGAACAACACAGTAAAAAAAAATGGTGTGCCAAGTGTGTTGATCTGCAGAATTTATATGTAAAGTAGCATGGACACCAGATAGTAGAAGCCTGGTTTGCGTAATAACGCGTTTACAAATGTTATATATATATGAGTTAAAGATCAAATACATATATATATATATATATATATATATTTAGTATATCGAGGCAGCAAGTAATTTTCTAGACATATGCTATTAAATATAAGAGACAATGAATGTCTATTATGTTTAATCATGAGCCGTTCTAAACGTCGTATTTTTGCTTTAATTTCAGTTGAAAATAAAGACAAAAATTCTCCAACATTTGGATAATTATTTATTGGTTTTCTTCTAAGCTTTCGGCTCACATGAGCCATCTTCAGAGAGGTAGCGGTGGGATTATTTAATGCTGCGGCATCATGTAACTTAAATTTAGTATATCGAGGCAGCAAGTAATTTTCTAGACATATGCTATTAAATATAAGAGACAATGAATGTCTATTATTTATTTTCAACTGAAATTAAAGCAAAAATACGACGTTTAGAACGGCTCATGATTAAACATAATAGACATTCATTGTCTCTTATATTTAATAGCATATGTCTAGAAAATTACTTGCTGCCTCGATATACTAAATTTAAGTTACATGATGCCGCAGCATTAAATGATCCCACCGCTACCTCTCTGAAGATCGCTCATGTGAGCCGAAAGCTTAGAAGAAAACCAATAAATAATTATCCAAATGTTGGAGAATTTTTGTCTTTATTTTCAACTGAAATTAAAGCAAAAATACGACGTTTAGAACGGCTCATGATTAAACATAATAGACATTCATTGTCTCTTATATTTAATAGCATATGTCTAGAAAATATATATATATATATATATATATATATATATATATATAACAAATGAAAAATTAAAAAATTCTACAATAGCATTGTATTGGAAACTTTTTAAATACAACTGTGTACTGGTCTAATTTAATTATAACCCAAAACTAAGTAATTAAATAATGAATTTGAACACTTTCGGCTACTGGCGTGTGTTTACATTATATATAAAACACTAAAGTCCGCCTTACTCTACCAAGCGCCCATAGCTCAGAGATAGAATCGCCGACTGATTTCAATTCGGTCGGTTTTCAATCCTGGCTAGAAGCAATCGGATATCTAATCGTACTGATGAGCTGCGAAACAGATCTATCTATCTATCTATCTATCTATCTATCTATCTATCTATCTATCTATCTATCTATGAGTTTAGATCTAATGGTTTGCAGTCCGAAATTTATTAGCTGAATATTTCACTGTATAAGTTTCGATCTATGTGAGTGACTTGTATTCGTTGTTGAATTATGTGCATTAACAAGAATAAAAATGATGCTTTATGTTTTCTTTGGTTTAATTAGCTTATAAAACTGGGATACCAATACTATCTAACCCATTAGTGTATAATCGTCTTATTTTAACTAAAATCCCCTAACCCTATAATGCCATTTGCTATCAAGGTCAATGAGTTAAACACACATGGGCGATCATGTCTAGAAAGAGATATGACTGATTGGGCAGAAGATTATCCCTCAGTAGGTTGTCATTGCTTTCTGCGGTAGACTGGCTGACAGCTAAGGTTATAGAATCCAATCTGTTCTGTTATTTAACCCATAACTGGAAGGAAGAGACGGATTAATACCTTTCCAAAGGGTATTTGTGTGCAAATGAATGCAGGGAGTATCAACTGGAATTCGAACTCGGTTCCCCAAATTCTCGTTCCGAACCGATATCCACTGCACCACAAAGCACATCCTAGCTCCCAAGGTAGATTTGACAAAAAGAAATAAAAGTTTAAGGAAATTTTATTTAGCAATGGGTTAATTTCATCATTATTTAATAGACGATAAAGTCCTTCAGGAAGAGAAAATCCTTTTGTTCCGAAGTGAACGCGTAAATTGGTTTAAACCAAACGATTCTTTGATTAACCGATTCTTTGAGATCCAGAGGATGTCGCCAAACCTTTGGCCTATAATATATCTTCACTGAGAAGCTGAAATATTCTCAACCCGACCAAGAGAGGAACAAGAACAATGAAATGCCCATGCTATTTTACATATAAATTCTGCAGATCAACACACTTGGCACACCATTTTTAATTTATTTTTTTAGCCACGCCCTGAATTATAATGCTAGGTTATTGAAATTCGTATTTGGGAAACCGGTTAGACTGAGAACTTTTCAGAATACCCTTCCGTCTAATATCATTTAATTACTTTTTTTTACATTTACACTACTTACATTTTTCTAGGTGTTGTTCCCATTTTTGTTGCTATATTCACGATGTTTCAGCCGTTGTACACTTCGATCTTCTTCAGATGATTGGCATTTCGAACTGAACCCTTTATTTCGTTCACTGAATGTCGGAGCGTACAACGGTCAAAACATCGTGAATATGACAACAACAGTCCGAACACTGTAAATATTATAAATAATTACAATAACTCATATCAGAAATATAGACAAATATTGTTTTTTTTTTAATTTTTGAAAGTTTTTTTTTTGTTTTGTAAAGGATTAGTCTGATATGAAAGTGTGTTTAAAGTAAAGTTGTATCCTTGAATTACACCTAAAGGGGGAAAAAGTGTATTATTTGAAAGTTTAGCGAGTGTCGGAGGGGACCAAGCAATGGATATGAACACAGTGAAATGTTGTTTAAAAGTTTCAGCATTGGCAACAATATTCTGATTGATAATCCATTACCAAGTAGGCATAACCATCTGTCATCTCGTGAAATTAAAAGGGATATAAAATATATATAATATATAGCCAGTAGTAGTGATTATGTGAGAGAAATGCTTAATAAATGAAAACTTGCTCTATCTAACAGTTTTATTGTGCTCCCTGACATCTGCTATAATCCCCGGTAAAATAAATAGAAGACATTTTTTGAGAGGTGTTTGTACCTGTACACCCTTGTGCAAATTAACTGAAACAAAACAAGTAATTTCTTCCTAAGATCTTTCACACTTTTCCTGGTCGCGTATACGTCGTCTTTTGATGTAGTTTTTTTTTCTTCCGATCTCATTTTTATTTACATTTTAGACTGATGGACCTAGTTTGTTCCTTAGCCTTAATGACATGACTGACAATTGAAAGGCTGACACCAAAAATATCCGCGATCTCTCTGTAAGGATTGCTAGTGTGTTCGTGCAGCGTTACAATTTTTGTACGCTTCCTTGGAGTAATGTACACCGCAGACAATTTTCGTACGTTTATTTTGAGTAATGTCTATCTCAGGCAATGGTCTTAGGACAACTAATCGACAGTCGAGACTAGTGTCTGGGCGTAATATAAATCTAATGCAATCACGGTTGACGCAATATTTTTCAAAGTCAAACAAAATTAATCTTACACCCGATAATAGATTTATATCACTGCACACTACTGGAAATGACTTAATCTGAGGAATAACAGAAATCGATTACATTCTGCGACTCTAGTGTGTCAAAAACTGACCGTATGATAAAAGAAAGAAAACGAAAGTAGTTGTTTCAATTAATTTGCACAAGCTTGTATCTCTGCGCGTCTGAATGATATCAATGAAGAATTCACATCCCTAAAGACGAAGTATATGATAAGTAAGCACTTAGAAAAAATTACTCATCAAATCGCCGTGAAGACGTGTTCTGTTTTCCTGAAGGAAAAAAATAAAACATATTTTATTTAGGACATTTTTTGTTACTTATATTTTCATGTCTCCGGGAAAATGTCGTCTTCTTTTCACTTAACCCAATCTTTGTTATTTACTGGGACTTTTGCAAAAAAAATTATTCGGTATCAAGACAGAAGACAGAAAGACGTTTTTGGGGTTTCTTGGCGTAATTACTTCGGGTCTCATAACATTAAAATACTTTTATCTTAATAAAGTAAAATTACACACAAAAAAAAACGGTTTAATTTAAAGTTACAATTAATGTTTCGTTTACTTTTATTTAAATATTTTAAATTTTCGAACAGATTTAATCATATATATATGGTATATAAAAATGGTAGACTTTGAAAAACAGTACCTACTCTGGCATGTACGCATCGCTCATTCAGTAATGGATTAGAGCACTCTGGCTTTTGGGCGGGTATAATGACAATATACACGCTAAAAAGTCTGCCTCCTTTTACCGAACGCCCATAGCCTAGAGGTAGAATCGCCGAGTGACGCCAATTCGGTTGGGTTTCAATCCTGGGTTAAAAGCAATCGGAGTCTAACCGTACTGATGAGCAGTAATAGAGCAAAACAGATCTGTCTGCGGATGACTATATATATATATATATATATATATATATATATATATATATATTTAGAGTATCGAGGCAGCAAGTAATTTTCTAAACATATACTGTTAAATATAAGAGACAATGAATGTCTGTTATGTTTAATCATGAGCCGTTCTAAACGTCGTATTTTGGCTTTAATTTCAGTTGAAAATAAAGATAAAAATTCTCCAACATTTGGATAATTTTTTATTAAGTTGGTTCTAAGCTTTCGGCTCATATGAGCCATCTTCAGAGAGGTTATTAAGACGGTAACACAATAACATCCACCATCAGCGACGATTTTATTTTGTGTTGACATAAAACTCTGCTAGGCAACGGCGATAGTTAGTGAAAATATCAAACGCAGTTCGCAAATGTGCAATGCGCTTCTATGACGTCACACTGCATGATAGCACAAAATGACAACAGAACCATGTATTCAAATGCAATGTAATGTGTTATGACCAGACTTAAACGTGATTTTATTAAGTGTGGGTTGTATGAATTTAATGTAGATGGCCTCCAATATCTGAAGGTTCTTTTTACTGTGTGTATGAGTAAGGATTATTGTATTGTTGACTAAAATCTGTCTGATATTACCTACATATTTTTTTCTGAGAAATGTTATTTAATTATACTCTGATCAGAAAGGTGACAGGTAAGTCTACGGGAGAGTGTGGTTGTAGTAAAACCAATATATGTAGTGGGTTTATTATTAGTACCAGAGATAAAGTCTCTGAACTGACATGTAAATTGATACATTACATTAGTTTTTTTGTAGTAAATTTAATTCAGTGCTTGTAGGGTTATTAAAGACTATTATTTTGAATTTTTTATAATATATGATGAGTTTAATTTGATTATAACTATCCACTGGTTTAACATTTCTACGTATTATATTTTTGAGAGTTTTTCATCTTTTTTGTAATTATTATGTATTTGGTTGCAATAGTATAAGTTAATAGTGTTATGTTTATTTTGATGTACACCATTATTTATATTTTTATTTTTTGAATCGTGTCACCCCAAGCAAGGCATTCCACTGCCGCTATAGCGCAGGGGGTTACATAGAGGGATTGGGTGTAGGAAATGTCAGAAGGAGGGTGATAGACGACTTGGGATGTTCATAGGGAGAGAGTTGGAGAGAGTAGGTGTGAGTTAGTGTGTTAGGAGGTGTCTATTGACCTTACATTTAAACTCCTGGAGGTTGTAGCCGTCGGGGAAGCAAGCAAGCGGTAGGGAATTCCACAGGCGGGAAGTGCGAGGAAAGAAGCTATTGGAGTAGAAATTGCGGTTACATTTAATCGGTTTCACTGTAAAAGGGTGGGACCTGGTTGCCAATCTAGTATCTCGTGCAAATTCACATCTAGGGGGCACCAGTGATTTAAGTTCATCAGAGCAAAAGCCATGAAAGTATTTATAGAAGAGGCACAGGGAAGCCACGTCACGCCGGTGAGAGAGATACTGCAGGCGGTCAGCGAAGTCGGTATCAATCACATTACAGATTCTTTGCTGTATTTTGTTAATAACTCCGAGGAGAATAGAAGGGGCACCCGACCAGATGTGGCAGTACTCAATACACGGGCGGATGGTGAATTTATATAACTGCAGGATAGATTCAGGCGGAAAGAATTTCCGGGCTCTGCACAGAGTCGACTTTCATAGCTGCGGATTTAGCAATGGCAGATTATCAATATTGTTAGAGAGAGTGACTTGTTATGACAAGACATTTGTTACATTTATAGGAAAAGCGTGCTTCATATATCGAATATATAACGTTTAAAGAGATAGACAGTGTAAGTGTGGACATAGGAATCAACACTCAATCGTGTTTGTCGGTTTCATGCTTAAGTAAGTTTGAGTTTCGTTTAACGGCATATCATTTAATGAGAAAATGGGTTATTCAATGCCAAAAAGTGGGGTTTTAAGGTATTTTTTTTAATGTTTGGTTATAGTGAGAAGGTTTATTTAGTCAGATTTTAATGAAATTTTTTTGTTTTTATTCTTTTTTATTTTAAAAAACTGAAAATGTCTTCTTGATTTGTATTCAGAAATGTTTTGCTGAGAATAACATTTTCCTTTAAAAATATGTTATGGATATCTGAATATATATATATATATATCCCGTGACTCATTAGAGTCCTGTACTGCAGCTGTAGTAGAAATGGTGTATCTTTGGGCATGACAGCTTGACGGAACCCAACCCTCTCCATGCTGTTTTGAATTCAGTGTTTTCCTTCTCCTAGACCTGTTGCCAACCAAGGCTATAGAACCTAGCTTTTCTGCTAATTTATCCATAGATTAGGGAGAAGAATTAGTTTCTCGACGGCTTCAACCGTCGGGGAACCTAAGAGCAGAAGAAACAGACCGACTTTTCCAGGATGATATGTTGGCGGTGGTATTTCCAGACTACCGACATTGTGCTTTCCGTCCAATTTTCTCTGTTATCTTACCAACTCTTACGGTGCCTTCTCTGCTTGCACCCGCCTTCAACAGTGCATTGTATGATGGTCTTGCAGAGGTTGCCAATGCCATGTGACGTGGTCAAACCTTGACATCTTCCAACTATGAACAGTGGCGAGAAGTGATTTTTGTCGACCAACAATACTTTTGACCGTGCTCCGTACATTATCATTGGTTTTGTGCTCCCAATAGTAAATGAAGAGGAGGTTTCTCAAGCATTACTTCCTGAGTTTTAAGTCATCAAATTCTGATTGCTAAAACACACACACACACACACACACACACACACACACACACACACATATTACGATTTTCTTTGTAGTCATTTCACCACAAGCAAAGCAGTACCTCTACTAATGCGCATAGGGTTACAGTGCGTACATGGAGTATTAAAAGAACAAAAGATAGCAATTGAGTTTGCATTTAAATTTTTGGAAATTGTAGCTATCAGGAAAGCAATTCCACAGGCTGGATATTCGAGAAAAGAAACTGTTGGAGTAGAAATGGCGGTTATATTTAACTATTTCGATTGTAAAAGAGTGAGACCTAAATGCCAATCTAGTAGCATGCTTAAATTCACGTAGACGAGGCATCAGGGGAAGAGCTTATAAGAGCAGTTACATTGAAAATATTTGTAGAAAAGACAGAGAGAAGCCACGTCACGTCGGTGAGAAAATGACTGAAATCAAGATCTTAAGTTATGATCGATTACATTGCAGATCCTTTTTTGGATTTTATCAAGAACCTCAAGATAAAAAGCAGACGCACTCGACCAGGTACGTCAACAGTGTTCAATGGATGGACGAATGGTAGATATATAAATGTGAAAGTCGGATTCTAACGAGAAAAACTACCTGGTCCGACACTGACGCAACCTTCCTACCAGTACATGCAGCTATAGACATTCGACTTCAAGACGTTTAAAAATGTGAGGCAAAAGATTCACAACGCGTTGCTTTTCTCTGTTTGCTTTGCCTTCAATATGTCCTACCGGTGTCATATTTTTCATAATGCCCGGATGCTACACCAACCAGGTCTCCCATAGCGTCCTAACTTAATTCATTGAAGGCGTTTAAGTGTTAACATATAAATGTTTTGTCGGGTGAATTAAGATGGATGACAACACATATCCTGTTCAGTAACAAAGACTTTCTTGTTTGTGGACTGACCTTTTAACTTTTTAGTAACTTTGATATATCCTTTACTGTTGGACGCACCGTTCATTTCTTTTCATGAAGTAGTCGAGGAAGATCATTGCCGGGTGTTAATTATGTTTTTTTTTAAGTTTCCAGGACGAGGCAGCCAAAGCAACTTGGGAGTCACATCTATATTCTTGTAAACACTCATTCGGTGACCATTTAAGTGTACTGTGTTAGCCGACTTGAAACATGCCTCGGCATTAAATGTCGTTAAAAAAAAATAACAAAAAAAAAACAAAACAAAATAAAACAAAAAAACAAAAAACAAATCAGCCAATCAATATTTGTTTCGTATACAAGATACTAATCAAAAGTTGCTAAATAACTTCTTCAAAGGCAGCAAAGAATGATACTAAATGAGATTTTTTTATTATTTTATGCTGGCTTAATTTCAAGACCTGTGCATGCGTACGTGTGTGCGCGTGTGTTTGAGAAATATCTGAAAAAAATGTATATGTTGATACGTAAATGTATAACCCTACCCACCTACACACAAAGATACGCATGTCTGTGCTTCTTGGTTTATCTGCAGAAAAGGAATTAGCGTTTTTTTTGCCTCGGTCATTAGAAACTGTGGCAACAGGATCTTCGGATAGATGTTTTCAATGCGCATGCTCAGATTTACACTCGGAATATCTATACACTCAGATATATATTTTTTAAATAATTTGAAATATATTCTGAATTACGTATCTGTTAATACGTTAATAAAAACGGAAAAAGGAGAAAAATATTAATTTTTACATGCATTTTTCATCCAAAATATTTATAATAAAAACCTGGCACAGGAACCTGAAAGACATACCTCAAATAATAATACCGGTTTTTCATTTATCCAAGTACTAATATATATATATATATATATATATATATATATATATATATATATGTATTGGAGAGTTTTGTAATTTGCTTGAAGCATTGTGTATATTAGGTGGATGGTTAGTTCTAGAAGGCTATCACAATGCGCTTACTAAAATAAAGGAAAGGTAAAGAAGGTGTTGGGTATTACCTATTTATTTTTCATTAATATTCCAAGATCAAAATCTCATCTTTAGAAAACAAGCTATCCTACGATTCTGAAGATGAGATTTTGACCTCGAAATATTAATGAATAATAAATAGGTAATTCCCAACACCTTCTTTACCTTTCCTTTATTTTAGTAAGCGCATTGTGATAGCCTTCAAGACCCATCCATTCATATATATATATATATATGTGTGTGTGTGTGTGTGTGTGTGTGTGTGTGTGTGTGTGTGTGTGTGCCGGGAATAGAAAAATGACAAGAGAAAACAATCTGTATTTAGCCTACGCATTTCGTACTCTGAGAGACTTTATCAAGGCAATGAAGGATTTATTACGCTGCACGTGTTTATATGCACAGAGGAGATTTTCTCATTTGTTTATCAAATTTTGTAAATTTGAGAACGTTCATGAATATTCATCAGTTGGTTGAAGGGTCACTAATAGCATGAAAAGCGAACAATGTGGGCTAATTAGGGAAAAGTAATGTGAGTAGGCAGTTTTTTTTTATGAATATTGTTTGGATTGTAATTAAGTTTTATGGTATCAAATAGACGTTTGTGCTGCACCTGTTCAAATGTCGCAGTGATGGTATTTACATTGTTCGGACAATTGTTCTCATCTTTTTTGCCATTTGTTCGACGTTTCGGCAGTTGTAAGTTCCGGCCTTCTTCAGGTGCTCTGAATTTCGAACCGAACGCTTTATTACAATCACTGGGGTATATAAACTTCATTCCTTGTATAACACTGCCTCTTCTAGAAGTCATGAGTTATCTCCCTCTAACCCTGCAAGTTACTTGTTCACCACTGCTGTAGCCTGGTATTGAACTCACAACTCTAAGAGTCAAGTCAGGAACTAACCAACATCCATATCTACTAAGGACATATGGCCCAGTGCATAAGGCCAAAACGTGCAACGGCCCAGTGAAGAAGGCCGGAGCGTACAACGGCCGAAACGTCGTACAAATGGCAACAAAGATGGGGACAATAATCTGAATAATGTAAATACTGTTGCAGTGATGGATTTAGCCATTTTCTTTTCATTTTTCAACATATTTGTTGTGCATGTTTGGAATGTAGTATTTTTTTCAGAAAGGTGAGGTTGCACAAAGCCAAGGCGCAGAATGTTTCGAAAGAGTCACTTTCTAGAAATTCTAAAAATAGACAAGTGAGAACACCGCTAAGGAGATCGCACCAGTAAGCCAAATTTTTGTCTATTGAATGGATTACGGAAACTGAAGTAACATTGTTTGGTGAGGAGTTGGCTTAGTTTTATGATTTTATATGCAAGGAGAGGTAATTTTATTTCTGTTTTTACTAAGTGTGCTTTTAGTACATATAAACATTTCTCTATAGGGTCGTTGTGTATTGAGTTTTTATGTCTAATATGGCCATATATTTGTTTTTGATGTCTATGTTTTTTTTAAAATTTGTTTAGAAGGTCACCTGAATTTTTTATATGTGAAGAAATAACTGTGCCGAGCAGTGGGTTTAGAATTTTGCCTAATGTGCCAGCTAGTTTGCGTAGAGTTCTGTCTATCCCTGATATGATATATTTCATTGGTTACTTTGTGTGTTTTTACTTGTCAGTATAGTGTGGGTAGTTTTTGTTTGTGTTCAATCAGTTTTATACCAAAAGGAGTTTTCAATTTCTAGTAAATTTTTGTTTAGAAGGTCACCTGAATTTTTTATATGTGAAAAAATAATTGTGCCGAGCAGTGGGTTTAGAATTTTGCCTAATGTGCCAGCTAGTTTGCGTAGAGTTCTGTCTATCCCTGATATGATATATTTCATTGGTTACTTTGTGTGTTTTTACTTGTCAGTATAGTGTGGGTATTTTTTGTTTGTGTTCAATCAGTTTTATACCAAAAGGAGTTTTCAATTTCTAGTAAATTTTTGGCATAACTTATAATTTTTTGTGTCTTTTTCATGTCTTTGTTTTCGTTTACTGTTTCGTAGATGTCGTCGTTGATGTGGTCTCTCATGTTTTGTTAGTTGACGTATTCGTCCATGACTACCATCACCCCTGCCTTTTCGGAAGCAGATATGTAGATGTTTTGGTTGTTTGCTTATTCATTCGGTGCTTTTACATATCAGCAGGCAAATGAGGTGTCGTTTGTTTGTTTCTTTAAAGCATGGCTGTGATTATGTCTTGGATTTATTTTATAATCATTTCTCAAGCAAGGCAAGACCGCCACTGGTGCAAAGGGGGTTGCAGTGTGAGAAAAAAGACAAGGTACAGGAGATGTCGAAGAAAATATATGAGATGGATGAGAATGAAGTAGACAAAAGATGGCAACTGAAGTTGCATTTATACTTTTGAAATTGTAGATATCAGGGATGCAAGCAAACGTAGTTCCACAAACGGAAAGTGCAAGAAAAGAAACTGTTAGAGTAGAAGAGGAGGTTACATTTATCTATTTTGACGGTAAAAGAATGGGATTTAGATATCAATTCATGTGATCAGGGAACAAGGGAAAAACTCGTCAGACAAGTTGCCATGAAAATACTTTTAGAAATGACAGGGAATCCACTTCACGTCGGTGAGAAAGTAACTAAGTCAGGATCTCCCTTTGGATTTTATCAAAAATCTTAAGAAAAATAGCAGGAGCACCCGACCTGATATAGCAACAGAATTCAATGTACTGACGAATGAAATATCATTTGATGTGCGGTGGTACTAGTGGTTCTGGTAGTGATATTATTTTTTGATTATTAAATATGTGATGTCGTTTTTTGGCAATCCGATGTCAAACTTTTGACCTAAGTTAGCTTTTCTAGCTGTGTGTCCGATAGTTTGAATTCGGATGGGTTTATAACTAAGTCTGTTCTGTCGACTATTTGCTTTTGCGAATCAACGTATTTAGTTTTGTATTTTAAAATACGGATTTGCTTCTTGCTGTCGTGGCTGTCTGAACTTCTATTTTTGTTCCGATCGTTTTTGTGGAGTGCACTTCATGCTATGTACGCCTTGCCGAAAAGTGTAGCTTCTTTGTCTTTCAATTCCTTTTTTTTTTTTTTGAGGATTTCAAGATTTCATAGGCATAAAGAGGGAAAACATGGTGTGAAGTTTTAACAAGTTTGTGTAAACATTAGAGAATAACTTCTTCCACAATGCAGTTTTTGAAAGCTTTTTCATGTTCCTGTGGGAATGATGAGATAATTAGTAAATAATATCTCATCATACCCACAGGAAATTTTGTTTTCTGACTGAGTGAGTAAGGGTTTTTTTTTCTACGTCAACAATGTGTAAATATCCTGAAATGGAGATTATCTGTATTAAAGACAAAATGTAAAGTCGAGAAATCTTGTCAAAAAATGTTTCCTTCTTCAGGCCATAGATGTAAATGCATAAATGTATTGTTGAATAATAAAAACAGAGCATTTACTCAAATATGAGAATCTATTAAATATATATGGGATTTATTCTTTTTCCGATATATTTTTATATTAAATTTGGTGTATTTAGGGAGCAAACTTCCTTTTAAACATGTCCGATTAAATAAATTGCAAATATTATGTTTGCTTATTTTTAATAAAATCCGTTCATACTCACGGATAATCTTTTGCGTATTACAATCAAAAGATGTCAGAAATGAGCTGAAACGCTAACAGATGTTATTTTCATTCATTTCTCAAGGTACCCAAGTACTTTCAACCTCTTTTCGAGATCATCTTCAGTGGGTGTGAGTTATGGTAACCAAAGATAAACTACAGGTTTTTGAGGCAATATTCAATAAAATACTTAAGCCGTCAATCAATAGAATCAGCTATGAATACTGTAGTAATGTTCTAAAATCTTTGTAAAAGAACATTTTTTTCATGCTTTAACACGTGCATGACTATAACATTAAAACATATTAAAATTATCCATTTTAAATAATTTTCACGTTCTAATGCCATGATTCCCAACCCTGGGGTAAATTATGCCAGTGGAGTAATGAGCCCATAATTTTTGGGTAATGGATGTTTGGTTTGGGAAAAGGCAATCAGCTTATAATTTCCCACTATGTCCTTGGAATGAAGACCAAGAAATGTAGCAGACTCAACGTGGCAAACGACGTCCGAATAACCCTTTCAGTCACAAAAGCCAAGAATAAATAAACTGGCACTGGCCCCGTCAATACAAAAACTCAACACTCACATTAAGAATCACGGCTAGGTTACGGCTACTATACCTCTCTGATTATGATAGATTGATACTATTGTACTAAATAATTTCCATTATTTTAGTCTGCTTTTGAAGTATGAAAATATAATTACTTCTTTTCCTATATTACGGGTATTTGTTCTTTGGGGTAATGGATAATAGTGAAATTGTATTTTGGGGTAATCGCAGCAAAAAGGTTGGGAACCAATGTTCGAATGAACGTTATCAATTTGTCAACCGTTAAAGCAGAAAAAATGTACAGTAATTTTTAGCAGCTCAGTTTTCCGGGTATATTTTTTTGCCATAACTCACACCTCTGAAGATGATCTCGGATAGAGGTTGAAAGTATTTGGGTACCTTGAGAAATAAATGAAAATAACATCTGTCAATATATATATATATATATATATATATATATATACATGTGTGTGTGTGTGTGTGTGTAGAAAAGGGTGATTCGAAATATCTGAAGAAAGTAAGTATCTATACTTATTTATAAATGGAACTTTGTCTATGTGTGTGTGTGTATATATATGTGTGTGTCTGTGTGTGTGTGTGTGTGTGTGTGTGCGTCCGTTACCTATAGACTCCGAAACGGCTGAACCGATTTTCTTGAAAATTTACACAGTTGTACTATAAGCGTCTGTGAGTGTTCTTAGCTAGGTTTTGTGTCGAGGTACCCCCGATATATATCAAAAATCGATAATCGAAAAAATCGGGTTATAGAGGAGTGGTCCGATTTTAATCAAATTTGATACACTCATAGACAAAGACATAAGAAACGATATTCAGAAGTTACAAGGTTGCAGTTCTTACAATAGTGCAGAAAATCAATAATATATATATATATATATATAAAAGGCAAGATATCTGTGTGTCAGTCTACGGTTTCGCTTTAACTGGAAACAACTATTGCTTTTTAGTCTTTCGTGCCAACGACCAAAGAGTCTCCAGGACCATGGATTAGTTTTAAAGCTTTCATTACACCCGAGTAACGTCGCGCTATTCAGCTAGTGATGGAATATATGACCATCAATTGTTTGTTTAAATATTTTCTATTCTGCTACCAACGTTCTGTTAAATACAAATGTCAACAGAAGAGCTAAAAAAATCAGAAATAGATCGCTTCCATGGTAACCTTACGACTTCGAAAGGCTGAGGATCATCATAAATTATAATTTGAATTACATACGGGCGCATGGGCGCAGGCGAGCGAATGCTCATGCACACAGACTAAGAATAAAAAAAAAACATTGCACCCTTGAAAAGTACATATAAAATGAAAAAAAAACGAGAAAAATAAGCAGCCAATTGCTGATACTCCCTGACGAGTGAACGGAATGATTCTCGGAGTCAGAATACTGAAGATAACATCGATCAGTTAAGTGCCAAAATTTTTATATATATAGCATAAGTTGAAGCGAGAAAAACATTGACAAAGATTGTTTTTTGCCAGAAACTGTCAGCCCGTTTATTTCTGAACGATGTTTTTTAGGTAAGCATTTTTTAAAAAATCCTAATGTACAATATCAAAAGATAGCTCATCATTAATAGATACTGAAATTCAGAATAAAAACAAAGTAAGTGAACATTATATGTGTTTACATTGTACATAACAAGCGAAAGTCTGTCTTCCTCCACCGAGTGCCCATAGCTCAGATGTAGAATCGCCGACTGATGTCAGTTAGGTTTCAATCCTGGCTAGAAGCGATCGGATGTCTAGGCGTATGGATGAGCTGTGATACAGCGAAACAGATCTGTTTGCGGATGTATATATATATATATATATATGACGTTCACTTATCTTGTTATTTGGCGTGTATATACATCGCTTTTAACACGTTAAAACTTTTCGTCCTCAATTCCGTGCTCCTATAGCTTAGTGGATAGCGACTCCGGCTGATACTGAATGAGTCGAGTTTCGCATCCCGGCCAGAAGCAAGTTGATATCTAGCCACACTGATGAGCTGTGATACAGCGAAACGGTTGTATATATATATATATAATTTGTCTATCTTTTCATAGGATTTAATGTTGGTAAGTGTTTTCTGCCCGGTTTTAATCTAGGTATGTTTGCTTTTAGGCCTTTTTTTCTCTTTCTTTTTTCAGTATTGTCGGTTTTGTTTTTTTGAAACTGTAACTGGATAAGAGTTTTACATTTTACCATTATGGAACAAATGTTTTTTGTTTTTCTTTAATATATATATATATATATATATATATATATGTGTGTGTGTGTGTGTGTGTGTTTATTTGTGTGTATGTTTTATTTAAGACGACTGACAAGAGACTGTGTTTAAGCTTTTTATTATATATATGTCAAGGGAGGGAGGGAGTGAGTGAGCGAGAAAACAATGGCAAAGATTGTATTTTGCCAAAAACTATCAATCCGGTTATTTTTGAAAGATGCTTTTAAGGCTAGCAGTTTTGTTTTCAATCTTAACGTACAATATCAAGAAATAGAGCATCATTAATAGATACAATTAAGTGTTCACTTTTACATCACATCCACTCTTCAGAAGACTGAATTTTATTCAATGAAATTCAGAATAGAAACAAGATAAGTAAACATCATATATATATATATATATATATATATATATATATATATGTTTCATTGAAAATCACTGACAAATAACTACATGTCAATTTTCTTTGGAGACACGTGACTTGTTTTCTCAACTAACTTTATTTTTCCTACATCAAAAATTTTTACATTTATTATAACATATATATGAATTCTATATATAATTCTTATTGATAACTCAAGATATTTATTATATCCACAAATATATTTTTAATTTTATTAGCTGTTACACTTTTAGAAATATTTTTTACATTAATTTCGGCATTCCTAAAACTTATAAAACAGAATAAAAATATTTAAAAATACAGCTGGTTTTCGAATTTCATATATATATATATATATATATATATATATATATATATATATATATATATATTTGGGCCATTGCCTTTTTTTACGGGAAAATACCTTTTGGCAATATTCTTTTTCCTATTATTCGGATAAAGACAAACTCTGATTTCAAATCCGGTTCGGTGTGGAGTTAGCAAGTTTATTCTGTAAACACCGACTGGCCATACTAGCCACAACAGGAAAGTTTGGCCCCTGAAGGCCGTGTTACTTTACTTCACAGGCGTATTATCGTACTTCACATTACCATCATAAAATTGTGTAGATGATACGTATACCATATCCAGCTGTTTGAATGGCCACCTGAGTGAAATGCCAATAATTATAGTGTATGGTATAGCGTTAACAGAATATATAGATTTGTGTAACAGCTTTACTATTTCTTATTAAGCTTTTGAGTCATTTCACCCCAAGCAAGGCCGTACCGCCACTGATGTGCAGGAGGCTACATAAGAGAGTTAAAGTTTTAGGCAGGAGGAGAGTGAAGAGAAAGACGAACCCGCTACAGTGGGTGACAGAGAAAGAGCAAGAGAAGGATGTGAACACAGGTGTGAAGATAGTTGCGAAGGTAGAGAGAAAAGGAAAGAACAATATACACAGGGTGATGTAGAAAGGACTGGAGTCAAGTGGATAAGAGATGGGAATTGACATTGCATTTAATTCTTGGAGGTTGTAGCCATCAGGAAAGCAAGTATATGGAAAGGAGTTCTATAGGCGGGAAGTGCGAGAAAAGAAGCTGGTGAAGTAAAAGTGGCGGTTGCATTTGGTTGATTTAAGTGTAAACGGATGGGACCTTGTTACCAGTCTGGTTGCACGAGTAAATGTTTGTGGAGGGGGCACCAGTGACTTACGTTCGTCAGAGCAGAAGCCATGAAAGTATTCGTAGAAGAGACAGAGGGAAGCCACATCCTGCCGGTGAGAAAGTGGCTGTAGTCGAGCTGCCAAGTCGGGACCTATCACATTACAGATTCTTTTTTGGAGCCTGTCAAGAAAACTGAGACGAACAGCAGGGGCGCCTGATCAGACATGAAAGCAGTATTCCATGCACGGTCGGATGGTTGATTTGTACAAGATGGAATTAGGCGGAAAAACTTCTTGGCCCGACACAGTGATCCAAGCTTCCTAGCAGTGGATTTAGCTACTGATTCAATGTAATGACTCCACTTGAGTATCGGAAGATAGGGTAAGGCCGAGGAAGTGCAGTGTATTGATTTCAGAGAGACTTGCTTGGTCCATGCTTATAGATGGCAGAAATTGCCTGTGATAGTTGACAGATATGAGTTTCGTTTTAGAAGCATTGAAATTTACGAGCCACTTCTTACCCCAGTACACCACTGAGTGGGGGGGTCTTCTCAAGATCAGCAGCCTGGTTATGTTTGTCCGCCTCACCAGATTTCTTACTAATGCGGTAGTAAATGGTGGTGTCATCTGTGTAGATGCCTACTTAGGATTTGATCACGTCTGGGAGATCATTTATAAAAATGAGAAAGAGCGTCGGGACTAGGATAGAGGCCTGGGGGACACCAGCGTTTGTGTGGTTGGACGTGGAGACACGCCCATTTAAGACGACATTCATTAAGCGGTTAAATAAGAAAAATTTAAGCAAGCGTCCAGTGATGCCATAACCCTGTAGCTTGCGCAGAAAGTCAGCGTGCCAAACCCTATCAAATCCCTTGGAGATATCCAGGGCAACAACACGAGCCTCGCCGGACTCATTGGGGGCCTGGTATATGTACTCCGTGATGGTCGTTAGCATATTGACAGTAGGCCTGGCAAAGCGGAAGCCATACTGTGTGTCTGAGAATAGTTTATGGACAGTGAGATGCCGAACTATTTCAGCATTGATAATAGCCTCGAACACTTTTCTGAAAATTGGTAGGAGGCTGATAGGATGATAATTTCATAGGTCAGATGGTTTCCCTGAGTTCTTAAATACAGAACCACAGAATAGGACTTCCAGAGAGAGAGAGAGAGAAAAAGAAAGATCAACCTTTTGTATCTGAGAACGTAAGAGACAAAGTTTTCGATTATTTGTATTAGAATGAAAGGGAAAGATAGATAGATAGATAGATAGATAGATAGATAGATAGATAGATAGATAGACTGAAGCCTATTTAGATAGATAGATAGATAGATAGATAGATAGATAGATAGATAGATAGATAGATAGATAGCACGAAAGAAAGAAAAATCAAAATGAAAGTGACTGAGATAGATAGATAGATAGATAGATAGCTAGCTAGCTAGCTAGATAGATAGATAGATAGACTGAAGCCTATTTAGATAGATAGATAGATAGATAGATAGATAGATAGATAGATAGATAGATAGATGAAGATATTTAGATTTAGATAGATAGATAGATAGATAGATAGATAGATAGATAGATAGACTGAAGCCTATTTAGATAGATAGATAGATAGATAGATAGATAGAGAGATAGATAGATAGATAGATAGATAGATAGATAGATAGACTGAAGCCTATTTAGATAGATAGATAGATAGATAGATAGATAGATAGAGAGAGTTTAGTATTTATCTATACATCTGAGAAAGAAAGTAAGAAAGATTGTCTAGTATCTAAGAAATAGGGATAAAGAGCATCTGTCAAAGAAAAAGAGGTAAGACACGGAGAGATGTTTAAATATATCTGAGGCAGAGAGAGAGAGAGAGAGAATAATAAAGAAAGAGCCACGTTTTGTATCAGAGAACGAATGAAACAAAGTCTTCAAGTGTCTGTATTAAAATGAGAGAGAGAGAGAGAAAGAGAGAGAGAGAGAGAGAGAAAGAAAGAGAGAGAAATCTAAAAGAAATGGTTCAGTATCTACTTCGCTCAGTGAGAGAAAATAAGAAAGAAAGAGACATGGCCGCTTGGAATCAGTATATCTGAGACAGAAAGGGAGATAAGCAGCTAGTATCTATTTGCGTGAGATATAATAAAGAGAGAGAGAGAGACGTTTGTCTAATCTCTTATAACCTAAGAGAGAGAGAGAGAGAGAAAGTCAGAGAGAGAGATAATGGTTTAGTATCTATATGAAAGAGATAGCAAAATAGAGAGTCTGTTAATATATCTCTTGATGAGTAAGAAAGAGAGAGAGAGAGAGAGAGATAGAGAGAGAAAGAGTATTTATCTGAGAGGGGAGAGAGAAAGAGAGAGAGATAGAGAATGAAAGAGACATGGCCGCTTGGGATCAATATATCTGAGAAAGAAAGGGAGATAAGCATCTAGTATTTATCTGAGAGAGAGATAATAAAGAGAGAGTGAGAGAGAGAGAGAGAAAGACATTTGTCTAATCCCTTATAACCTAAGAGAGGGGGATGGAGAGAAGGATAATGGTTTAGTATCCATATGAAAGCGACAGCAATATAGAGTATTTTAATATATCACTTGATGAGAGAGAAAGAACGAAACGATATTTATCTGAGAGGGGATAGCAAAAGTTAGAGATAGAGAATGAAAGACATGGTCTTCTACTGTCTCTCTAATGGCAAGATGAAGACACATCTTGTATGTATCTCAGTGATTAAGACAAAGAAAGAGAATGTGTTTAGTATCTATCTATCTGAGAGAGTAAAAGAGAGACGGAGAAAGAGGCATCTAGAACCTATTTCGATGGAAAAGGAACCGCATTTAACTGAGAGGGAAAGAGAAAGAAAGAGAAAAACGTTTTGAATCTATATATCTGAGAAAGAAAACTTATGAAGAGAGTGTGATTCTAGTATCTGAGAGAGAGAGACAGAGAGAGAGAGAGAGAGAGAGAGAAAGAAAGAGTAAGTTTTGTAGCATCTATATTTATGTAAGAAAGAGATAGAGTAGATAGAATATATTGCATCACGGATAACCAATTTTGTTTAAGAATGGATGAAGATAAAATTGGCTCCAGTTGAAAGGATGTCTTTTTTTAATCATTTCACCCAGAGCAAGGCGGAAATGCCACTGATGTGCGGGGGGCTACATAACTGTAAGAGAGATTAATTAGAAGAGAGTGAGGAGTACAAACCAATTAGAAAGGAGCGATAGAAAGATGAGAATGCAGGTGTGATGACAGGTACATAGGTGGAGAGAAAGGGGGAGAGAGCTAGAGTCCAGTGGTTAATAGATGAGTATTGACATTGCATTTAAATTCTTGGAGGTTGTAGCCATCAGGAAAGCAAGAATATGGGAGCGAGTTCCACAGGCGGGAAGTGCGCGTGTGACTCAGAACTCCTCATCCGAATTCTGATGGAGCGCGCAGCAGTATAAGCCTAGAGATAGGACAAGAACAACGCGGTTTCGACAAGGAAACTAGAAAAAGGAATGCGAAAATACAGACGCAGAAGGACGTGTACCTGTGCTTCATAGACTAGGCAACGGCATTCGACGAAATACGACACACATACTTGATAGATACGCTTGGCAACCCTGATATATCCGGGGAAGACCTTAGAGTAATCAAAAATCGGTACCTGCAGCAATCTGTCTGCATGAGGACAGGAAACCATTTCAGAAGATATCTTCGTCTTTTATGTGCCATGTCCTTTCAGGACGTAGGCGATCATGGCTCTCCACATCTCCCTATCCCTGGCGGCTCTTAGTACACCTCCTGTTACACCATGCAACCCTTGTTCCGTCATCCACCTGATCAGGTCCTTCAAATATGTTATCCGCTGCATTCTTCTGTCTCTTTTCCATCTATCTGTCCTGTTAGTATCAGGTTCTCCAAGCCCTCCTTCCTCATTGAATGTCCCAGAAACTTTAGTTGTCTCTTCCTGATGCTAACTATTAATTTCCTTTTCGTTTCCATCCTTCCCAAAACCTCGTCATTGCACACATGCTCGGTCCATGATATCCGCAGCATCCTTCTGTAGAACCACATTTCAGCTGCTTCAAGTTTTCCCTTCATCTTCGAAGATAATATCCAACATTCACTGCCATATTGAAGAACCGACATCACATAGCAATCCAGTACACTCCTTTTTGTTTCTAGTGAAATTGTCCTGTTTCTTAATACTTTACTCAACTTCTGGATTGCTTCCTTCGCCATACCAATTCGCCTTCGGATCTCTTAGGTCTTTCCTAAATATGTCGAGGCTGCCAAGCATCTCCATCAATTCTTTCAGAGAGCATCCTAATCATAAATATGGCGTTTTGACGAAACCGCACTGTTCTCGTCCTATCTCAGGCCTGATTCTGCTTCTTGCTCTATTCATCAGGATTCGGACAATGAGTTTTGTTACATGTCTCATTAAACTGATGGTTCTGTGGAGTTCGCACTCGTTAAAGATAAAAAGGGGTTTAAGACAAGGGTGTGTCTGCTAATCTATTCAACCTTTTCAGCGAAGAAATTCTGAAAGTCTACAAGTCCTGTCAGAATTTGCCATTGACAGCCACAATCTGAACAATATAAGATACGCATATGTTGCAGTACTAATAGAGAACACGGAAAGGAAACTACAAGGCCTCCAACGGTAGTTAATGAAAAAAAAAATTATATATATAGTCTTCTACTAACAAACCTGTTTCGCTGTATCACAGCTCATCAGTGTGGCTAGACATCCACTTGCTTTCAGCCAAGATCGAAACTCGACCATCTGCTGATACTCTTAAGCTATCAGCAGACAATTGATTGAGGAGGAAATTTCAACGTGTTATATATACGCGGTGTATAAACACGCCAGCAAACGATAGAACCCAATTCATGACTGAAGAGTAATGCATAAAAAGCAGAATTGGTTACTGTTTTTAAAGTTTTCCCCTCTAGAGGGCTCAATCGTATAAGTAAAAATAACTCCCTATTTTATGGTTGAGTGGCCGGCCAGAATTCCTGACTTATATATTTTCTTCTATGTGCCATGTCCCTTCAGGATATCCGCTCAGAACGAGAAATCGGGAAGCCGAGTTCGAATTCCCGTCGTATTCTTTGCATTCACTTACGCGCAAATACCATTGGGAAAGGTATTAATCCATCTCTTCCCTCCAGTTATGGGTTAAATAATAGGACAGATTGGGTTCTGTAGCCTTGGTCGGCAATCAGTCTACCGCAGAAAGCAATGACAACCTACTGCGGGATAATCTTCTGCCCAGTCAGTCATGTCTCTTTCAAGACATGATCGCCCAAGCGTGTATCACGTATGGCACTTAACTGACTATGTACCATGTCCCTTCAGGGGATTGTTGCCTTCCACATGCCCTATCTTTCGTAGCTCTTAAATGCTTAACGTAGTAGATGACAAGGTGGAAGTCGCTATTAAAATAATGCTTAAAACTAATTACATCGATGTAAATATACGCGGTAATGAGAGAGAACAATGTCGTTGATGGCTTTAAGCAAAACACGTAGGCGTTAGTGATAGGTAGCGAGAGTTCAGCAAAGGTCAGTCAGCGCAGCAGACAAATTGTCGAGAATTCAATCATAGGTCAGCCCATCACGTAGAGTGTGGAGAAACATCGATGTCTGCGACACGCGAGAAATGTGTGTCTATGAACTGTCCTAAACAGAGCTAATTACAATTGCTGTTTTGTCGCTTTTTATAGAAAGCCGATGTAAAATTACATGATCACAATATATATATATACACTCTAGAATTTTTTTTAGATATTCTACAATTTTATGGGTAATACGTATTTCACAGTAAACCAGCTACTCGTCAGACCCAAGTGATACAACAGTTAATATTTGGATATTACCTGTTGTATCATTTGGGTCTGACGAGCAGTTGGTTTGCTGTGAAATACGTATTACCCATGAAATTGTAGAATATCTAAAAAAATTCTCTAGAGTATATTACTTTGTTAAATTAAATAAATCAATTTAACATTGAGTTCTCTTAATTTCATCTCTATCGGAATTTACCTGACTTAAATACCAAATATTCTACGTTATATATACAAACATATATATATATATATAGTAATTCGCAGACAGATCTGTTTCTCTGTAGCACAGCTCATCAATACGGTTAGACATCCGATTGTTTCTTGCCAGGATTTAAACCTGAGCGAATTGGCTTCAGTCGGCGATTCTATCTCTGAGATATGGGCAATCGGTAGAGGAAGGTGGACTTTTAGCGTGTTATATACAATGTAAACGTACGCCAGTAGCTGAGAGTTCAAATTCATTACTGAATGAACGATGGATCGATGCCTGAGTAGTTACTGTTCAAAGTCTACAATTCCCCCATCTCTCTCTCCCTATATATATATATATATATATATATATATATATACATGTATATATATATACATGTATATATATATACATGTATATATATATGTATATAGTTTTAGAGCAAAGGATTTGTCATTTTCTTTCTTTAAGTACTGAATATCGGGAGAGAGACAGAGAGAGAGAGAGAGAGAGAGAGAGAGAGCGTTGAAAGTTTTAGTGGAAAGAATTTGTCACTAGATTTTAACTGAGCAGGTTCACGGCGACTTCGAAGTTTCAAAAGTACATCGCCTTCGATAAACCTAGTCCCATTGAGTGAGACCATCAACACGGTGTCCTCACGAAACTTCGAAGTTGGCATGAACCTGTTCAGTTAACGTGAAGTGACAAATTCTTTCCACTAAAATTACCAAGGCTCTATCTTCACCGCAATATCGAGCACTTAACGATAAAACAAAACTGCTTGTCGAAATACCTTTTATTAATAAAATTACTTAAAAAAATAGTAATATTGGCGCCAAACATTACCATAAAATGGTTCAGAATGAAAATCAGCAAACCGAGTTTTAATTCCGTTGAGTTCGTTACCTTTGAAATGTATATATAAATCCATAAGTTCTCAACGCTCAGTTAAATAAAATTATAGGATGAGGAATTTAGCCATGGCTGGCAACCGCTCTTGGAGAGCAACCACTTTGAGTTCAAACCCGTATGTAACCCTATACGACCAAGGAAAAATATGGAGTTCGCCATCAGTTACGAGGTGTGAATTTGGGCTATTTGGTTAAAGATATAGGTAGGTATATTGTTTTAAATTTGCTATATTGGAAATTCTTGATCTGAAGATGGCATTGAAACTTGAAATCGACAGACACACAACAGTATCAGTTTCTATATTCATACTTACTTTCTGTATCTATCTATCTATCTATCTATCTATCTATCTATCTATCTATCTATCTATAAGCACGCACACACATATATATTTAGTGTTAAATTGTAATTTTTAAAAAAAATTTGCGAAGTGGATTAAATTCAACATATTTTTAACTTATATTTTTAAACATTGTTTTCAGTGCATTGTAAAGAAATTGTTTTTGTTTACATTCGTTTACATTAGGTGAAGAAAACAGAGCAAATATGAATTGAAAAATCAGAAAATGTGTGTTTAAAAGCATTATTTCGGGCGTTGTTTGATTGTAGGTACTTCGTTGTCGAATGGTCTTAGGCACGTCATATCAACTGACGACCTCCCCTACGATACGCAGGTTCAAATCCGGCCGGAGACGTATATTTTACCAACAATATTTCTTGATTATTCAGGCCGGTAGAAATAAAAAAAAATATACTTCTTAATTATGAAAAACAAAACTAAGTGTCTACACAAATACGGGTATTCATTAAAGTAATATTTGAATATATATATATATATATATAGTCATCTGCAGGCAGACCTGTTTCGCAGTATCACAGCTGATCAGTACGGTTAGACATCCGATTGCTTCTAGCCAGAATTGGAACCAGAACGAACTGACCCCAGTCGGCGATTCTACCTTTGAGCTATGGGCGCTCGGTAGAGGGAGGCGGTTTTTAGCGTCTTATATACAATGTAAACACACGACAGTAGCCGAGAGTGTTCAAATTTATGGACGATGCGTAGATGCGCGATATATGTGAATGAACGATGCGTGCATATACATATATATATCTAAACTTATTAATAAATGGAACTTTGTCTGTGTGTGTATGTATGTGTGTGTGTGTGCGTCCGTTACCTATAGACTCCGAAATGGCTAAACCGATTTTCTTGAAAATTTGCACAGTTGTACTATAAGCGTCTGCGAGTGTTCTTAGCTAGGTTCTGTGTCCAGGTACTCCAGATAAATATCGAAAATCGATAAAAAAAATCGGGTTATAGAAGGAGTGGTCCGATTTTAATCAAATTTGATACACTCATAGACAAAGACATAAGAAACGATATTCAGAAGTTTCAAGATTGCAGTTCTTACAATAGTTCAGAAAATCGTTAATATATATATATATATGGCAAGATGTTTGTGTGTGTGCCTGTTTATCTGCCTGTATGTCTGTATTTTTTTCAGCCCTTTTATTTTAGTTCTTGCTTCGGGTTTAGCTGTAAGTAGGAATAATTGTAGTTCTTACTCTCAGCCATGATACCATTTACTCAGAGGACTTATTTAGCCTTCAAAATTCAGTTTACTACGAAAAAAACTTATTTCATATCGATACCAGGAAATCAAAATTTGACTTACATCCATTCATTTTTCTTTTAGTCTACGGTTTCGCTTTAACTGGAAACAACTATTGCTTTTTAGTCTTTTGTGCCAATATCCAAAGAGTCTGAGCTCCAGAACCATGGATTAGTTTTGAAGCTTTCATTACACTCAAGCACCGCCGGGCTACACTGCTAATATATATATATATATATATATATATATATATATATATATATAAGACGCATTGAATGGAACGCCATGTCAGAATCTTCTACGATAATAGATACAAATACGTAAGAAGAAGCAATAGTTTACAATAAACAATAAGGCCTATGATAAAAAAAATGATAGACATTAATGGGTAAAACCATAACTGAAAATGTTTTAAAAATGTCATCCCTCTACTGAATATATTTGGTTTACTTGAAATAAACATGAAAATCAAATCAATATTTAAACACTTCGATAGAAAATAACAGAATCTTTTGTAGCCCAAAACAATTTTCTTTTTAACAGACATAGGTTATTCCTTTTTAAATCATCGTTGGCCGCTGGCATCTTTGGTCATAAGTTTAAGAATTCCTACCTTCTCCAAAGCCCGATAGAATTAATATTTATTGGGTTTTTTATATTCCATTTTCGCTTTTTTCCTTCTCGAAATAACAGATGCGACAATTTTAAAAACAACGTGTGACTTTTCCATTAACCTGTATAAAGTTTGGCGGCAAATAATCAGGTAGATATTAACAATAAAATCCTGCCTGTTAACGTTTGACCTCGAAGTAACTTCGAAGAGTGTACCTTTTTCGAGTCACTAATACCAGAATTTGTAGTTTTACACGTCTCCCTCCACCGCACTTGACTTTTCTTGAGATTCTTCTATTTTCATTCTCGCTTCCATTTGGCGTCAATTACCAAAATCACTTTTCAATCAACTTTACCCAACGTTTCAAATCTAGAAGCGGTTTTAAAGTTTTTTCTCTACTGCCTGACATCTACCGACATTCGGAGGCATTTATTTGTCGCAGATTAAAATAGGAAGATGGCTTTACACTCCTGATCAAAAATTTAAGACCACTTAAAAATGTTTAAAAAGAAATATTTTTTTACGGATAGATTTTAAACTACTCCCACTTAAGGTTACCAATACTACAATCTAAAAGGTTATGGAAACAAAAAGCTACATTCCAAACATTTTATTTAGAAATTTACATTTTTATAAGTAAGAAATTTTATAGTAAGAAACCTGTCGTGGCGGACTGACATAATCTCGCTGCTGACCTTGAACGGGATCTACACTCTGTGGTGAACTGGGGCAAGAAGTGGCTTGTCAACTTCAATTCGTCTAAGACCAAGCTGTTGTCTGTCAACCATTACAGGCAACCTCTCCTGCCTCCCATAAGCATGGACCAAGAGATCCTCCCTGAGAGCAATACACTACGCCTCCTCGGCACCTGCTTTCTCAGTTTTCTATTGCTCCTTTCTAACTAGTTTGTACTCCTCACTCTTTTCTAATTTTTTTACAGTTTTGTAGACCCCTGCACATCTGTGGCATTTCTGCCTTGCTCGGGGTGAAATGATTAAAATATATATATATATATATATATATATATATATATATATATATAATTCAAGATGTGTGTGTGTGTGTCTGTTTATCTGCCTTGTAGGTCTGTATTTTTTCAGCCCTTTTATTTTAGTTTTGCTTCGAGTTTGGCTATAAGTAGGTATAATTGTAGTTCTTAGTCTCAGCCATGATATCATTTACTCAGAGGACTTATTTAGCCTTCAAAATTCAGTTTACAACGAAAAAACTTATTTGATAACGATACCAGGAAATCAAAATTTGGCTTACATCTATTCATTTTTCTTTCAGTCTACGGTTTCGATTTAACTGGAAGCAACTATTACTTTTTAGTCTTTCGTGCCAACGTTCAAAGAGTCTGAGCTCCAGGACCATGGATTAGTTTAAAAGCTTTCATTACACCCGAGCAACGCCGGGGTATACTGCTAGTATATATATATATATATATGCACACCTAGTTCAACAACGAGTAGGCGACAGTCTGTTTTTTGCTAGGGCTGTATCCTAGGCTCGACGCTCTTTCTGATCTCCATTAATGATCTCCCTGAAATGATTAAATCCCAAGTAGGCACATACGCTGATGACACCACTATTTACTCTCGCCTCAGTAAGAAATCTGGTGAGGGGGCCAAACATAACCTCGCTGCTGATGGACCTCAACTATGTGGTCGACTGGGGTAAGAAATGGCTTGTAAATTTTTATGCTTCTTAAACGAAGCTGCTACCTGTCAACCACCACAGGCAGTCACTTCTACCACCATAAGTATGGATCAAGAGAGTCTCCCTGAAAGCAATACAATGCGCCTCCTCGGCCTCACCTTCTCTTCCGAACTCAAGTAGAACCATTACATTGAATCAATATCTAAATCCACTGTTAGGAAGGTTGGGTCACTGTGTCGGGCGAGGAAGTTTTTTCCGCCTATTTTGCACATATACAAATCAGCCATCCGACCGTGCATTGAATACTGTCGCCCTATCTGGTCAGGCGACCCCGGCTGTTCATCTCACGGTTGTCAACAGGCTCCAAAAGAGAATCTGTAATGGGATCGGTTCCGACATGGCTGCTCGATTCCTGTCACTTTCTCACAGACGGGATTTGGCTTCCCTCTGTCACTTCTGCAAATATTTTCATGGCTTCTGCTCCGACGAGATTAGCTCACTGACGCCCCCTACGCAAGAATTTGCTCGAGCAACCAGACTGGTAACAAAGTCACATCCTTTTACAGTTAAATCAACCAAATGCAACTCTCAATTCTACTCCTACAGCTTCTTTTCTCGCACTTCCCGCCTGATGAACTTCCTTCCCTATACTTGCTTCTTTAATGGATACAACCTCCAGGAATTTAAATGTAATGTCAATTCCCACCTCTTATCCACTTGACTCCAGTCTTTCTCTCGTCTTTTCCCCCATTACCCCGTGTATTTTGTTTTTTTTCCTTTTTCACTCTATCCTCGCAACTGTCACCATACCGGTATTCCAATTCTTTTACCGTTTCTCTGACACCCCTGTAACCGGTTCGTTTTTCTCTTCGCTCTCCTTCTGCTTAAACTTCCACTATTCTCTTATGTAGTCCACTCCGCATCAGTGGCAGTGTCGCCTTGCTTCGGGTAAAATGATTAAAAAAAAAAACAGAAAAACTCAAATGGCATTTAATTGATTGTATCATGTATGGCACTTAATTAACAGCGTACATCGTTTCCAACAGGTGATACGTTAAATGCAAACACTGACCGAAGCGCCGTTTAACTGAGATAGCCATAAAGACAGCTAAGACTGGTATGCGTGTCATCTGTGCGATTTGATGATAGCAATTATAGTTTAATGACACACCATGGCAGTTTATTCACTATAAACATACTGTAAAAGTATAATTTCTGATACAACCTTATTTTAAAGGTTACTTGAAAGTTTCCACATTGCATTGATGATTAAACCTTAATTCTAAGATACCACGGAAATAACTGTACTTCAAATACAAGTATCCACTAAATATAATGTTTAAAGTGATAATACACACACACACACACACACACACACACACACACACACACACACATATATATATATATATATATATATATATATTAAAAAAGGATTAATTCAAAGATGTTGAATGGCCATTTCGATATGAAGATCCCCACGCGGGACGACACATCACCTCAGCAACAGAAAAAACCTTTCAGAAACTGGAGAAAAATTAGTCTACTTTTCCTTTTTAAATAGATTGCAAAGAAATTAAAAAATAAATAATAAAATAAAATAAAAATAAAAATAAAGGGAAAGAAAAAGAAAAAGAAAACGAAAAAGAAAAAGAAAAACATAGAATAAAATCAAATAAATAAGAAAAGAAAAAAAATTGACATCGTCTGGGTTCGCAAAAAAAGGGAGAATGTAACTAAAAATTAACAGACAGCCGTGTTAAATCGACGTAAGTTTAAGCAACACGGAAAAAAGGTGGTAAGAGAGATAAAAGAAGGAAGGGAGGGAAAAAGAAAGAAACTAAAGAAAAAATTTTTTTAAAATATTACAGACGCTGGACAAATTCAAAAACCTAATTTCCCCAAAACGTTGAAGTATTAGAAAAAGGCCTTTACTTGAAAAGGCATAATTATTAATAAAAGGGAATAAAAAGATATAGGATTTAAAATAAAATTATTTTTAAAAAAATTAGGTCATTTGAAATTAAACTAAATAAAGACAACACTAGGTAAAAAAAAAAAAATTAATTACAATTATTATATACATACCTATAGAAGTACGCACATACATATATATATACACACACAATTCTACGAATAAGAATACATATATACATACACACACATACATTCAATTTATTACACACTTATATACATATACATGCGCATACACACATATATATGTGTGTACACACCTATATACAAAAAATTCATATACACATAATATACATGTGTACACACACATGCACACATATACACACACACACACACGCACATATATATATATATACATATTCCATATGCACTCACACACATACATATTAATGAATATTATGAAAAGGAGCATTTAAATAGCTAAAAAAATGTTTTCAAAATTACATATAGCCCACATACATAAATACATATATACATATATATACATATATATACAAATATGCACATCCACACACAAACATACACATATACATAAAAAAAAAAAATTAAAATTAAAATTAAAATTTTTTTTTAAAATATTAAAAAAATTATAGAAAAATTTACAATTTAAAAATTAAAAATTAGAAGTTAAATTTTAAAATCCGCCCTATGGCGGCACTTGTTTATAAACTCCCTCCTAAAGTTCAAAAGTAAGTCCTGATGAGGATACTTCAAAATCAGAATCTTCTCCAATAAACACAGACGACACCTATCACGAAAACTTTTAGGAGTACAAGCTGAGCCTATTAATTTCCAGCTGATTATAGGGTCCTGCCCTTCCTCCTTCATTTCCCAGAACCTACGTGATAGTGCCGTCTGGAATCTCTGTTTAGGGTTCGAAAACGAGTACCTGTGATTATAAAGCCTCTGTTTGAAAGAGCCCGCGGACATGCCAATATAGGTCCGGTAATTGTCCTTGTTATTAGATGGAGAAATGCGGGCTTCATAAATTACATGGGTGGATTTACATTTGCCTTGCACCGGGCAGGCATCCACAGAATAACAATTGCATTTGTCGATAATTCCGGATTTAGCTTCCGTATTATTTAGGTTCATTAAAATTTGTTTATTGTGGGAATTAATTATATTATCTATATTTGAGGTGCAAGAATAACTAATTTTTAGGGTGAATCTATTAAAAATTTTATTTAAGGGATTGTTATTATTATTAAAATGTTTATCGATTAATCTGAGAAAATACTTACCAATATTTATATTAGTTAGCTTACAATAAGGAGGGTTAAACCAAATTATCTTCCTTTTTCTACATTTTCGGGTGTTTTTAGTTTTTGATGATTCTGGGCTTATCATACTTTAACTTATTAACAAAACCGCTTTTCTGAAGGGCCTTATCGTAAATTTCTTTGCTTGCGTTGAAAATTTTTATATTGGAAGATAATTGGTTAACCCTATTATTTACTATCTTGGGTATTTGTCTTATAATATTCTTGGGGTGATTGGATAAACTATTTATATAGGTGGGAGAACTATTTTCTTATGCCTTTTTAAGTAAAGGCCGTTTTCTAATACTTCAACGTTTTGGGGAAATTAGGTTTTTGAATTTGTCCAGCGTCTGTAATATTTTAAAAAAATTTTTTCTTTAGTTTCTTTCTTTTTCCCTCCCTTCCTTCTTTTATCTCTCTTACCACCTTTTTTCCGTGTTGCTTAAACTTACGTCGATTTAACACGGCTGTCTGTTAATTTTTAGTTACATTCTCCCTTTTTTTGCGAACCCAGACGATGTCAATTTTTTTTTCTTTTCTTATTTATTTGATTTTATTCTATGTTTTTCTTTTTCTTTTTCGTTTTCTTTTTCTTTTTCTTTCCCTTTATTTTTATTTTTATTTTATTTTATTATTTATTTTTTAATTTCTTTGCAATCTATTTAAAAAGGAAAAGTAGACTAATTTTTCTCCAGTTTCTGAAAGGTTTTTTCTGTTGCTGAGGTGATGTGTCGTCCCCCGTGGGCATCTTCATATCGAAATGGCCATTCAACATCTTTGAATTAATCCTTTTTTAATATATATTTGCTCTGTAATATTTTATTACATGGAGCTCTCTTCCTGTATCATTTTTTAATATTAAAATAAATTTTTAATATTAATTAGGATCGGGTTTTTTGGAATTTACCTTCCTGCTTTTTTCCCTTGGATTGAAGTATCTGAATTAAAATATATATATATATATATATATATATATATATATATATATATATATATATATATATATATAATATAAAATATTGAGAGGAAAAATCAACACATAATTAAACGGTTATACATCCAGAATTTATTATGGCAATATAAAAAAAAATCCAATTGCCTCCTTCAGACCGTTGAAAAATAAATAAATGTTTGTGTTACTCAGAATATTAAGCAAAAGAATTTAAATATTCTGAGTAAAATTAACATTTATTTATTTTTAACGATCTGAAGGAGGAAATTGTAAATTTTTTGATACATTGCCGTAATAAAATCTGGATGTATAACCGATTAATTATGTGTTTAGTTTTGCTCTCAATATTTCATATTGCTCTGAATAATATCCATTGAGGTCTCTATTTTTATCTGATTAATATTTTATACGAAGGTCATTCAATAAATAAGGTACATTTTTCGGTATAAGGACTTCTAATACAGATAGAAACTTACTTTCTTAAAAAATTTTTCTTTACTTCTTTTTCAAAGGGATTTAATTTGTTTTTTTGTTTTTTTTGCAGATTGAAAATAAACTTTAAGAGTTTTGGAGATTAACAAAGATGGCCGACCAAGAAGCATGCTCCAGGATTGAATAGAGATCAGTTATCAATATTTTGGTTAATGAAGGGTGCAAATCAGTTGAAATTCTTAGGAGAATGTCAACTGTGTATAGTTACACATGTTTCAGCCAAAAATGTCTACAAGTGGGCTAAATTGTTTAAAGAAAGACGGAGCATTGTTGAGGATGAAGACAGGCCTGGTAGGTCTACTGAGGTGATTGAATAAGTCAATGCTCTCATTCAGTCTGAACAGAAAGGTGACAGTGGATGACATTGCAAGGACTTTGAGCCTATCTGTTGAAACAGCACACAAAATTGTCCATGATGACCTTGCCTACTCGAAGGTCAGCTCACACAGTAAACAAACGGTGCAGACCATCAACGAGCTGGGCTGGGAACTGCTCCCTGCTCCCCTTTACAGATCAGAGCTTGCCCTACAGGCTTTCACCTGTTTCGTCCCTTGAAAGCGTTCACGAGTGGCACGAAGTTTGAAAGTGACAGTGAAGTAAAAAGTGCTGTGAGCGATAGGCTGAGACATCAGTCCAAAGATTTTTACGCTGAGGGAACACGGAAGCTTGTGCACAGATGAGAAAAGTGTGGGACACTGCTGGGAGACTACGTTGAAAAATAAAAAATAAGTAAATTTCTATCTGTATTAGAAGTCCTTATACCGAAACATTCACCTTATTTATTGAATGACCCTCGTATTAGATAAAATTATCGATTGGATTATCCTCTCCACCTTTGTGGATTAGTCATTCTCTTCTATTTTGATTTCTCATCTTATTTTCTGATCTTTTCTTCCCTATATCTCCCCCCACACTTTTTAATATCTTTTTACCTCGCACAAAAAAAAAAAATCCAAAAATAAAGGGAAGTATTTTTAAAATTTTTTTTCACTCAAACGTTTATTAGCATTATTATTAACTACCTGACGAAACATTGTTCGTTCAATGTCGAAACAAAATGTACAATTTTGTAGTAGTTTGTATTTTGCACGTTCTAAAATAATAATAATAATAATAATAATAATAATAATAATATATATATATATATATATATATATATATATATATATATATATATATAATTGGAGTAGATAGACTTCAATAGGAGTAGATAGACTAAACTATCGCCCGGTTCACACTCCACCCACATCTATTGAACAGCTGAAGAGACTCATCCCTTATTTCCTGCTTAGGATGTGGTTTCCGGTTTTCTCTTCTCCAACCTTGTCACTCTTACGTAGCCCCCTGCACATCAGTGGCGTTACCGCCTTGCTCGGTGTGATGTGATTATATATATATATATATATATATATATATATATATATATAAAGAACGACGAAAATATTTATAACGTTCAAATCATTAATTATAAAACAGTGCTCAATATAAAAATAGAGCAATGGATATTTATTATAAATTATACTTGAGAACATGTACACACTACAATCTACTACAAAAGTGTCATTTTATTTCGACATTGAAAGAACACTTAGGTAGTTAGTAATGATGGTAATAAAAGTTATTTTTTTAAAGAAAATTGATGAAAATTCACTTCCTTTTATTGTCAAAATTTTTCGTACGAAGTAAAGAGGATACGAAAGATGAGAAAACAAAAAGAGAAATAAAAAAGGGGAAAGAGAAGGACACTGAGGAAATAAAAAAGAAAGAGGAAAACAAGAGAGAAAGAAATAAAGTAACATAAAGAAAGAGTCAATGAAAGACGGCTCAAGGAGAAATAGACCCCAAATTTAGGTAGGAAGTAAAGTATAAGTATAAGTATATACAAACATCGGTCCCACGACGTCTGGGCTTGACAACGAGGAAAAAGTGAGAAAATGCACAGAGGGGGAAGAAAGTGAGAAAAAGCGAGAAAATACACAGGAAAAAATGTGGTGGGGAGACAACAAAAGCTGCAAAGAAATAGAAACTTCAAACTTTGGCCGAAAATGAATTGTAGATAGATACATTTGTTAATAACATGGTATAAAACTAAATCCTTTGGCACACACACACACACACACACACACACACACACACACACACACACACACATATATATATATATATATATATATATACATAGGGGAAATATATGCCAAATGTGGAAAAATTTTTCTTGAGACGCGTTTCGACTTTAGGACTTCATCAGACTAAATTTGTTATTTTGATGCAATTACACATGCGCACGAATAAGGGATGCTGAGAATTTTAATTAGAAATTTAATATTTAATTTGAAATTAATTTTTTTTTTAATCTGATTTTTTTTGTTTTTGTTTCCGTCACTTTTGTCATTAGATAGCCCACGCTGTGAGAATAGAAGTTTTGCCAGAAATGGTAAAATGTTGTAAGAGCCAAGGCGCAAATTTATTGTAGATGACCTTGACATTTTCGACTATAGACATTTTCGACTTAGCGAATTGTTTTCTTTATTGAGCAGAGTAACATTTCTTTTTATGTCAATCCGTTTCGTCATATATTTTCACCAATATTGTTCGTGATATATACAAACATATATCTTATCTTATCTCATATATATATATATATATATATATATATATATATATATGAGACAATTATATGTTTTTATATATCAATATATTCATGTCACGTTTAGACTACACGGATATTTGAATTTGAAATGTAACGTTCTCGAAATTGAAACAAAACTAATTTCAATGAATTCTTGCTGCATATATATATATATATATATATATATATATATGTGTGTGTGTGTGTGTGTGTGTGTGTGTGTGTGTGTGTGTAAACTAGAATACCGCAGGTGACTTAGTTTGTGATGAAGTTAATTATTGTAACGAGAGCAGAATGTATCAAAGAGTACTTTTTATATAAGAATTTCTACTATGAGGGCTTAAAATTATCACGGACTTAATTACAGCTGAGTCTAGTATGTGCATCATGGTGCAGTGGATATGGACTCGGAATGACAAATCGTGGAGCCGAGTTCGAATTCCAGTTGAATTACTTGGATTCACTTAAGCACAAATACCTTTGAGAAAAGTATTAATTCGTCTCTTCCCTCCAATTATGTGTTAAACAACAAAACAGATTGGGTTCTATAGCATTGGGTGGCACTAGTCTACCGCAGAAAGCAACGACAACCTACTGTGGGATAACCTTCTGCCCAGTCAGCCATGTCTCTTTCGAGACTTGATCACCCAAAGCGTGTATGTCGTATGGCACTCAATTGACTGGCCCAAACACTTGTAACGGTCATCGTTGGGGATCACCCCATTTTGCACATAAGAATGGATTCGCCTGATGTGTACATATAATCCTGCCTATAGCGAGAACGGTGGTGATTGTCACGTAGCAGTGAACGTCACAGAGAGTTTTCTCACTGCGACGGCATTTCTCACTGTCAGCTCTCTGCCTTCGGGCAGAGGGCGCTCTCTGCTTCCGAGCAGAGAGCACAAACCCAGTCGTGGTTCCGCCGAAGGGTAGAACCACGACTCGGTAAAAATAGACAGACATTTTTTTGGCCCGGCTATATGGCCGGGAATACCTACTTTAAAATGACCATGTGTCACATCCGGCCTTGCGTGGGAAGGCTAGTAAATACAGTGATTGTCACGTAGCAGTGAACGTCACAGAGCGTTTTCTCACTGCGACGGCATTTCTCACTGTCAGCTCTCTGCCTTCGGCAGAGGGCGCTCTCTGCTTCCGAGCAGAGAGCTATAACCCAGTCGTGGTTCCGCCGAAGGGTAGAAGCACGGCTGGAAAAAAATAGACAGACATATTTTTGGCCGGGCCATATAGCCCGGAAATCCCAGTCATAAAAACTGACCATGTGTCACATGTTGCCCTTACTGGGAGGGACAGCTAAATATAGATTGTCACGTAGCGGTTGTCAGCGAGTTTAGTAAGGAGTCAGTTGGTTAGTAAGTTGATGCATAATAAGTTGGTGTTGTTTTGAATATAGACTCATTATCCGGGCATACTTCTTCACTACAAGATTGTATATACTGATTCCTACTAACAGTATTCCTAGTATTGCTGAATTGACTAACCCGTGTTCCAGTTTGTACATTTTTGTTCAATATAACTTCCATTTTCCGTCTCCATATCTGCTTTTGTTATTTAATATTTTGTGTGGTTTCTCAACAAGAATCCACAACAGTCATTCTCAGCGTTTGAAAAAGTTTGAAAAAAGGAACTCGTGTTAGTATTAATACGCCTACACCTTCTATTACTGTGTTATCTAGAAAAATAAGTACACTTATAAGTATATATTAATACGGAAAATCCCGAAAAAGCACGAAATCTAACAGAATTCCGATCTAAATCTAATGATTAGCCCCAACCGTGATTCAATCAGTCTGCGTGATATCGGCCTGTTGAGAAACAGATTGATAACGGTTTTTACTTATATTTAAGGCGAACAAGCAAAAACAATGCTCCTGGCTTGGATATTTAACCGCTGTGACAGTGTCTGCACCCACCCGTCTTAAACCCTGGCGACCTGGCATGGAACGTGGCGTAAGAGGCAATCAGTTCCTTAATTTTCGGTCAGTGAAGCAAGATTGGACAAATTACAGAAAGGATAGCTTCAGAATGAATGTCGTGTGAATAGAGTCGATACAAAAGATTATCGTTTGTGTTCCACTAAGAAATTCTCAAACCGGTCGTCTTATCATCACCATAACAACAAGGATAAAATCTACAGCGTTTCATGTCATCACGTCGGCCTGTTCTTTATTAAGCGGTCAGCATGGTTTTTGTATCGTTGTAGATGATATACCCGAATCATCGCAGACCATCACCAGCGTGCAACACGTCAAATTAACTGTCAGTCACAGAGAAGATTACACATTGAGTAGGACGGAAAATCAGTATGTCAGTTAAATGCCATACGTGATACACGGTTGGGTGATCATGTCTCCAAAGAGACATGACTGACTGGGCAGAAAGTATTCCCGAAGTAGTTTGCCATTACTTTCTGCAGTAGACTGGTTGCTAACCAAGACAAAATCTGTTCTGCTATTTAACCCACAGCTGGGGGAGTAGAGAAATTAAGTGCAACGAATTCAACTTGAATTCGAACTTGACTCTCCGACTTCTTGTTCCGAGCCGATATCTACTGCACCACAAAGCACATCAAGGACGTAAAGGGCGATACCAAAATACGACGCCATATTGTGATGGCGAAAGATGCCTTTCAAAAATCTAAGCAAAGTACTCAGAAACAGTAAAATATCATTAGAAAAATGGCTGATTTGTGATGTAATATCAGTCCTTTTATAAGCTGGACCATTTCCGTACATACAAAAAAGTTGCGCCGATAGAAAAAACATCACCGACGTGATGTGGTTCCTTCCGTCTTTTATAGAAATATTTCCATGGCGAGCTTTTCCCCTGATTCCCCGACCGCATTAATTTAAGCGCGCTAGTAAATTGGCATCTAAGTTCTACCCTTTTGACATTAAAATAATTATTGTAACCGCCTCTTCTACTCCAACATTTTTCCTGCACCTCCCGCCCGTGGAACTCTCTTCCTTTTTACTTGCTTCCCTGATCGCTACAATTTCCAAAAAAATTACATGCAGCATCAATTCCTATTTTCTAACTCCTTGAAACTCATTCATCTTTTATCCATTTTTGACAGCCCTACACCCCGTCTTTTCTCTCACTGTAAGCCCCTATGCACTAGTAGCGATCCCGCCTTGCTTGTGGTGAAATGATAAAGAAACAAATGTGGTTCGATGAGTGGGTGTTCAAAAGTTCTCGACCCAACTTATTACTCAGAATGTGACCAAATGTCCAAACCACAGAATGCGTTTTAAAAGCCCTTCTTGTTCAGTCAGAGAACCTTTCAGCACTCATCTATGATTTCAACGCAACTGTCATTGGTGATACATGTGATACACCGAGCAATTTCCAATGGAACGATTTTTGAACTGACGAAGTCTCTGAAAGACGAAAATTTAGAAAAGTCTGCTGCTATTCTCAACTTTTAAACATCCCCCACCAACCCAAGGTCTTTTATCTGTTCGAAGAAAATTGCTTTTGCTCTTCTTTCGGTTTTTGTTGTAATGCAGTGGATATCGACTTGGAACGACAAATCGGTGGTGCCGAGTTTAAATTCTAGTTGAATTCCTTACATTCATTTACGAACAAATACCCTTGGGAAAAATATTAATCTGTCTCTTCCTTCCAGTTATGGGTTAAATAATAAAACAAACTGGATTCTATAGCCTTGGTTGGCAACCAGTCAAAGCTTACATAAAAACGAACGGGAAGAGAAAATATGTTTCAATATATCATCAGATGGATTATATTCAGAAGCAGATTACTGCTGGTCAAAGATTTAAATTTAAATAGAGACAACAAAAAATAAAAGTTGGGGGATGTGAAGACATGATAAATAAGGTGTTAACTTTTAAAACCTTTACGGTATATATATATATATATATATATATATATATATATATATATATATTAGGTTTTTCCGCATATATATGACTTTAGTTTTACAAGTAAATCTTTCTAAAAAAAAGAATAAAAAGTTCGAACATTTTGAAAATTAATGACAGTAATCTCTTCACAGATGACTTAAACCAACAGAAATGCGGTTCTACAGAAGGATGCTGAGAATACAATGAACTGGGCATGTGAGCAACAACGAAGTTTTAGTAAAACAATAGAAACAAAAAGAGCACTTATACTTAACATTTCTCGAGATATACTGAAAAAAGAAGGCTTAGAAAATTTGAGACTCATAAGACATATTGAGAGCAAAAAAAAAAAAAATAGCGGAAAACAGTGCAAAACCTATCTTATGAGATTGTGTAAATTTTATTAGAACAGGGTTTAGAAGAAAGGACTAAATTTGCGAAAAACTATTAGGGACAGTAAATAATGGTGTGCCATGATCGCCAACGTCCTGAAGGGACATGGTACATTGAAGAACAAGTGATTTTAGACAAATGATATGGCAAAATTGATTAATATTTTTATACTATAACGTCAAGAAAACCATTTTAGTTTAGTTCTTAGTTGCAGCAGAAATGGTGATATTCAAATACCTCATCTCGACCGATAACGCTGTAGATGAAATGAAAAAATATATCTAAAATAATTTTTTATCATCATTAATCATGATGATTTAAAATCCTAAGCGATCTAAATTAAATTGCGTTTATTATTGTGGCGAAGGTAACCATAGTTGCTTCCTCTTTGAACTACTCGACTATAAAAGAAAATGTTGAAACACCCTTATAGGCAGTAGTCAAATTGCATATTGAAATATTAGTTTCATGGAGGATGCGGGACACTTTTCATTTTTCGAGTGTGTTTTTTCGAGGCTGTTGTCGTGTCTTGATGAGTGTATATTTTTGCGTATGATTGGTTAAATGACAGGTTAAAATTACCTACCTCCCGCATAAATTAGTTCAATCAACTGATATTTCCTTCAGAATTAAGGATTGTATGTTTTTTTTTATTATTATTAACATTATTTTGTTTAGTTTGTTGTGAATAGCATTATCCATCGTATAAATATTCACCTGGGTTTTCATTTTTAAAGTTGGTATTCTCCACCCACAAAGACAAATTGTAGATACGGGACTAGTTAGGATTTCAGGGAGTCTATGATGTATTATGGTGTTCGTAATAAGAATGGTAAGAATGTGATGTTTTAGTGCAAGTAAAATTGCATAGTTTACTTGGGTTAAAGATTGTGGCTAGCTAAATTATTTAACACAGATGAAGGCCAGCTTTTCCCATCTCCACTTACAGCCCTGTGCCACATTTCTTTTGTATTTCAAAATTAAACAACCAACAAATTGCATTAAATCATGTTTCGTTACTAGCTTAAACGTTCATCTCTTTTCCTTTACGATTAGACAAAAAACAAAGATTTTTTTCACAAGTGACACGAACGTAAAGAAATTCCCCAGACGATTTCTATACAACAATTAAGTTTTAATGCGTTTTTTCTTTTTCTGAGTTCCTTTAAGTTACGAAGCTGCATTGTACTGACAGCATGTAAAATCGATATACACCAAATTATAAAGTAATCATTTTGGTGTTAATAGAAAATATGAATATAACCAATCTTTAAGGAGTACATACTACTACTTGCAGAATAAAAGAAATAATTGACCAAAACACGGAGCTAAATCACAGATAGATATTTAATTTACAAAAACACCAAATAAAATATTTACAAATATACAATTTTAACATTCCAAACAAGAAACATGATGAGTTGACTACTGGCAGAGTAACTTCGTTAATGTTACGAAGGAGACTTAAGGTGTCAAGTATCTTTACTCTCTTAAGATAGCGAAGTAGTTTAAGTGCAATACTTTTTTAGAAATCCTCAAATGTGTATATAAAGAATAATAATAACGCAAATAATACAAAACTGTGCCAGAGAGTTATGAAAGTGAACAGTGATCAGTTTAGTTGTTTTGTTTTTATGACATATCAACCTCGGCGGGTCATTTATTGCCAACTAAATTTTATTTATTTATTGCTGGTAATACCTTTTGCTTTCAACAATTTATTGTTGTTTTTATATAAGCTTTGTGTCTAGTAATACATTTTTCTTTTCGAGTATCAAGATTTATTGAGATTTGTTTTTAAGGGCAGAGTCCCCAAGTCCTACCCTTGTTATTTAACCATAACTGGAGGGAAGGGATGGATTAATACCATTCCGAAGGGTACCAGTGCTTAAGTGAATGCAGGGTATTCAACTGGAATATTGTTGTTTTTATATAAGTTTTGTGTCTAGTAATACTTTTTTCTTTTCGAGTATCAAGATTCATTGGGATTTGTTTTGAAGGGCAGGGTCCCCAAGTCTTACCTTTGTTATTTAACTCATAACTGGAGGAAAGGGACGGATTAATACCATTCCCAAGGGTACCACTGCTTAAGTGAATGCAGAGTATTCAACTGGAATTCGAACTCGGCTCACCGGTTTTTGTTTCCGAGCCGATATCCACTGCACCACAACGCACATCTATCACTAAACGCTTACAGTACCTGGTATTCCCAAGCGGTCACCCATCTAAGTACTGACTGAAAAAAATGACAAAAAACTTTTCTTTATAGTTTCTTCTATATTCTTTGAAAAATTATTTCATCTTGAACCCAAACACGACATTAAAACCACTAAGACGCAAGAGTGGGTGTGGCTGAGGGTGAAAAATATGAGAAAAAAGAACATTATTAACGAGCAAAAACAACACTAGAAAAGAAACTACCAGCATAGAACTTACGGTAAAGTTGTAAGATTTTTGCCGCAAAACTTGTACGGCGCTTGAAGTTATTGTTATGGTGCCCTATCTATAGGAATGAACTCTTCCTCTGTCAATAAATAATAACCTGAGTGTCTTCCGTGGACGCAACTGTGATGCAGCTGAACGCAGTCGTGTGACAGTCGTGATGCAGCGTAACTATACCGTTCAAACTTACACTTCTATAATTACTGATTACTAACACTTATTATTGTATGAAATTATTTTCTTTCAACATTATTTTTGACCGATACTCGTATTAAGAATCCTCTCGATATAAACTCTTTGAGGTTTAATTTATTTATTTATTTTCTTAGTAATGTCGTTCTATTGAAGAATTTAAGGGTAGCTTCTCTTTGATTATCGGTCATTTTACCTTCCCCCCTAAACTACGCCATTGAACGCATGCTCTGTAGTCTCTCTTTCATCCCCCCTTTCTCTCTCTCTCTCTCACTCTTTCCCCCTCTCTGTCATCCCGTTCTAGCTACTTAGCAGGCAGTTGACTCGCCTACACTATCTGAAAAAAAGAGTTGAATTGTATTTTGGCATTAATGTCTTCCGAAATTTTCACTCAACTTTCAGATTATTTCTCTGCATGGTTAAGTCATTTTTTTAAATTTTTTTTTGCTACTTACTTTTACGGTATATTTAGACAAGTTTCTGTAAATTATTTTTGCTTTCAAGAATCCTCTCGACTTTTAAAGCTTAGTAATTTATTTATAAATTGGAGTATATAGTACCTACTATCGCCAGGTTTCACACTCTACCCCCTTCTTTTGAACATTAGTAGAGTTGATCACCTTGTTTCTTGTTTAGGAAGGTGTTTCCGGTCGATTTCACTTCTTCTTCGGTCTTAGTGTTAGTTCAGCCGGAAGCTCTTTGCAGTTATTGAGTATGGTGGCAACGTCTCTTCATTCTGAGGGTACCGAGTTGGCAGTTTCCTGGTGGCTGCTTCCGACTGGTAGTTAGGAGCCCGAATTCTTACGTAACGTCTTGAGAGGCTGCTCTGAGCAACAGTTGAATAACATCGGGGTTCCTGTAGTGCCATATCGCGCATGGACGGGCGTCCCTGAATGAACCTCCGGTGGGCAACCACGAGGCCACATTATGCTGCAGGCTGCGCCAGTTTCCATCCTTCACATGCTGCAAACAGTGACCAGCTGATTCTACTTTAGACCTCTCTCTCTCTCTCTCTCTCTCTCTCTCTCTCTCTCTCTCTCTCTCAAAGTAAATCACTATGAAAACAAGCAAACAAAATAGCAAAACTAAACCAACTAGTCGGAAAACGCCCAAACCTGTCTGCATCTCCTTCACAAACATACGAGGTATCCGCACTCACGTTTACAGCGTCGAATCATTCCTTCAAACTAACTCTCCTGATATGTAAGCTCTATGTGAAACTAACCTTGACCCTTCTATCCCCTCTTCTGAGTTTTACGTTCCTGGTGACCTTCCCCTCTTCAGGAAGAACTTCAATGTCCATATGCATGGGCTTGGTTTTTATGTCAGCGAACACCTCCATCTAGCTAGGGTGACAACTCTTCAATCCCTGGATCATTCTTTCATGTGCTTCCGTTTCTCACTTCTAAGCTCGGTTAGCTATCTCTTCTTGATTTGTTTGAACATTATTTTTGGACAGGGGTCACAGGTTCGAATCCTGCCGAATTATACACATTTTCGTAACAAAAATTTATCGTAAATAATCAGGCCGTTAGAAATAAATATATAAGACTGTTTGATTATAAACAGAATATCTACTTAAATACGAGTATTGATCAAAAATAATATTCAAACAAATCCTTTCAAATTCTCGGTTGTCTAAGAACCATTTCGTTAATCTTCGTTAATTTCCGTAACATGTTTACGTTATCATTGTATATATGTTCTGTTATTCCAATATACTATTTGATCCTACTTTCTTCTTTCTGTATCTTACTTCCAGGCTCTAACAAGGTCACAACAACTTGGCGCCACAACGGTTATAAAGTTTAGTTATCATAGCGGAAAGGTCATAAGAACAATTACTATAAAATTATTTATAGAAAAGGCACATGGGCAAATACGTTACGGTGATGGTAAAGTCATTGAAACCGAGATACCAGGTCAGGACTAATAAAATTTCAGATTCTTCTTTGAAGTTGATCAAGAATCTCTAAATATATGGTGGGAGCCTCAGAAGTGGCAACGATATTCGAAGCAAGGACGAAGAGTAAACTTAAACATATTCAAGAGGAAACGGTTACAAATGGCTACAATTGAAAGAAAAAGAAAAAAGCTAAAGATTGAGTGTAAAGGGAAAAAACAAAACAAAACGAAGAAAAAAAAAACAAATGATACCGAAACACTACACAGAAAAAAAACAAAAAAACAACAGTCATGATAAGTGCACAAGAAAAGAAAAATCGAAAACAAAGAAGCAGACAATTGCCGATACTCACCGAAGAGTGGACGGACAGGTTGGTCTATAAAACTACGAATCGAAAAGCTGAAGATAATATCAATCAGCTAAGTGACAAATCTTTACCTATATTCTTGGTCCAGGGCATAACGTTAAACTGCATCCAGCAGCAAGACCTCTTTTTTTATAATCATATTGCCCCAAACAAGGCATTTTACTGCCACTGTTTTGCAAGGGGTTATACAGGAGGAAAGTTATGAGAAAGAGTGACAGGTTATAGGGGGTTTCAGGAAAGGGGTAAGAGAAGGATGAGAATACTGATGAGAGTGGAGTGGACGGAGAAAATACTGGGAGGTTGTGAGGAGCATGGCACCACCTCTTAATTGCTGTTGTTCTCAGGTCCACGCTGACTCGGAGTGGTAGCACCTGTTAGGGTCCCAGCTATGGGAAAACAGTTAACCCCCAAACTGGGGTCAAAATATTATGAAAGCATAAAAATACACTTTAATAGAAATGTATACATAAAAATAAACTTTTATGGAAAAAATATATATTTTTGAAGGAAAAATATTAGCAACAATACACTTTTGAAAAAAAATATTACCATTTGAAGTAAAAAAATATTATCAACAAAACATTTTTGAATAGAAAACTAGAAGACATTTTCAGTTATCTGAAATAAAAAAAAATTTAAAAAATCATTAAAACTTTACTAAATCAAACTTCTCACTATAACCGAACATTAAAAAACCTACCTTAAAACCATTTTTGGTATTAAATAACCCACAGAGGTCGATATGCCGTTAAACATAACTCAAACCCATTCAAGACTTATATTCTCTCCTCCTCCTTCTCTCTCTCTCTCTATAGAGATTTATATATATATATAAGTCATCCACATACAAACCCCTTTTCGCTGTATTACAGCTCATCAGTGTGTCTAGACATATCCACTTGCTTCTGGCTAGGATCGAAACTCGACCGATTTGGTGTCAGTCGGAGTCTCTACTCCCTAAGCCATCGGCGCATTGGGGTCAGAGAAGGGAAATTTTAACGCCTTGTATGTAAGCAGTGTATACAGACGCCAGTCACCGAGAGAACTCAATTCATTTCTGAAGAGTCACGCATTATAGCCGAAGTGGAAACTGTTTTTAAAATTTTCTTCTCCAGAGAGCTCAATCGTAATGAGAGCATATATATATATATATAAGAATGAAATGTTCACTACTAATTTGATACCAAGGTTTCAACCATATCGGTCTCATCAGACAGTAAGTTTGCCCTTAATGCCTGATGAGAATGATATCGTTGAAACCTGAGTAGCAAGTAAGTCGTGAGAATTTTGATTTTTAATATATTGTTACCTCCGCATATTCAGTTCTTTTGAAATAACTATCTCTACTGGTCTAACCAGTGTCTCTGTCATTGTTATATATATATATATATATATACAAATTTCCTCTTTAAATGAGCACATTCTAACAGATATATCGAATTGCAAAATCATAAAGAATTGGGAAACAGTTTCTTTACTACATACTTACGCTCACACAGCGGTAACTATCATATAAACACTCAACTCTTTCATTTTTTTGCTGACCGATTGAAAAAACGCGTAGGTTGTGATGGAAAATACAATAATTCACACGATTTTCTTTAATAGAAGAAGAAGAAGAAGAAGAAGAAGAAGAAGAAGAAGAAGAAGAAGAAGAAGAAGAAAGAATGAGCTATAAAGTATAAAGATAAAAAATGAAAAAAAAATATCCGACAGCCATCATCGTGTCTAACAAGGTTACTTACACACAATGCCGATCAATTACACCTTGTTTTTCAGTACGCACTATTACATAGTCAAAGAGAATTGGACACCTGGACGTTCATCCCTCGGGCGATACGGGCTGATCACGTAGTCGAGACTTTGACAGAAGCTTCCTCTGGCGACTCTCAAGCCGCATTACCGTGATTGACTTTTTTTTTTAATGAAAAACTATTGAAATGAAAAGTGGTTGAGAGTTACAGATATTTTCTTCTTTCCTCATTTTACAAGTTTTCAAACTCACCAGAAATCGATAACCGTAACTATTACTTATCAATTATTAAAACCATATATTAATTCCAAGTTTAAATTCCAATTGAATTCGTTACATTTACTTCCGCGCAAATACTCTTGCAGTCTCTCTGTGGCTTCCCTGTGTCTCTTCTATAAATACTTTCACGGCTTCTGCTCCGATGAACTTAGATCACTGGTGCCCCCTAAATACGAATTTGCACGAGATACTAGATTAGCAACTAGATCCCACCCTTTTACAGTGAAACCGATAAAATGCAGCCGTAACTTCTACTCCAACAGTTTCTTTCCTCGCACTTCCCGACTGTGGAATTCTCTTCCAAACGATTGCTTCCCCGACGGCTACAATCTCCAGGAGTTTAAATGTAAGGTCAATAGACACCTCCTAACACACTAACCTGCTCCCATTCTATCAAGCACTCTTCCCATCTGCCCGACCCTCATCCTCGCTATCCTTACTCATCTGTCACCTTTCTCCTGACATTCCCTATGTCTATCCACTCCTTCTCTTTACCTTCCCCTATGTAGCCCCATGCGCAATAGTGGCAGTGGAATGCCTTGCTTGGGGTGAGATGATTAAAAAAAAAAATGCGAGTTGCTTCTTCCTCCAGCTATGGGTTAAATAGCAGAACAAATTGATTTCAATAGCCTTGGTTGACAATCAGTCTACCGAAGAAAGTAATTGCAACATTCTACGAAAAAACCAGTCAGTCATGTCTCTTTCGAGACATGATCACCAAAGTATGTATCATGTGTAGCACTTGACTGACTGAATGACTTTCCGTATTACTCAATATCTAACCTCCGTGACTGACATTTTATTTTACGTATTGCACGCTGGTGATAGTCAGGCAGTCATGTTTTTTTCAGACATGATCGCCTAAGCGTGTATCACGTATGGCACAACTGACTGATTAATACGTAGTAAATAGTTCAGCTGACTGAACTCTGAAGCCTTAGCTGACAATCAGAGTAGGAGAAGGGCAACTCTGAATTCAAAACCCGAAGAAGCCTGTTTAGATATCTCCTAGAACAATCGGCGAATAGTATATCTGATTGGTTTGATTGTTTTGATAAGATCATATTGGCAGCTGATCCCAATAATGACCTACAGTTTCTCTTTGTTAAGCGTCTTAGAGATACTTTCTACTTTTCATCAGCATAGTGATACTATCCTCTAAGAATATGACTCATTATATCTACTAGGGCTGACATCTTTCGTTGACTGGAAGTAGAAAGATTATATTGCATCAATTGCTAGGTTTGCTGTTAGTAAAACTGGTACATAAAGTTGTGTTAAACAATTTTTCTCGTCCAAATCTATTTATTTATGAGTCTATCATTTGTCCATGATTTGAACATTGCTGCTACATATGGTCTGTTGCTTCTGATAAATCAGGAGATTCTTGACAAAATTCCAAAGAATTATCTGCAATGTTATTGGTCGATATTTCTAAGGCCGTAACGTTGTTTCCCTGTGTTTTTTCTATAAATATTTTCAATTTTCATGGTAAATATGTGTGTGTCTGTACGTATGTGTGTGTGTGTGTGTGTATGTGAGAGAGAGAGAGAGAGTGAGAGAGAGAGCGAGCGAGCGAGAGAAAAACTGATGCACACAGACCATAAAATGATTAAAAGATATTTTAAAATGATTGCTTACGATTTTTCTATCTCAAATTATACAGTTTTCACGGTCTCGCCTTATATTTCAAACACCTTCCAAAGCTACTCTATGTGGAAGTAAAACATCTCGTTTCATGTTATTTTGTATTAATTTCAGAAGGCTTTCCGAAGTGTGTATATTAGGCGGCTGTCTGAGCTACAAATCTGAACAAATACCTAAATATTAGATATTTTTAAGGTGGGAAGGACTTTTGAATTAGGTCGAGAATTTTTTAAGCACCTTTCGTAAAATGCATGTTGATTGGGTGTACAAGGTTGTCTACATGTCAAGACGTTACGCTCACTTTGATATAACTTTGTTTTATCTCCCGTGTCCTTTCAAGACGTAAACAATTATAGCCCTCCACACCTTTCTGTCTCTTATAGCTCTTAGTACATTTTATCTTGTTATTTCTCCCAAACCTTACTCCGCCATCCATTTGCTTAAGTCCATCAAACATGTCACGCGCTGTTTTTCACGTCTCTCTTTCACTCTATCCATTCTGTGAGTAGCAGATTCTTCAAACCCTCCTTCCTCAATACGTGTCTCAGAAATATAGCTGTCTCTTCCTGATGTTAAGTATAAGTTTCCTTTTCGTTTCCATTCTCTCCAAACCACTTCGTTGCTCGCATGTTCGGTCGATAGTATCCTCAGCATCCTTCTGTAGAACCATATTTCTGTTGCTTCGAATCTTTCCTTCATCTCTAATGAAATTATCAAGCATTCCCTCCTATATAGGAGAACATCAGTCAAGTGCCATATGTGATACACGCTTTGGGCGATCATGTCTCTTTCGAGACATGACTGACTGGGCAGAATATTGTCCTGCAGTAGGTTATCATTGCTTTCTGCGGTAGACTGGTTCCCAACCAAGGCTATAGAACCCGATCTGTGCTGTTATTTGTGCGTAAGTGAATGCAAGGAATTCAACTGGAATTCGAACTCGGCTGCTCGATTTGTTGTTCCCAGTCGATATCCACAGCACCACAACGCACAATCATAGGAGAACGTACACAAAAGATATTCTAAATTTTATGTTCGCAGCATGATTTCTTTTGGAAATCTTTGTGTAGAAGCCAGTACGTTAAATTAAGCCTCATCAACAAGATCGATGAGGTCGTTTATAAGCCGGTTCATTTGTGTACCTAATCACAGATATAACCAGTGATATAACATCAGTGTGGGCCGAACTGCGAGTTACAAACAAACCAGCAGTCGAATTAGCTACGTCAGTCTTTAATACTGAGTGCACGTCTATAAGGAGATTCTAATGCATTTGCGTTTCGTTCGCTATTAGCTTCCACATGCAGAACGATAACCATGCAAATATTGGATTCGTCTTTCGTGTTAGAAGATTATTGCTGTCATGAGATTTGGCAGACAAATCTACATTACGCTTTCCTACCAATTTTAACTTCATTCCGAAGACGAAGTAAGAATTACCTTTCTATAGAGAAAATGCAGATAATTTGCATTGACAGGTGAGTTTGGCACCTCGATGTGGTGTAATGGTTAGCAAGCTTGTTTCGCTAGGATGATTACAATTGAGTAGTGAGTTCGATCCTCACTGGGTGTTCCATACTTTCGGCCTTGTGTCACATCTAAGCTACGCTTAGAAAATCGCCATTGACAGGTACGTTTATCCGCTTGGATTTTACCGTGGTCGGTTTATCAAAGAGGGGACCTCTTAATAATACCGACCTAGTAAGTGTCTGTGAACCTTACGGGTTGATGCTTACCCCATAAGTAAAATTGGGCAGGCGAAACCATTCGGAAGCTGTCGATACTCTAGCTGTACTAGGACAAAGTCACAAAACAGCTTGCTGTACTAGGACAAAGTCACAAAACATCGTGATTTACAGTTTACCAGCCTTGTTCAATTACTACTTTTTCACAACAGATTTTACGTTTTCCTAGAAAGCGTAAGTAAGATCTTCTCATCAGAGCTGTAATAGAAACCACGTTATCTCTGTGGATGGTAAAAAAAAAAACAAAAAAAAAACACGAATATGTGTCTGAGCAGCTGTCTGCGCTAGTGATTATAACAGGGATAGTCGGAAACGATCATTTAGCCATCTGATCTGGTCAGGCACCCCTGCTGTTCATTTCAGTCTTCTCGACAGGCTCCAAAGGAGAATCTGTAATGTGATTGGTCCCGAACTGGCAGCTTGACTCCAGCCACTTTCTCACCGGCAGGATGTGACTTTCCTTTGTCTCTTCTACAAATGCTTTCATGGCTTCTGCTCCCGATGAACTTAGATCACTGGTGTCTCCTCCACAAGAATTTACTCGTGCAACCAGACTGGCAACAAGGTCCCTCCCTTTAACAGTTAAATCAAAACAATTCTTTTCTCGCACTTCCCACCTGTGGAACTCCCCTCCATATACTTGTTTTCCTGACGGCTACAACGTCCAGGAATTTAAGTGCAATATCAATTCCCATCTCTTATCCACTTGATTCCAGTTCTTTCTACATCACCCCGTGTATCTTGTTCTTTTCCTTTTTCTCTACCTTCGCAGCTGTCTTTACACCTGTGTTCACATCCTTCTCTTACCCTTTCTTTGATACCCCCTGTAATTGGTTCGTCTTTCTTTTCACTCTCCTCCTGTCTAAACCTTTGCTCCCTTACGTAGCCCTCTGCGCATCAGTAGCGGTACCGCCTTGCTTGGGGTAAAACGAATCACACTATCGGTCAACACACCCATACATAAACCATAAACACACACACACATACATGCACAGAAACACTTACAGGTACACACACACATACTCACTAAAATCAACGACAGCAGTATCAGCGAAAGATGACCATTCGTTGAAAGGTACGGTGCACAAGCGGACTTGAAATCAAGCTCTCCTATCATTCTGAAGATGAGACTTTCATCTCGAAATATAAATGAATAATAAATAGGTAATACCCAACACCTTTACCTTCCTTTATTTTATAATGCATTGTGATAGCCATCAAAACCTAACCATACAAAAAAAAAAATCATTAGCGGGATTTTTTCTACGGTAGTTATTCTCTTTGTCACATATATTAAAAAACAAAAAATAAATAAAGTTAAAATTCCCAGGATCCCTGATTCTCGTGCGCATGTGTAGTTGCACCCAACATAAAAATCTAGTCTGATGTATACCAAAAAGGACGAAACGCGTTGAAAGAAAACTTTTTTTCCATTTTTCATACTTTTTCGCAAGGTTTCAAAGCTCTAATAGGAACATTTCTCCGTTCTGAAGTGTCAGTCTGAAGACAGTGCAGAGGATTATCTCTCCCCACAATATTTTTTCACTTAGAAGATTTAGAAATGACTTATTGGGAGAGACATCAAAATGTTTACTTATTGCTTTCTGTCCGGTTTTGTATTCAGTGTTGTACTGTGCCTTATCAAGGCTAAAGAACTCAGTCTACTCTACTATTTTACCAATAGAAAGCAAAGAATCCATATATTTTGTAAGGAAATTAGCACAAAACGAACGAAATTGCTTCGGCAGGGAATTGAACTCCTTACCGTTAGTAACTACAAACACTGTCACATCGTATGTGTAATGTGTCAACTGTAGTACTTAAGAATATAACAAAAATTTAATTATCGGGGTTTAAACCTGGTTTATGTTTAAGTTTGTGTGCTGCTGCTCTATGTCACTGTAGGTGTTTATCTACTCTGCGTCTATCGAGTGTCACTCGATTTTCGGTTCCTACGATGTTTCTCCTGATTTGTGTCTATGTTGTTTTTCTCGGCTCTGACTCCATGTAGTGTTTTTCCTTTCTGTGTCCCTTTTTGGTCCTAGGGTGGTTCGTTATATTATAACTAAATATGAAGTGTCTTTTTACACTGTGTCTCTAGTGTGGTTCTCTGTCCTGTGTTCCTGGTACCTTTCTCTACTTTAGTACTTGGAGAGGTCTCACTGCTCAATCGTCCGTCATCTGTGTTCCTGGTGTGTATCTCTGCTTTGTTCACAAAGAGAATGTCCTTTGCTCTGTGACTCAATCGTCCGTCTCTCTGATCTGTGTTCCTGATGTGTCACATTGCTTTGTGCTAATGGAGAATGTCCTCTGCTCTGTGACTAAATTATTCACCTCTCTGATATGTGTTTCTTCCGTGTCTCTGCTTTGTGTCTATTAAGAGTGCTTTATGCTCTGTAACTCAATAATCCGCCCCTCTGATCTGTGTTCCTGCTGTGTCACATTACTTAGTGCCCATGGAGAAAGATCTCTGCTTTAGGACTTAATCATCCGCCTCTCTCATCTTTATTCCTTGCATGTTCCACTTCATTGTGTCAATTTAGAGTGTTCTATGCTCTGTGAACCAATCATCCATCCTTATGATCTGTGTATATGTTTTGTCTCTATGGTCTGTGCCCATAAAGAGCGTTTCCTGCTCTGTGGTTCAATGATATGCACATCTGATCTATCTTCTCGGTGTGACACATTGCTTTCTGCCCATGAGGTGTGTCTTTTGCACTGCGACCTAATCATCCAGCCCTCTGATCTGTGTTCTAGGTGTGACACATTGCCTTGTGCCCGTGGAGAGTGTCCTATACTTAGTAACCAATCATGCGCCCCTCTTATCAGTGTTCCGTCTGTGTGTGTCTGCTTTGTGCACATGGAGAAGGTTTTCAGCTCTCTGAGTAAATTTTACTTCAGACTGCTGCGTGTTCCTGATGTTTCTCTCCATTTTTTGTGTCCATAGAGAGTGTTTTCTGCTCTGTGACTCAATCACCAGCTTCTCTGATTTGTGTTCCTGGGGTGTTTATTGGCTTTTTCACAGAGAGGGTCCTCTGATATGTGACTAAATCGTCCGTGTTTCTTGTGAGTCATATTGCTTTGTGTCCATGGAAAGCGTTCTCTGCTCTGTGACTCAATCATTTACGCCTACTGAATCTGTGTTTTTGGTGTGACACATCACTTTGTGGTCATGAACACTGCCTTCTGCTCTGTGTCACTCATCTGACCCTCTGACCTGTGTTCTGGGCGTGACATATTACATTGTGTCCGTAAATAGTGTTTTCTGTTCTGTGACTCAATCACCCGCCTCTCTAATCTGAGTTCCTGGGTTGTCTATCTACTTTGTTTTCATGAAGAGGGTCCTCTGGTGTCGTCCGTCAGTGCTCTCCGTGTTCTTGGTGATTCATATTGCTTTATATCAATGGAGAGCATTCTCTGCTCTGTGACTCAATCGTCCGCCATTTCGATCTGTGTTCCTGGTGTGAAATATTGCTTTGTGCCCATGGAGAGTGGTTTCTGTGCTGTCACTCAAGCATCCGCCATTCTGATATTTGTTTCTGCTGTGTCTCTCTACTTTGTGTCCATTGAAAGTGGTCTCGGCTCTGCAAAACCAAGCCATTTGCTTCCTTTGCGACTCAAATCTTCCACTTCATAATTACCTAATTTTCATTTTTTATTGAACGATATTGACACCCCTACAATCATATTCTCCAATTACTACCCTTTCAGTTTCTAAATAACCATGGATTAATCTTATATTTTTTAAATAAATCATGTTCACGATTTATTTTTAAAAAATAGCACTTGAAGAACAGTATTTTAGTGTTACGTGATTATTGTATCTCCTTACACGTTGAAAGATTCGTTTATTTCCAAAACCGATTACATTTATAATATCTACTTAGCTGTCTATATTTTTAGCTAAATGTTCATCATGAGAATGAATTTGCTAATTTTAAGGGAATATAGCCCAGTGGATATAGACGTTGGTTAGTTCCTGGCTTGACTCTTACTGTTGAAATTTCAATACCAGGCTACAACACTGGTGAACAAGTAACTTGCAGGGTTAGAGGGAGATAACTCATGACTTATAATCGGGGAGTTACGCAAGGAATGAGGATGATATATCTCAGTGATTGTAATAAAGCTTCGGTTCGAAATTCCTAGAACCTGAAGAAAGCCGGAGCGTACAACGGCCGAAACATCGTACAATGGCAACAAAGATGAGGACAATAGTTCGAATACTGTAAATACTACGTCATCATTATAAGTGTATGCGAAACTAAGGGGCCAAACAACGAAGTTTTTGTATGTGACAACCAACAGATAACATATGTAGGCATAGAATATTGAAAAAGAAGTTAGATTTATCTAAACTTATTTATAAATAGAACTTTGTGTGTGTGTGTATGTGTGTGTGTGTGTGTCCGTTAGCTATAGACTCCGAAACGGCTGAACTGATTTTCTTGAAAATTTACACAGTTGTACTATAAGTGTCTGTGAGTGTTCTTAGCTAGGTTTTGTGTCGAGGTACCCCCGATAAATATGGAAAATTGATAATCGAAAAAATCGGGTTATAGAAGGAGTGGTCCGATTAATCTCAGTGTCGCTCTTTCCGTCCTCTGTCAGAACACTTCCCAGGTATTTAAACTTCAGTACTTCCTTAAGTTTAGTATCCTTTACCTGTATTTGCTTTTCAATTTTTTTTTTTTTTTTTTGCTGATGACTATACATTCCGTCCTCTTGTAGTTTATGTTTATTCCTTTCTTCTCACTTTCCTCCTCTACATTTTGTAGAAGATATTGTAGTTTCCTTTCCGTGTCTGCTATCAGCACTGTATCATTTGGATATATTTCATTGTTAAGATTGTACCCGCCAATGATGAATCTAGCAGGATTTTTAGTTCACTCAGAATTGCCTCGCTATATAGGTTGGATAAATCCGGCGAGAAGACACATCCTTGTCTTTATATTTTTTTTTTATATCTGCTAAACTCAAGTTCTGTCCGTATGCAGATGGTCTGTTGTCAGTATAGATTTTTGATTATTCTTATGCCTTTCCCCGAATATGTCAAGGTTGCTGAGCAGCTCTAACACAGATTTATGGCTTACTTTGTCGAAGTCATTTGTGTAGTCTATAAAACGCAGATACACGTCCTTCTGCATTTGTATTGCTCTTTCTGACTGTTGTCGGATTTCCACTTTTTCAGTTTACGACGAAAAAACTTATTTGATATCGATACCAGGAAATCAAAATTTGACTTACATCCATTCATTTTTCTTTCAGTCTACGGTTTCGCTTTAACTGGAAAAAAACTATTGCTTTTTAGTCTTTCGTGCCAACGTCCAAAGAATCTGAGCTCCACGTATGGCACTTAACTAACTGACTAGATTGAGATATGTTTCCTATTTGCTTTTTCTTTTGCTTATCATCTTTTAAGATTCCGAGCCATATATTCAACTAATATATATATATATATATATATATATATATATATATATATATATATATATATGAAAACTTTAAAACTAATCCATGTATATCTTTAAAACTAATCCATGGTCCTTGGGCTCAGACTCTTTGGACGTTGGCACGAAAAACTAAAATGCAATAGTTGTTTCCAGTTTAAGTAAAACCGTAGACTGAAAGAAAAATGAATGGATGTAAGTCAAATTTTGATTTCCTGGTATCGATATCAAATAAGTTTTTTCGTCGTAAACTGAATTTTGAAGGCTAAATAAGTCCTCTGAATAAATGGTATCATGGCTGAGACTAAGAACTACAATTATACCTACTTAGAGCCAAACCCGAAGCAAAAACTAAAATAAAAGGGCTGAAAAAATACAGACATACAGACAGGTAAACAGACACACAAACATCTTGCCTTATATATATATATATATATATATATATATATATTATCGATTATCTGCACTATTGTAAGATCTGCAACCTTGAAACTTCTGAATATCATTTCTTATGTCTTTGCCTATGAGTGTATCAAATTTGATTAAAATCGGACCACTCCTTCTATAACCCGATTTTTTCGATTATCGATTTTCGATATTTATCGGAAGTACCTCTACATAAAACTTAGCTAAGAACACTCGCAGACGCTTATAGTACGATTATGTAAATTTTCAAGAAAATCGGTTCAGCCGTTTCGATGTCTATAGGTAACGGACACACACAGACAGACCCACACACACACTCACATGCACACACAGTGACAAAGTTCCATTTATATATATATATATATATATATATATATATGTATATATATATATATATATATATATATATATATTGACTTGATACCACAGGAAAAAAAACGGATCTGAATAAACACAATTTTATGCTCATTATTTTCAATTTTAGGACATAGGCTGCCTTTTTGCTGAACGCTTCCTCAAGAACCATTCTTGGGTAAAATTGTAATCATACTAGACAAAATGGAGAAGAACTAATAGAAACAAGGCTGGAACACATTTAAAATTACAATTAATATGAATACGCAAAATTTACGACTGAAATAAAAGCGTAAATAAAGAGAATGGGTAAATGAACCAGCAGAACATAAAAGGAGAAAATGATCGCTTACATATATAAAACCCGACCGAATTGGCGTCAGTCAATTGGCTATCGGCGCTCGGTAGAAGAAAGAAGACGTTTTAGCGTGTACATTATCATTATACACACGCTCAATAGCTGAGAGTGTTCTAATTCATTGCTGAATGAACGATGCGTAGATGCTACAGTAGCTACTGTTTTTCAAAGTCTATCATTCTTCCAAAGTGCTCAATCAAGGTGTGAGAGCGTATATATATATATATATATATATAATAACTATAGTAATTATAACAATATTGATAGTAACAGAAATGTTTCTACGAGCCGAGGGGTGAAACCTAGAGAGATTTGTTGGCTCTCGCATAGATTTTATATATATATATATATATATATATATATATATGTATATATATATATATATATAATATTTTCTTCTGTGTCTGCAACTGATTTTCTTCCTGGATTTTAACAGTTTTTTTTTCATGCATATCCTTTGTTATTTGACTATTAATTTCGTTACTAATTTGTTTGCTTTCTCTTTAGTTGGGCATTTATCAGATATTTATTTAATTTCTCTTTCCGATTCATCTGATGGTGTATTTCCTCCCTTTCTAACTACATTCTTCTTCCCAATTCGCCAATCCACATTTCTCTTTTGCCATCGCCTCTTTTCCTTTCGACTTTCTCCGCCTATTATTTCTCTCTTCATTTATCCATTTATTTACTTTCCATTTTTATTTGATCGCTGTTTTTATTTTTTTTATTTTTTCTAATTGTTTTGTCTTCTTTTCCCAAGCAAGAAAGTGGAACGTTTACAGCTGAAAGAAGGAAGAAACACGAGTTAATAAACGAGATAAGTTAGTGAAGGAGAAAGAAGAAATAAACGGCCTGTAAAAGCAATTAATAGTAAATTAATGGACAGCCAAAATAACACACAAATATCACAGACAAATACAAAAATTCATAACAGCTAGATATTCAGTTAGTCAGTTAAGCACCATGCGTGATACATGCTTTGGCGATCATGCCTCGAAAGAGACATGACTGACTGGACAGAAAATTATTCATTGCTTTCTGCGGTAGACTGGTTGCCAGCCAAACCTATAGAACCCAATCTGTCCGGTTATTTAACCCATAACTGGAGAGAAGTGACGGATTAATACCTTTCCTAAGGGTATTTGTGCATAATTGAATGCAATGAATTCAACTGGAATTCGAACTCGGCTACCCGATTTGTCGTTCCGAGTCGATATTTAATGCACCACAAGTTAGCTATTACCTTCTTTAAATTCTGTTTCTTGTGTTATATATTTTTGGGAATCCCTGGTGTGACGGTAAACAGCATCCGGCAGCAAGGCCTTTGATTGGGAGGTTGTGAAGAGCATGGAATCAACTCTTAATTACTGTTGTTCCCAGATCCACCCTGACTCAGAGTGGCGGAACATTTAGGGTCCCAGCTCTGGGCAAATAGTTAACGCCCAAACTGAGGTCAAAACACTATAAAAGTATAAAATAGACTTTTATAGAAAAAGAAAATATTTTTGAAGAAAAAATATTACCAACAACACATTTTTGAAGGAAAATAAATACCAGCAATACATTTTTTAATACAAAACTAGAAAATATCTTCAGTTTTCTAAAATAAAAAAAAATAAAAATAACAAAATTTTCCTCAAAATCGAAATCAACTTTCTCAATGGAACCGAAGATTAAAAATACTTTAAAACCCCCACCTTTTTGGAATTAAATAACCCACAAAGGTTGACATGCCATTAAACAAAACTCAAACTCAAACCTTTTTTGGGGAGGTGCTGAATACTTTATGTCTTGCAATTATTTCTTTCTTCTTTTTATTATTTACTTTCTTTCTTTCTTTCTTTATGAATTTCTCTCTTTCTTTCTTTTTTTCTTTCTTTCTTTCTTTCTTTTTTCTTTATGAATTTCTCTCTTTCTTTCTTTCTTTCTTTCTTTATGAATTTCTCTCTTTCTTTCTTTATGAATTTCTTTCTTTATGAATTTCTCTCTTTCTTTCTTTCTTTCTTTATGAATTTCTCTTTCTTTCTTTCTTTCTTTCTTTCTTTCTTTATGAATTTCTCTCTTCCTTTCCTTTCTTTCTTTCTTTCTTTCTTTATGAATTTCTCTCTTTCTTTCTTTATGAATTTCTTTCTTTATGAATTTCTCCCTTTCTTTCTTTCTTTCTTTCTTTCTTTATGAATTTCTCTCTTCCTTTCTTTCTTTCTTTCTTTCTTTATGAATTTCTCACTTTCTTTCTTTTTTCTTTCTTTCTTTCTTTCTTTCTTTATGAATTTCTCTCTTTCTTTCTTTCTTTCTTTCTTTCTTTATGAATTTCTCTATTTCTTTCTTTCTTTATGAATTTCTCTCTTTCTTTCTTTCTTTATGAATTTCTCTCTTTCTTTCTTTCTTTCTTTCTTTATGAATTTCTTTCTTTCTTTCTTTCTTTACTATTTTCTCTCTTTCTTTCTTTCTTTCTTTCTTTCTTTATGAATTTCTCTCTTTCTTTCTTTCTTTCTTTATGAATTTCTCTCTTTCTTTCTTTCTTTCTTTATGAATTTCTCTCTTTCTTTCTTTCTTTCTTTATGAATTTCTCTCTCTCTTTCTTTCTTTATGAATTTCTCTCTTTCTTTCTTTCTTTCTTTCTTTCTTTCTCTCTCACGCACACACACACATGAATTTTTTATATATTATTATTTGATTACTCCGCCAAAAAGCTGGTTAATCTCCTCACAGACTTGAAGCAAAAGAAAGTTGTTCTATAGAAGAATTCCGAGAATACTATGGTCCGAACCTATAAAAACCACGAAGTTCTAGAGACCAAACAAATATTAAAGCACTTATACTAAAATGAAGAAGAGATAGTTGACATTTCTAGGACACATAATGAAGAAAGAAGGCTTGAAAAATTTGATACTCACAGGGTATATTGAAAGTAAGAGAGGCGAAAGACAATGCTTAACATACCTGGCAAGCATCAGTGAATAGATGGCGGCGCAGGTTTTGGGAGAGATAGCAAAAAGACCAAAGAATTTATAAGATTAAACTAGATTATACGCTGGTCTTCATCTTCCTGATGTCATCATTTCCCAAGTAGTCATCTATGCAGATGATTTAATCCCGTCTCATTAGAAAATCTACCAAGGATAACAAAGTAAAAATGACTGCTGATCTTGAAATGGACCTCCAATCACTGGCTGACTATGGCAGGAAATGACTTGGAAATTTTCATGTCACCAAAACAAAACTGCTCTTCTTTAGCCACCATAGAGAAACTTTCCTACCAGCAAGTCTCCTTGAGAGCAACACACTGCGCACCAATGGCCTTACTTTTTTCAACTGACGTGAAATAGAATGAGTATATCGAATCTATAGCTGCATCTACTGCTAGAAAGGTTGGGTATCTGCGTCTGTAGAACCACATTTCGGTTGATTCAAGGCTTTCCTTCATCTTTAATGAGATTGTCCAACATTCGCTTCCATATTGAATGACAGACATCATATAACAATCCATTACTCTCTTCTATGTTTCCAGCCTAATTTTCCTGTCTCTCAAGAATGTATTCAACGTCACACAGATTTGTATTTATTGAAAGAGGAAGAGTCCATTCACTCTAAATAGGGCACCATAATAATAAGTTCATCAATTAACTGTCTTACTGCGTTCCTCTGTCCTTATTGCCCTTGAAATGCTCTGTGATTGCTATATTCTCCAAGCCTTTTTTCCTCATTAAGTGTTCAAGAAACTTCGGCTGTCTAAGAGAATAGCAAAAATGGCAAATTTTTCCTTGGAGTTTAAATAATTATTTTTAGCCGATGTTTTTAATAGTCGTGGAGTGTAAGAAACACCTTAGCAGTTTGAGATAAAATTTGTAAGACGAAAGAAACTATCAAAAAATTCATAGCAAAGGTAATATTTCATTTAAAAATTTGATTGATAAATTCTGTATAACAAACAATATGGTGTTATGTAAAAATTGAAGAATTAATTTTCTATTGTTTTTCAACCAATTGCAGGTTATTTAAAACCATAAAATATTTTTAGATCATAATTCTTTTGAGATAATAATGAATTAACACATCTATGTTTATGAGCTGAAGTTTTGTATCTATTTACACTACTTTATGTGCGTTGTGGTACAGTGGATATCGGCTCGGAACAAGAAGTCGGGGAGCCGAGTTCGAATTCCAGTTGAATCCATTGTATTCACTTACGCGCAAATACCCTTTGGAAAGGTATTAATCCATCTCTTCCTTCCAGTTATGGGTTAAATAACAGGACAGATTGGGTTCTATAGCCTTGGTCGGCAACCAGTCTACCGAAGAAAGCAATGGCAACCTGATGTGGGATATTCTTCTGCCCGGTCAGTCATATCTCTTTCGAGACATGATCGCCCAAGCGTCTATCACGTATGGCACTTAACTGACTGATATTGTTCGATGTGTTATTATCTTCATTGTCATGTTTACAACTTTCTTGCCGTTTTATTCTCCGGCATTCTTCAGATGGTATATATTAGAATTTCAAATCGAACCCTTTATTTAGTCCACTGGCGTAGATTGTTCTAGTTCCACGTACCATGCCTATATAAAAATAGAGCAATGAATATTTATTATAAATTATACTTTAGAACATGTACAAATCTACTACAAAATTGTACATTTTGTTTCGACATTGAAAGAACAATGTCTCATCAGGTAATTAATAATGATGGTTATAAACAGTATTTTTGAAAAAAATATTTTAAAAACTCACTTCCCTTTATTCCTCTTTCCTCTTTCTTTTCCCCCCCCTTTTTTTTTTTGATATATATAGTCATCCGCAGACAGATCTTTTTCGCTGTATCACAGCTCATTAGTACGGTTACACATCCGATTGCTTTTATCCAGGAAAACCTGACCGAATTGGCGTCCGTCGGCAATTCTACCTCTGAGCTGTTGGGGCTCAGTAGAAGGAGGTAGACTTTTAGCGTGTGATATAAACATACGCCAGTAGTTAGAGTGTTCTAAACCATTACTGAATGAACGATGCATAGATGCTATATATATATATATATATATATATATATATATATATATATATATATATATATATATATAAATTTATATATGAAAATGAAAACAATATCAAGTAGATAGATTGTTTGCAGGTAAAAACACAGCAAACAGAAACCCAACCCAATATGATGAGTGGCAGTTTTACGCGGATTTGGTCTACTGAACAATTATGGAGTAAAACGTTAAATCACCATGCAGTTTGGGTGTCTACACTGTACTGTTTACAGGTGTGTGGGTGCGCTTGTGTGCCTGTGTGCATTCACGCTCGTGTATGTGAGTTCGTGTTCATGGTCAAGCGATCGAAACAGTTATGAGCTTTCTTAGAACAAATTTTCTGTGCGTATGGCCTTATTGATAAATTATCATTCGGCAGAAACTTTGTACCAACTGCTCAATGCTGTGTTAATACCTCTTGGCTCAGGGCAATTAATAAACTATCAGTGACACTTTCGCACGGTAAACTCATATATCATCAACACAGACGGTCATTTCGAGAAACGTTCTTTTAAGTCCTTCTTTCTCGTTCTTTTTTTATTTGCAAACTCATTTATTGTTCTTTTCCCAACGTTTCTGTTTTAACAGTTTTCTCTCTTTTATTTTTCCTTTGATTTATCATTACTTTTTACGTTTTTTCTGTTTTTAATTTTTTTCTTTAAAGAAAAAAGTAAAAGAATAAGTTAATTTTAATTTTTTTTCTTTCTTTTCTTGTACATTTTTCTTTCCTTTAACTTTTCTTCTTTCTTTCAATATTTCTTTCTTTTTTTTTTACTTTCATTTTTTTCTGTTCTTTAAATTATTTCTTTTCTTTTAGTTTTTTGCTTTTTTCTTTTCTTTTTCTTTTATCCATTTTTCTTTTCTTTTGTTTTTCCAGTTTTTACTTTTTCTTTTCTTTTGTTTTTCTTTTTTCCATTTTTCTCTTCTTTTATTTTTCTTTTCTTTTCTTTTTTTCATTTTTTCATTTAATTTTTTCTTTTCTTTTCTTTTTCTTTTTTCCATTTTTCTTTTCTTTTCTTTTTTCTTTTCTTTCGTTTTTTTTCTTTTTCTTTTGTTTTTTTTTATATTTTATTTTTTCTGTTTTTCTTTTTACATTTTTCTTTTCTTTTTCTTTTCTTTTGTTTTTTCCATTTTTTCTTTTCCATTTTTCTTTTTTTTTTTGTTTTTCTTTTTTCCATCTAAATGACGCAAACATGAAAATAGTACTGACATCCATTTTTCTTTTTTTTTTTCTTTTTTCTGTTCTTTTGTTTTTTTCTTGAATGGATGTAAGTTAAATTTTGATTTCCTGGTATCGATATCAAATTTTCTGCACTATTGTAAGAACTGCAACCTTGAAACTTCTGAATATCGTTTCTTATGTCTTTGTGAGTGTATCAAATTTCAGTTCAGCCGTTTCGGAGTCTATAGGTAACGGACACATACAGACACACACACAGACATAGACACACAGAGACAAAGTTCCATTTATAAATAAGTTTAGATAGATTAGTAGATTTACATTTAACCTCAACAAAACAATGTCATTTATATCTACAATCGCAGGAGTGTACAATATCAGGTTTAATATTAATTCCATAGAGATTTCTTTAAAATCTCATTATTACTTGAATTGATGATGTTATGCATATTATTAATGCAGGAATAACTAATTTTAATAGATTTTCTAATAAAGATTTTGCTTAGAAGATTATCCCTGTGAAAATGTTTATTTACAAATTTCTGAAAAGACTTTCCAATGTTAATATCTGATAGTCCACAGAACGTAGTGTTGAACCATATAACGTTTCTTTTTCTGTGTCTGCTTTTAGCCTTAGACAATTCTGAATTTCATACAAGTGTTAAGTACGATAACTTATTCTTAAAACCGCTTCTTTGGAGAGTTTTATTTCATAGTTATTTGATTTAAATATATTAGGGCTGAAAGATAATCGGCTAATTCTAGTATTAAACAGTAGTAGGTATCTGTTTTTACAATGGCATTGAGGCGGTTAGAATTAACTTTAATGTAAATGGGGTTTCATTCACGTAAGGTTTGATCGAATTGTTATTGATATCAAAGGTGATGTCGATATAATTAAAAATCTTTAGGTTAGAAGATATCTCAATTTTAAATCCTAGTAACTTGAAGGCCCTAATGATTTTCTTTTGTATCTTAGTAGTCAACGGGCCATTATTATTAGGTATGAACATCAGTCCATCATCTGTTTAGGATCTACTCAAAGTATCTAATATATAAATATAAACTAAATCAGTAACTTTGACTAAATCATATGTCCCTATAAAGACATCAAAATTACCACTTAGACACTTTGTCCAGTGGAATGGTTAAAAGTTTGAAGAGATTATATATTGTTAAAGGCCCAAATATTTGTTTTTTCAGTAGTTTAATCAAGCAAGTTATTTTGTGTCATAAAGTGTTCGATATCATGATAGATATAATTCACCTGCAAGATATAAACAACAGAGAAACAATGTTAGTCAAGCAAGTTATTTGTTCTTGATCATTCCAAATTTGGGAATATTTACATTAGCCTCACCACTACGCGGTTGACGAGAAGATTAACTTTGCCTCTCTCTAACCGGAGTACAATTCGATCTCATTTAAACATACATGGAGACCTACCAAACTCTATCCACAACATACTTATTGTTAACACAAATATCATAGCAACATCCACATGCAAAAAACGGTTAAAATGATGGAAGCTTTATAAAAGAAATATCCAACATTTAATGATATCAGTTACGAACGGCAACAATATGCCTCCACACACACGCGCGCGCGCACACAAACACACACACACACACACACACATTACGCATATTCAGTTATATGAAAAATAAAATCGATACTTGATAATGGCTAAAAGTATAACCGAAAGCGTTAGTGAAAAAAAATTAAAGTTTTTTCTATAATTTATCTTCTGGAAGGTAAAAAAATCATCAGATCACATGAAAAATTACATAAAAAACTTAACCATAATACCTTGACTGTCATTTTTAATGAAACCTGCCTATATATATATATATATATATATATATATATATATATATATATATATATATAAGCTTGTTTTGCTGCATCACAGCGCATCAGTGTGGCTAGACATCTACTTGCTTCTGGCCGGGATAGAAACTCGACTGATTTGGTGTCAGTCGGAGTCTCTACTCCCTAAGCCGTAGAATGAGAGAGGAGCAATTTTAGCGTGTTATGTATAAGCGGTGTATATACACGCCAGTCACCGGGAGAACTCAATTTATTGCTGAAGAGTAACGCGTAAATCTCAGAAGTGTTAATTGTTTTTAAAATGTTCCTTTCCATAGAGCTCAATCGTAATGAGAATATAATATCTTTGTCATCTACATATCTGTTTTTCTATTATTAAAAAATGACGCAATATTTTCATTAATCCACTAAAAAAATCCTTCTCTGCCTTCTATCAGCATGGCTAATGCTAACCTCGAGGAATGTGATTTGTTGTGACTTTTCGGGCTAAATTTATCCATTGACTTGACGTAGAAAGTCTATATTAAATCTGTACTAGTCAGCTGATTAGATATCTGGTTCGCTGTGACAATTTTTATCTTCAGAATCTATCCTACCTATCTATAAGTTTACCATTCATTCATACTTTGAATATCGCTGTTGCTATTTATCTAGCGCCTTTGATGAAATGCAGAGAAGAATCAGTAATATTACAGGACCTGATTCGGCTGATCGGCTGCAGTCACTTTCCCGCCGCTGTAAGGTTGCCTCCCTGTGTCATTTCTACAAATACTTCTATGGTAATTGTTGTGATGATCTTTATGTGCGTTCTGGTGCATTACATGTCACACTTAGGTTCCCAACCATGGGGTCTGTGACTTGCATAAAAAATGGGTCTCAACCAGTACTTAGCTGTCCCTTGAAGGTGAATTAATTCAGATGGTAATTTTGAGTGATAACAATTGTAAAAGAGAGAGTGGAGTGTAAGTAGGCACAAATTTGCATGTATTTCAGTTGTTTCTGTTTATTAATTAATTATTCTGTTAATTAATTAATTAATTATTATTAGGATGTGCATTGTGGAGCATTGGATATTGGCTCGGAACGAGAAATCCGGGGGCCGAGTTCGAATTCCAGCTGAATCCATTGCATTCACTTACGCGCAAATACTCTTGGGAAAGGTATTAATCCGTCTCTTCCTTCCAGTTATGGGTTAAATAGCAGAACAGATTGGGTTCTATAGCCTTGGTCGGCAACCAGTCTACCGCAGAAAGCAATGGTAACCTGCTGTGGAATAATCTTCTGCCCGGTCAGTCATGTCTCTTTCAAGACATGATCGCCTAAGCGTGTATCACGTATGGCACTTAACTGACTGACTTTCGTTGTTGGATTGCTCATTATTACAGACCAGTTAAAGATCGCGTATTGCGACAGACGAAATTTTGCCCCTCTACCAGCTGAAGCATTTTATTTTTGTTTTAGTAGAGCTGAAAATTTTACGTTAATTTTAAACTTCAATTTTTTAACGACCTTTTTTGTTGACTGTTTTTGTCTTTGTCAGTTTTTCTCCCTCCCTTTTTATTTTTTACTACTGTTTTTCAATGGACAATTGACGGCATTAAGTTCTTTTTATTCTATTTTCTTCTCGTATAATTTTTTAAATTTTCTTCTTCTTTTTAATATTTTCGGTTTTTCAGTGTGTTACTTTGCTCATTTTGTATGTTTGTCTTAAATAAACAATTCTATAATTGTCGCCCGGCCAAAAGGGTTTTCGGTTTAGTTTCTATTTTAAATTTTCGATTCCATTTTGTTTATTTTTTCGTCTTTTTTCATTTTCATGTTACGACAGCCATTTTTAAGTGGTAAAACTTATTTTTTACATGTGACTCCATATTATTTTGGTTTCATAATTTGTTTTATATTGCTAGGGTAATTTTAAAAATGAAAACATTCTTATGTTATTTTACGTTGTTTTATTTAATTGTGTCCCTTGAGTGTATATATTCTTTTAGTTAAGACCGCAAACGTTTTTCGTTTTTGCATTTTTGTTATCGTTTGTATATTTTGAAATTCATTATTTTTGTTCTCTTTGCAGTAGGACTTTGGTTTTTGTGCATATATGTTTTTAAAACAAGTTTGCGTTAGTATTTTGTTTGTATTTTTTGCTTGTCTCGTTAAATTTGTTTGTTCTATTTTGTTTATTTGCTTAAAATTATTATTTTTTATCTTAATTTTCATTTTAAGAAAAAAAATTCTGTTTTCACTTTAATAAAATAAAGGAAAAAGTGAATTTTTAATAACCAATATGGCCGACAAATGTATGTCAATTGGAAAGATCTTTTTGGGTAAAAAAGTGTTTGTGCGATTCCTATTTCCCGAAAAGCCTTTGCTCGTTGCTTGTGCGGTTACAGAAAAAAAGTGGGAATGGCAGGTTATTGGTATGACCAAAGGGACGCTCCAGGTAGCAGGACGTCTCTTCTCGGAAGCACCCATGGGTAAAGGAGCAAAAAGCGCCACTCCCTCGGTCAGTTCCAAGAGCGATGCCGGCCAACTACGGCGAAAAGAAGAGACAAAAATGGCTTAAGTGCGAACCAAGTTTTCGTAAAGCTCGTGAAATTTAAGTATTCGATAAAAGCGAAAAGAGAACAAGAATAATAATTTTCCTCACCACCGTCCTTCCCATTTTCTTAAAGCGGATCTTGTCGCCGCCAGGCCGCCCCCAGGACCAAATCTTTAACTCGCACCCCAACTAAAATGGCCACCCTCAAAAGAGTTCTAAACAAAACCCCATTGAAAAAAAAAGAGAATATCTGCATCAACTTCTAATCCATTCTCTCACATTTACTCATGAACTCATTCAATAAAAATAAAAAGCGACAACGCAGCCCATCGATCGAATTAAATAAGGCTGATAAAAAATACAATCTAAACCAATTTAAAACACCAGGGAAGACATGTTTCTAGTGACGCCAGAACAGACGGATAAAACGTAGTCACAATCCAAATGATCAAGGACTTAAAAATATTTTTAAATTTTAAAGAAAGATGTAGAAAACCCAAGCAACTTTCCCCAAAGGAAAAATAATATTAATATTAGTGAGATCGCGACAAGGGTAAAAAATGTGTAGAATAAACTGAATAAAGTAAATGGTGTATTTTCCACTTTTCCTCTTCCAGCGTTCTTTGATGAAGATAATGCCAAAAACTTTAGCAGTTTTGTTCAGGAAGGCTCTACTTTTACAGCGATCTAAGATCAATAACAAAATGTTTTGTTTGCTAATTAAAATGTAGGTTTCAGATAGGGATTTTTAAAAATCCTGATCATTAAATTTACTCAATGATGGGCGAGAGACAAGATTTTAGAGAATCCGTGCTCATTAAATTGACTTAAAAGTAAAGAGAATCTATTTTTTCATCTCCTAAGGCTGTGTGAGAAATCGTATTACTGCCTTTGTAACAAGCTATATATTTAAATAGGTACTTCTACTAAATCGCTCAAAAACCGCATAGTATGAATAAAAAGGCCCCAAACTTAATAAATACAAACTTTTTCCATCAAAATGTTTATATTATTATTAAGAGGAAAGATCAAAGTATTTTAAAATTATTTTTTTTTTAAATTTTAATCCCTTTTCACACGTTTGGAATTTTGGTAAAAATCTTGTTTAGATTTTAGTTAGCGGGTCACCAAATCGGTACAAGAGTTTACAATGGAAGACGCACTATTACATAACTCAGTTTTTCCAGTGACAAACACATTAATTTGAAAATTCTTGCAAAAATCAAATACTTGCAAAAATCAAACACATTAATTTGGAAATTCTTAGAAAAATCAGATAATTGTTGGATTTTGATGAAACTGTCAGAATTAATCACAAACGAATGAAATTATTTTTGAAATTATTTGTTTTATAAAATTTTGATAATTTTTTTTTTATATCTGTTACTCCTCGCCTCAACGTAAATTCAATAAATTTGAAGAAATTAAATTGTGTAGGTGAAATTGATTTTATTGGTTAAACGCAGGACTCATTGGGGAATGTAAATCATCTATTATTTTTTAAAACATTTTGCCTTTATTTCCGAAAATCTGCTCCCAATAGTAAAATAAAAAATGCAATAAAACTATGAAATTATTCAATTTGATAAGCTTTTAATTGGTTTAATAAATATGAATTAAAGATATTATAGGCCGAAGAGAACTTTTTCGATTAATAATGAAATTTTAAAAGAATTGTTTTCATTTTTTTAGTATAAGTTATAAGATTTTTAAAATACTTCAAAGATTTATTGCGGTTTCATTTGTAAGTTAATAATTGAAGATTATATTCATGAAATTTTTAGAAATTAAATTTTGTAGGGGAAATTGATTTTATTGGTTAAACGCAGGACTCATTGGGGAATGTAAATCATCTATTATTTTTTAAAATATTTTGCCTTTATTTCCAAAAATCTGCTCCCAATAATAAAATTAAAAAATGCAATATAACCATGACAATTTTTTAATTTGATAAGCTTTTAATTGGTTGAATAAATAATATAAATTAAGGACATTATAGTCTGAAGAAAAAAAATCGATTAATAATGAAATTGTAAATGAATTGTTTTTAATTTTTTTTTAATTGTAATAATTTATAGTTTCAAAAATATTTTTAAAATACTTCAAAGATTTGTTGGGGTTAGTTTAAAAACTTATTAAGGGAAGATTACATTTAATAACCGAAAATTAAAAAAATTAATTCTGATAGTTCTCCTTTCCTATTGTTAAAATAATTATTTTTGTGTGAATTTGAATTTTTTTATATGGTAATTTCTATGTGTAAATTAAAACGTCATGTATTTCAGGGTTTCTTCTCGTTACAAGAGAAAAATTGTACAATTATGTCACTTGTGATCGCCATACACTTATCTTATCTCGCATCTGTTAAATCCGTCAACACATACGTTGAAAAGGTCAGAAGGTTAAACTCTGGGTTTAAGAAATATTTTTATTCTAAACTTCATGCTATAAATAAGTAATATAAGTAATTAATTTAACATTAAATTTGCTAATTTTCTAAAAATAATGTGTCATAGATGCATATTTTATTTTTGCAAGATTTTTAAAACTGAGAATTAACTTTTGCTTACAAATATGTCGATCGCTTGAAAATAGCCAAAAAATTAAAAGATTAAAAAAATATTGAAAAATTTTAAATTCTATTCATTATAATTTCTGTTTAAAATACACCAGAGTACTTTACTTATTGGAAATTGTAAACTTAATCTATTAAATCTAAAATAAAAGTTTCAAGAAAAATTTTTTTAGTTTTATGAATTTAATTTAAAATTTACATCTAAAAAATGAGTGGAGGTACCTATATTTAAATTATGTTCAAGTATAAACGTGAATGTGTTTAAAAAAAACACACAAAAAAACAATTATAGATTTTTTTCATTTTATCATTCAGGTACCCAAATCTTTAAAACACCACTGAAATAGGAATTAATTTAAAGCCATTCATCCATGCTTTGAATAACGCTGCCATATATTGTCCGTGCTCTTGTTATTTATTTAGGGATTCTTGATAAAATCGGAAGAAGAAATTGCAATGACATTTGTTTTGACCTAGAATCTCGACGTCAGTCCCTTTCTCTCTGCCGTAATGTAGCTTCCGTAATTTTTAAAAAAATCAATTCACCCCAAGCAAGGCATTCCACTGCCACTATTGCGCAGGGGGTTACATAGGGAAAAGTGATGAGAAAGAGTAGTTAGTTATAGGAAATGTCGGAAGGAGAGTGATAGACGGATGAGGATACCGAGGATGGGGGTTGGGTAGATGGGAAGGGTGTTCGAGAGAATGGATGCAAGCTAGTGTGATAAGAGGTGTCTATTGACCTTACATTTAAATTCCTGGAGATTGTGGCTGCCGGGGAAGCAAGTATATGGAAGGGGATTCCACAGGAGGGAAGTGCAAGAAAAGAAACTGCTAGAGTAGAAATTGCGGTTACATTTTATCCGTTTCACTGTAAAAGGATGGGACCTAGTTGTTAATCTAGTATCTCGTGCAAATTCATACCAAGGGGGCACCAGTGATCTAAGTACATTGGAGCAGCAGCCGTGAAAGTATTTGTAGAAGAGGCACAAGGAAGCCACATCACGCCGGTGAGAGAGTAACTGCAACCTGGCTGCCAAGTCGGTATCGATCACATTACAGATTCTCCGATGTATTTTGTCAAAAACCCAGAGGAGAATATCAAGGACACCCGACCAAATGTGGCAGCAGTATTCAATACACGGGCGGATGGTAGATTTATATATGTGCAAGATGGACTCAGACGGGAAAAACTTCCGGGCCCTGCACAGAGAACAGATTTTCATAGCAGCGGATTTAGCAATTGATTCGATATAATCATTCCACTTGAAGTCCGCTGAGAGTGTGAGGCCAAGGAGGCGTAGTGTTTTATTCTCAGGGAGGCAAGCCTGTTTCGTGCTAATGGGAGGTAGGAGCGATTGTCTATGATGGTTATATGTTTTCTATAAAATAGCACCAAGATTTTATGAATCTAAGCGTGTTACTAGATTGGCGATAAGGTCTCATTATTTTTCAGTTGAAATGACTAGCTGTAACCGTAAGTTCTATGCTAACAGTTTCTTTTCCCGCCCTTTTCTTTTGTTGAACTCACTTTTATTTTCTTTCTTTCAAATGCAATGTCAATCATTATCTTGTCTCTTTAGTTCCTGTTCTTTTGTTGTTTTCACTTCTCTTGTGTTTTTCTTTTTCTTTTTTTATATACTGATTTAGGCTTAATAATCCTCTGCATCTTAGTGGCTTTAGTACCATGCTTAAGGTGAAATTACTAAATTTTTTTTAAAATAATGTTTTTATTATAAAGGTTCGCAAATAAAATCTTACGTTTTCAGCTTGATGGCATTTGTCTTTGTCTATGACTTCAAAGTTTTTAGATTTATTTCAATAAACGGGGCCCTTGATCAACCATATCATGCCTCACTTAATGTCCTAAGGGTGAGCATGCATTAAAACTCGTGATAAACGCCATTTAAGATATCACTTACCTCTGAGGATTCGATCGCCCGTGATTCGACCACGCGTGTGCCCCGATGAGACCCTTTGGCTGAAGGCCTTTCCGTGTATTTGCCGAGTTTATAGCAAAAAAGGTGGGTAGATCCGGAAGACTAAAGACAAAGGAGGTAAGATGTTAAATCATTTAGATAAACGCGGGATTCTTCGACATTCAGCCTGCAGGCTAATGTCCCTTTTCATGGCATGGCGTTTTGGTGAGAGTGGGTAAATGCTGCCACCATTAGCGCCATCAACAATAATAACAAGAATAGATAAGGCCTAGAAATATCATGCAGTATTTGCGAAGACAGAGAAATGAGATGTTAAACTGCATCGCATATATACATTCTAATTGACTTAAAAGGAACACGAAAATATGAATGACTAGCAGTATAGCCCGGCGTTGCTCGGGTGTAATGAAAGTTTTAAAACTAAACCCATGGTCCTGGAGCTCAGACTCTTTGGACGTTGGCACGGAAGACTAAAAGCAATAGTTGTTTCCAGTTAAAGTGAAACCGTAAACTGAAAGAAGAATGCATGGATGTAAGTCAAATTTTGAAGTTTGGTGAGAATCAGATAAAAATTGTGGATTTGTATAAAGGACATACAGACAGATAAACAGACACACACACAAACATATTGCCTTTTATATATATATATATATATATATATATATATATATATATATATATTATCGATTTTCTGCACTACTGTAAGAACTGCAACCTTGAAATTTCTGAATATTGTTTTTTATGTCTTTGTCTATGAGTGTATCAAATTTCACTACTCCTTCTATAACCTGATTTTTTCGATTTTCGATTTTCGATATTTATCGGAGGTACTTCGACACAAAACCTAGCTAAGAACACTCGCAGACGCTTATAGTACAACTGTGTAAATTTTCAAGAAAATTGGTTCAGCCGTTTCGGAGTCTATAGGTAACGGACACACACACACAGACACACAGACACATACACATAGTTCCGTTTATAAAGGTTAGGAATAGTAATAACATGAGAAGTGTTCAAGTGTGTGGACATATAATAGCAGCACAGACCAGAGATTTTCTGAAAATTTGACAAGAATACACAGGAATTGTAAGATCTAAACAGAGCCCAATACAAAAATAAAGATCGTATTTATTAGTATTAACGCTCTCACAACCTGATTGATTAAGAAAGGTGTGGACGGGATAATTAACTTTTGTTTTTTAATAATGTTAAACCGAAAGTCAAAGAATTTAGTTAATATCTTATTCAGGCGTCTGCTGGAAGTGATTTTCAACAACTGAATGAAGCAGGGATCTGTACCCCAAAGCTTCACCAGGGTTAGGATTGAGTTATTACGCAAAAACAAGAAAGGTGTGGACAGGATAGTTTTTTTTTTTTAATCATTTCACCCCGAGCAAGGCGGAAATGCCACTGGTGTGCGGGAGGTGGGAGGGCTACATAACTGAAAGAAAATTAATTAGCAGAGAGAGAAGAGGAGTACAAACCAATTAGAAAAGAGCAATAGAAAGATGAGAATGCAGGTGAGATGAGAGTTTCAAGCTAGGAGAGAAAGGGAGGGATATAGTTGGTGGGGGAAGGGCTAGAGTCAAGTTGTTATTAGGTGAGTATTGACATTGCATTTAAACTTCTGGAGGTTGTAGCCATCAGGAAAGCAAGAATATAGGAGCGAGTTCTACAGGCGGGAAGTGCGAGAAAAGAAGCTGCAGGAGTAGAATTGTCGTCTGCATTTGGCTAACCTAACTGTGAATGAGTGGGACCCAGTTGCCAATCTGGTTGCACGAGTAAACACCTGTTGAGGAGGCACCAGTGACTTGAGTTCGTCCGAGCAGAAGCCATGAAATTACTTATAGAACAGACAAAGAGAGGCCACATTTCGTCGGTGGGGAAGTGGCTGAAGTCGAGCTGCCAAGTCAGCACCTATCACGTTACTGACTCTCCTTTGGAGCCTGTCGAGAACACTGAGGTGAACGGCAGGGGCGTCTGACTATAAATGGCAGCAGTACTCCATGCACGGTCGAATGGTAGACTTGTATATATGCAGGATAGATTCAGGCGGAAAATACATCATGGATCGACACAGTGACCCAACCTTCTTAGCAGTGGATTTGGCTATGGCTTCGATGTAGCGGTTCCATTTGAGATCAGAAGAGAGTGTAAGGCCGAGGAGGCGCAGTGTATTGCACTCAGGGAGAATCACTTGGTCCATGCTTATGGGAGGCAGGAGAGGTTGCCTGTGATGGTTGAGACAACAGCTTTGTCTTAGACGAGTTGAAATTGGCAAGCCACTTCTTGCCCCAATTCACCACAGAGTGTAGATCCCGTTCAAGGTCAGCAGCGAGATTATGTTTGTCCGCCACGCCAGGTTTCTTACTGATGCGTGAGTCTATTGAGGTGTCATCTGCGTAGATGCCTACTTGGGACTTGATCTCATCTGGGAGGTCATTGATGAATATAAGGAAGAGCGTTGGCCCAGGATAGAGCCTTTGGGGACACCGGCATTCGTGCTGTAGGATGAAGAGACATGCCCATTCAAAACGACCTTCATTTTGCGGTTGTTTAAAAAAGATTGGATTAGGTCAAGCAGGCGTCCGGTAATACCGTAACCCCGTAGCTTGCAAAGAAGGCCAGAGTGCCAGACGCTGTCAGAAGCCTTGGAGATGTCCAGAGCAACCGCACGAGCCTCACCTGACTCATCGAGGGTCTGGAGCATGTACTCCGTAACGGTTGTTAGCATATCGGCAGTGGACCTGGCAAAGCGGAAGCCATATTGCCTGTCAGAGAAGAATTTGTGAGCAGTAAGATGTTGAATTATTTCAGCATTGATTATGGCCTTGAACACTTTCCCGAATATCGGTAGAAGACTGATAGGGCGATAGTTGGATGGGTCCGAGGGTTCACCACAACTCTTAAATACAGGAACGACAGAAGAGAACTTCCAACATGCAGGAAAACAAGAAGCAAAAAGGCAAAAATGGTACGCTTGATCATTGAGCAAGTCATCAGGGAAGCCGCGCTGATTAATTTAGATCAGTCCAAACCATAACTGGAAGGAATAGTCGGACTGATACCTTTTCCAAGTGTATTTGAGCGTAAGTGAATACAACGAATTTAACTAGAAATCGAACTCGGCTCTCCGGTTTCTCGTTCCGAGCTGATATACACTGCACCACAACGCACATCCGTAAATCTACAGCGTAACGAAACTATGTCTACAGAATAAGGAAAATAAAACTTCTGCTCATGATGTAAGTAAAGAGGCCGAAAGACCAGACCCTGGAAAGATAAGACCTCTGCTAGAACTCCTTTCACCAGGTAAAGAGCTGTAGTACACACTCTAGACAAAGAAATACCCTTGAAAATGAAACTGACGCTAGCCGCATGAGCTTAGCTGCCACCATAAATCAAGGAGGCAGGTCAGTTGCATTTTGGTCCAAAACTATAACTCTGTCCCTAAATGAAACAACTCCCCTGTAGAGAAAAAAACAAAAAACAAAAACAAAAAACAACGCAATCATCGAAACAATCATGAAATGAATTCATTACCTAAAATGTAAATATTTTATTCTTTTCACTGACCTAAAATCTTTATAATACATTTTCGATAGGCATAAAGCAAAACTAAATGCTGGAAAACTGACTTTTCACTTGCAAATATGTTATCAGATATCTACTGGGCATGACCAGATGCATCAACGGCAGTACATTGCACTTCTGTCGCAAATGTAGTCCTTAAGAAATTACATGATATTCTGTCATTCTGCATCAAGCATGATACTCTTTACCAGGTCGAGAAATGACCTACTCAACAGATGAATTAAAGAGAATCACTAAAAATGTAATGTGTGTAGCATAGTAAAACCAAGGTTTGTGAGAGGAGGAGTCAAATTAATCAAAGCCACTCAATCCTTCGAAAGACTGATTACAGATTTCAAGGGTTAAATAATAAGACAGATTGGGTTCTATAGTCTTGGCTGGCAACCAGTCTACTACAGAAAATCTTCTGCGGGATAATCTTCTGACCAGTCAGTCATGTCACTTTCGAGACATGATCGCCCAAAGCGTGTATCATGTATGGCACTAAACTAACTGACTGAAACAAAGCGAAAAGAAAAGATTAAACATCAATTGTAATAAAACATAGTGTATGGTTGTCAGTAGCCGGACCAGCCCAGGATGTTACTACAAATGTAACACTATGTTTGGTGTTAAGACAAAATGAAGAGAAGCAAGAAGAAATAATAACTGTTTTTTTTTCTTCTTCACTCGCTTAAAGCTAGGTGAAAGATATTCTAAGTAGACCACCCAAGAAATATAGATAATTACACTTGGGTTTTTTTTTTAATCATTTCACCCCGAGCAAGGCGGAAATCTCATTGATGTGCAGGGGGCTACATAACTGTAAAAAGGTTAATTAGAAGAGAGTGAGGAGTACAAACTAGTTAGAAAGGAGCAATAGAAAGCCGAGAAAGCAGGTGTGATGACAGATACATAGGTGGAGAGAAAGGGAAGGTTATACGGGGGTGGGGAGAGAGGTAGTGTCCAGTGGTTAGTAGATGAGCATTGACTTTGTATTTAAACTTCTGGAGGTTGAAGCCGTCAGGAAAGCAAGAATACGGGAGCGAGTTCCACAGGCGGGAAGTGCGAGAGAAGAAGCTGCAGGAGTAGAATTATCGTCTGCATTTGGCTAACCTGACTGTGAATGGGTGGGACCCAGTTGCCAGTCTGGTTGCACGAGTAAACACCTGTTGAGGAGGCACCAGCTGGCTATAAATTTGGATAAGTGATTCTTGTCACGAAAATCAGATTAGCCATTATCGTGGAAAGTAATTCTCTCGTTTGTTGGACATTGATAAAACGATAGCTCGCTAACGATTTTAATTTCAAACAAACTTTTGCCTGGCATGAAAAATTTTATAACTCTTAGGGACAAGCCACCCCCTGGTCAGAAAGAGAGATGAAATTCCTAGAAATACAGTTTTATTTGTTTCTTTGTGGAATTTTGCGATGCACATAATTAAAAGAGAAACATATTTTTCTGTTTGACCGAAGCAAGATAATTTTTTATAACGACTGAAATAATGGAACACATATGTGAAACCTCCACACACTAATAGTTCGATGAGAAATAAATTTTGAGCGATAATTACAATTTGGTCAAATTGGGCTGGACAACGTCCCTCGAGCAATGGTAAGTGGCACTCACACAGGAGAGAAAGAGACGAGGTTGAAAAGATGACTAATGGGAAAAAAGACCCCGGTGGATTTCAGGAAAGTCGGAGAAACGTTTCACGCCCCTCGAGCAGTAGTAAAAAAAACACTCCTACAAGAAAGAAAGAGACGAGGTTGATCAGGTCACCAAAAGAAGGATGTCTTATTAATCATTTTGAAATGCTAAGCGTAGTTAAAATGCATCTCAACCACCCCTTCTGAATACGAGGCCTAATATAAGTAAGTATCGGTGCGATTTCAGTTGAGTTGAGTAGAATTGGTTCGACAGTTATTTCGAGAGGGAGCGAGTTAACACAATAAACGCGTTGTTACGTGACTCAGTCAGTCAGTTAAGTGCCATACGTGATACACGCATGGGCGATCATGTCTCGAAAGAGACATGACTGACTGGGCAGAAGATTATCCCGCAGTAGGTTGCAATTGCTTTCTGAGGTAGACTGGTTGCTGACCAATGCTATAGAACCCAATCTGTCCTATTATTTAATCCATAACTGGAGGGAAGAGACTGATTAATACCTTTCCCAAGGGTATTTGCGCGTAAGTGAATGCGACTGGAATTCGAACACGGCTTCCCGATTTCTCGTTCCGAGCCGATATCCACTGCACCACGACGCACATTACGTGAATGCCTATCTTAAAAGAACCTTCGACTTAGACCTGGTGCCATACTAACCAACTTTGCATCCTATAGAAGCCTTGCGTTAAAGTTATTGTTGTCTGCATGCAAGAGTGATAGACTCTAACCAAATACTGTACCGAACAGAACGTGTATATATAAACACCTTATTGTTAATTTCACAAAGATTTCACAAATTTCTTTTCTCATAGTGGCTCCCAGCTCTGTTTGATTCGTCGTTGCAGCGGATTTTGACGTCTTTCAAACTAAACTGGCTTTGTGATCAGTTAAACACAAAATGGGACAGAGCCCGGTTTGGTACGATGTGATCGACTATCGATCGGCCGTGAAGATTTTGGGAGTCGACGCTAAAGACCAGTCGGGGTCACAAAAATTGGACATGCCAGAATCAACATAGTAAGAAAATTTAAAGATATCACACACTCAAGTTTAGTAGACTCTGCTGGAGAACATAATTGTTAACGCACTCGGATATACACGGAGTTGCTTGTGTGATACCCGTAGCAAAAGTATATTTTTACTCCCTTGAAGGAGCTAGGCCCATGCTCAACCGGTTTTAAATTCAAACTTCTCTTAGTCAACCAAGTATAAAGAGCCTAACCGATCCGGCTCTTTAACCCATAGAAAAGGGAGATAGAGTGTATTTTTGTGCAAGTGAATGTAGCAAATTTGACTGTAATTCGGACCCGGCTCCTCAATCTTTATTTCAAGTTACTATCTATTATAATACTCACACATTCATTTAAATATCTCGGTTATGTTTTAACAGAGGAGAAGAAATTTGAAGCGGATATCGAAAGGTGCGTTAGAATTACGAGATATGCATTCCAAAAGCAAAACAAAGTATCAAGAAATACGAAAATGAGTGCTGAACTATTGAATAGATAGATATGAACAGATTGAAATAGGTATGAATTGGCATATTATATATATATGTGAGTGTGTGTGTGTGTCTGTGTGTGTGTGTGTTGTAAACCTGTTTAAGGGGTCATAAATAAAAACAGGAACACGGGATTAGTGTAAACAATAGTATTAACAAAATAACAGGTGAAGGTACAATATGCCAGCTTGTTCGTCTATATGACAAGCAAGCGGTGTTGGATACCAAAGTCTCTGTTCGGTAAGTCACTCTACGAGTGTTTGACTCATACCAGACTGGTGCTCTCCCGGTGACTACTAGGCACATGGTATTTATGCAGGTTGAGTTAGTCCATTACTATGTTAATGTGTAGATCCGTCACAACAATATATATATATATATATATATATATATATATATATATATATATATATATATATATATATATATATAAATACTTTAATCCAAACGGAAAAGTAGGAAGGTAAATCCTAAAACCTGATCCTAATTAATATTAAACCATTTTTTCACTTACAACTCTATCTAAAAGTAATATCTAAAAATAGACATTATTTGCTTCCGAATTTTTTGTGACGTAAATTTCTCTAATCTTAATCGTCATTTTTTATTTCTTTTTTATTACTTTTTTATTTAATTTTTTATTTTATCTCTCTTTTTATTTTCCTTTTTGAAATATGTATTGTTGCTGATGAGATGTGAAATCTCTCTTAGGGATTTCATGTCAAAAAATGATCATTCAACAATTTTGAATATTGAAAATGTATTTTATTTTATATATATATATATATATATATATGCAGCAAACATTTTTAAAGCATATTCCGTTGAAAACAACTGACAAGGAAGATATTATTTTTTATTTAATTTTTACAGTATTCGAACATGTTTCCTTTTGGCTGGTGATAAGGATTGTAAAAATATTCTGTAAGGATTGTTCCAAGAGCTTTCAGCCACTTCTCTGCCCATTCTGAAGAGTCTTATGTTTTCGCTGTTATTTTTATTGTTATTTTATTTTATTTTATTTAGTTAGTTTGTGTTCTTGCTGAAACATAACACCCTTAGTATTCGCGCAGGGAGCTGAAATAGGAAGATTTCAGTGATTTGGGGCATCAGTCTCAAGACAGTGCAAAGGATTTGAAAAGAGTTGGATGAGTCTAATTGTGATTACGAAGGTTTTTACAGTGATAAAATGTAATAGAGACATTATGCCATCCTTTATTTTTCTACAGGAACTCAAACTCAGATTACATCAATTGCGTTGAAGAGGTAGGGTTGTCCAATGACAAGTGGGTGAAAGACAACAGGCAACAGGATCGGAACCATACCACAAAAACTTAGATCCCCAGACTGAGACTCTTTAATAATTATGTTTTGGGCGCAGTTGAGCGTGAGACCAAGAAAACTCCTTGCAACACCAAAGATGAACTGAAGATAATTATTATGGCAGCATTCAACAACTTAAATAAGGAGACCTATCAGAAATATATATATATATATATATATATATATATATATATATATATATAGATAGATAGATAGGAACAGACAGAGATATGTGGAACTGCATAAACTCCTATTTTTAATCGATATTATTTACATGCATAAATAATGAGTTATTTATTTAATTTTTTCTTTATATTTGTACATTATATAATTCTTAAGCTTTACGTCATCAGTCATTACCACATTCAGAAAAAGTCCAAAAATCTTTGCATGTAATTATATGTTTCACAGTTCCAATAATGCATTGTTTGTTGTGCGCATGCTCGCATGTCGGAAGAAAGCAGTTGAACGCTGGTCAAAGTGAGCAGTGTCACTCACGCAGTGCTGACCTTGTTGTTTGAGTATAAGGTAGTGTTTATTTTTTAATTAGCGTGCGTTGTGCTTAAAACTGTGCGCCTTATTCTTGAATTTTTCCAGTTATTCTATTTAATTTATTCGTTTTTTTTTTTCGGTTCTTTTATTGTATCGAAAATTTGAATAATTTAACCAGGGTCTCCTTGAATCCTCAATAAATAAGTTCTGTGAAATTAAGTGAACTCGTAGCGGATAGGAAATTAATTAAATCTTCTTCACTTTTGTAAAAATTCACAACGATGTGTGAAATCCTGGCTTTTCCCAAATAGAAAAAAGGATTGACCATCTGCTTAACGAAAAAGTCGAAACCAGATTTCGCAAGTAACTGTTAAAATGATTTTTGATGAATGGGAGCGACTTGCAAGACCAAAGGTACTTCGTGTGTAAGTCCGAAAATATCTAGATTACAATAAAAGGACTTCATCAACGTCAGTCAAGCAGTCAGAGTTGGGAGCAGCTAAAGAGAGACACACATCTATAATATAACTTCAAACTTCAAGCGACTCGGACATTGTTTTCTTTCTCTTTCTCCTTATCTCTTTTAACAATTACTACTACGAACACTTTGTACGAACTCTTGATACCTTAACTTTCTCAGTGAACATTAATTTCTACAACTGTTGTTATTCCTTCTTTTAATAAATTTCTATTTTAACATTCAAAATGTATATTTCATTATTCTACAATTCTACATATTCCAACCTGCCGACAACCAACATTCTGATGATAATCCAGCATAAAACTTGTAAACTGCAGGGAGTTCGGTTAAGTCTGACACAAGGCCAAATCAAAGAAACCTTAACCAGCTCCCTACGCCACAAACTTCAACAGCTTACATCTTCATAGTTGTCTCTTCGTGACAAAGTTACAATTAAGAAAAGAAACAGTTCAACACATGATATTCAAATTATGTCAGCCAGGAATAAGCAACAGAAAGAGGTATATTCGTAGCTTTTATTCTGAATGGTACCCACGGAAAAGTTGGCTCTGCGGCTGTAAAGGGAAAACGGCATTGTTTTATGTTGTATCCTTGAGAGTGAGTTATAATATACAAGTTTTTTTTACTCGAGGGAAGAGAGCAACCAACACGAGAGTAGATGGGAAGGAAAGAGAGTTATTGCAAATAGAGAGTACAATATGTGGATAGACAGAGATTAGTAAGACATTACTATTCTTCGAAGATTTTGACAAAACTTGAAGCAGCGGAAATGTGGTTCTACAGAAGGATGCTGCAGATATTGTGGACTGAGCATGCAAGCAACGATGAGATATTGGAAAGAATGGCAATGAAAAGGAAATTAATATCAGGAAGAAACAACTGAAGTACCTGGGACATGCAATAAGGAAGGAGAGCTTGGAGAACCTGATACTGACAGGCCAGATAGAAGGAAAACGAGACAGAGGAGGACAGCGGATAACATATTTGCAGGGCCTGATCAGGTGGATGACGGAACAGGGGTTGCGAGGTGTAACAGAAGCAAACATACTAAGAGCCACCAGGGATAGGAAGATATGGAGAACCATGATCACCTACGTCCTGAAGGAACAGGGCACATAGAAGAAGAAGAAGAAGAATCTTCGAAGCAAGACACCGGTGAATGCGGTGCTCACTATGTATAGATCTCTGTATTAGTAAGTCCATATAGGAAAAGTGAATGTAGGATATTATATTACTTTATTTTGCTGTTAAAATGTGATGTAACGGGGACAAAGCACATTTTTAGAATTATAAGCAAAATAAAAGAAAAAAATGGGAAGACATGAGAAGTCGAAGATTCATATTAAACATGTCGTTTCAATGACACTTTTAGAATATGTAAATATTAAAGAGAAACTATGTAAATATCAAAGGGAAACTATGTAAATATTAAAGAGAAACTATGTAAATATAAAAGAGAAACTATGTAAATATTAAAGAGAAACTATGTAAATATTAAAGAGAAACTATGTAAATATTAAAGAGAAACTATGTAAATATTAAAGAGAAACTATGTAAATATCAAAGAGAAACTATGTAAATATAAAAGAGAAACTATGTAAATATTAAAGAGAAACTATGTAAATATAAAAGAGAAACTATGTAAATATTAAAGAGAAACTATGTAAATATCAAAGAGAAACTATGTAAATATAAAAGAGAAACTATGTAAATATTAAAGAGAAACTATGTAAATATAAAAGAGAAACTATGTAAATATTAAAGAGAAACTATGTAAAGATTAAAGAGAAACTATGTAAATATTAAAGAGAAACTATGTAAATATAAAAGAGAAACTATGTAAATATTAAAGAGAAACTATGTAAATATTAAGAGAAACTATGTAAATATTAAAGAGAAACTATGTAAATATAAAAGAGAAACTGTAAATATTAAAGAGAAACTATGTAAATATAAAAGAGAAACTATGTAAATATTAAGAGAAACTATGTAAATATTAAGAGAAACTATGTAAATATTAAGAGAAACTATGTAAATATTAAAGAGAAACTATGTAAATATTAAGAGAAACTATGTAAATATTAAAGAGAAACTATGTAAATATAAAAGAGAAACTATATAAATATAAAAGAGAAACTATGTAAATATAAAAGAGAAACTATGTAAATATTAAAGAGAAACTATGTAAATATTAAAGAGAAACTATGTAAATATAAAAGAGAAACTATGTAAATATTAAGAGAAACTATGTAAATATAAAAGAGAAACTATGTAAATATTAAGAGAAACTATGTAAAGATTAAAGAGAAACTATGTAAATATTAAAGAGAAACTATGTAAATATTAAAGAGAAACTATGTAAATATAAAAGAGAAACTATGTAAATATTAAGAGAAACTATGTAAAGATTAAAGAGAAACTATGTAAATATTAAAGAGAAACTATGTAAATATTAAAGAGAAACTATGTAAATATAAAAGAGAAACTATGCAAATATTAAAGAGAAACTATGTAAATATTAAAGAGAAACTTAGTGAAACTTACTGACTTTCAAATCAATGAGTATAGCACGAAGGTTAAAAAGAACTGAGAATTGATAACACCACCATTTACGCCCGTCTCAATAAGAAATTTTCCAAGGCTGACATAGTAAACATGACTCCTGCCCTTCAAAAGGACGTGCAATTTAAAATTAAATGGAGTAGGAAATGGCTCATAAATTTCAACGCCTCTAAAACGAAGCTGCTCTCTTTTAACCACGATAGAGAAACATTCCTACTTAGCATCAGAATAAACAACGCTAGTCTCCTAGAGAGCAACACACTATGCCTCCTTGGTCTTACTCTCTCAAATGATCTAAAATCGAATGACCACATTAAATCCATTGTTGCATCTACTGCTGGGAAGGTTGGTTCACTGTGTCTTTTCTACATATTCGTCAGAATCTATGTTGAACATTTATAAATCTACCATTCGTCTGTACATTGAATGCAGTTGCCATATCTGCTTGGGTGCTTTTGCTATTTATTTGAAGATTCTCGAGAAAACCCAAAGAAAGAGCTAACATCCTGACTTGGCAGTTTGCCTTCAGTCACTTTGTTGTGTCTTCCCTCTGTTCTTTTTGCAAGTATTTTCATGGCAATTGCTCTGGTGATCTTTTTTCTCTGGTACATGTATTTAATCGTGCTACAAGATTAGTATGAAAGTCTCACTGTTTTACCGTCGAACTAGTTAAATGTATGTAACTCTTATAGCTACAATCTCTAAATTTTAAATGAAACGTCAGTTGCCATCATTTATCTACTTTATTCCCATCCACCTCTTATCTTTTCTTCGATATCACCTGTACCACCTTTTCTCACTGTAATCCCCTGCGTACCAGTGACATTTGATTGGGGGTGAAATAATAATTTTGTAGAAAATTTGAAACTGCCTTACATGGACATGCTGAAAAAGATGATTCATTAAAATCAAGGGTAGTTGGTGGATTAATAAATTTTACATCTACATTAGATCCATATTGGAGGAATCACTTAGAAACCTTAAGCTTAGTCAGTAGCCAACAAACTGCTGATGACATATCAAAACTTATTCTAGGACAGTTAGACATAATCCTATAAGGAAATTGACAAAAAAAAAAAAAAAAAAAGCTGATAGCTCAGACAATTTATGGTGCAAATGTAATATCATAAAAGCCAAAAAATGAGGCGTTCAGGAGAAAATAAAATCGGTTTATAGTAGTGCACTTTTAATTCATTGTTATGCATGTCAATTTAATAATGAGAAATGCAGCAAATATTAAATGGAACTCAAGAATATTTTTCTCGAACATTCTGACCGTTCCATCATTCTGTTTGATATCACAACAACATTTATCCATTTTCAAGAAGCATATGCACGTCAGCGTTCCACGTCCATCCTCTATAAGGTGGAACTTTAACATACGGGCCGTGAACAGCGTTCATAAAAATTAACAACCATTACTGAAATTCATCCAACACCCAATCTGGGTCAAACCATCGGAGAAACAAGAAATCTAAACTTATTTATAAGTGGAACTTTGTCTGTGTGTGTGTGTGTGTGTGTGTGTGTGTGTGTGTGTGTGTGTGTGTGTGTGTGTGTGTGTTACCTATAGACTCCGAAACGACTGAACCGATTTTCTTGAAAATTTACACAGTTGTACTATAAGCGTCTGCGTGTGTTCTTAGCTAGGTTTTGTGTCGAGGTACCCCCGATAAATATCGAATATCGATAATCGAAAAAATCGGGTTATAGAAGGAGTGATCCAATTTTAATCAAATTTGATACACTCATTGACAAAGACATAAGAAACGATATTCATAAGTTTCAATGTTGCAGTTCTTACAATAGTGCAGAAAATCGATAACATATATATATATAAGGCAAGATGTTTGTGTTTGTGTCTGTTTATCTGCTTGTATGTCTGTATTTTTTCAGCCCTTTTATTTTAGTTTTGCTTCGGGTTTGGCTCTAAGTAGGTATAATTGTAGTTCTTAGTCTCAGCCATGATACCATTTACTCAGAGCACTTATTTAGCCTTCAAAATTCAGTTTACGACGAAAAAACTTATTTGATATCGATACCAGGAAATCAAAATTTGACTTACATCCATTCATTTTTCTTTCAGTCTACGGTTTCGCTTTAACTGGAAACAACTATTGATTTTTAGTCTTTCGTGCCAACGTCCAAAGAGTCTGAGCTCCAGAACCATGGATTAGTTTTAAAGTTTTCATTACACCCGAGCAACGCCGGGCTATACTGCTAGTTTGCAATAACTAACTGATGAAAATTTCATTATTTGATCAGAGATTTTTCATCAGATTATACCTCATATTGAAGTAATTTACAACCAAATGAAATCTCGAAAAATCAGTGTGTTAAAAGTCAATGAATATATAACAAATTTCAAAACTACTATTTTCGGAATAAGAAACTCAAAGAAGTGTAAGAATCCCCTAAAGACACGTATGGCAGAAGCAAAGACTGTGTGTTACTGCATATGCGTTGATATAATGGACAGATATTCATTCTCTAAACACTGAGTAGCTGTTAAATTGTTCAACAAGAAAAGCTTACTAGCTTTACGAATGAACTGCCTACAGGAGAGATAGCTGATTTTCTAAGCGCCGCTTAGATGTAGCACGAGGTCGAATGTATGGGACACTCAGTGATGATCGAATTTATTACTCAATTATAATGATTCTAGCGAGACTAGCTTGTTAACCATTACACCACCTTGAGGTAAAAAAAACCCCCAAAAAACTTGAAAGTGAGCTAAAAGTGTTGTATTGTAGATCCGATGTGGATGAATATTGCAAATTAATTGAGCTGCTGAAATTTATTTTGGAAAATTATCTAGATGGTGTTTTTAGCGAAATTGCGAAACTGATAAAATTCCTTTTGACCATTCCCATGTCGACGTCAGATCAAGAACGCTGCTTTTCTTTTTTCTTGAAAAGAATAAAGAAAACTTTTCTAAGGAGCACAACGAATCCGAAAATACTAAATGCACTTGCATTGCTTTCAATAGATAAAAATTCTTAACTGTCGGTTACGAGTCCAGCAAGAAATAACAAAAACACCAAAATAGGGAATAACGAATATATATTAACACAGCAAAATACAATACGTGGAACTCTGTTAGTAGAACGTATAAATACTGGTTAGGAAGTTTAAATACTATAATTGGGACTCGCAATAGTGGATGTTCGTTGTGGTGCAGTGGATATCGGCTCGGAATGAGAAATCGGGGAGCCGCATTCACTTCCGCACAAATACCCTTGGGAAAGGTATTAATCCATCTCTTCCCTCCAGCTATGGATCAGATAACAGGACAGACTGGGTTCTATAGCCTTCATTGGCAACCAGTCTACTGCAAAAAGTAATGGCAAACTACTGCGTGAAAATCTTCTGCCCAGTCAGTCATGTCTCTTTTGAGACATGATCACCCAAGTGTGTATCACATATGACACTTAATACAATACGTGGGACTCTGTTAGTAGAACAAATAAATACGGGTTAGGAAGTAATATTATAACTCGGGACTCGCAATAGTCGTACGGTAGCAGTCTTGGCTATCTCTGTCTATCGCTCTCCACTGATCTGCTTATGCTGATCTCTCACTTTCTGAGCTCTTGATCTGCTTTCCTCTTGTGAGGAGAAGTATATTTAGTATTAGGAAGAGTCCAATCCGTTGTAATGGGTGATGCCACCATGACATTAACAATCACCAAGGGATCAAGGAAAAATTTTTGAACCTTCTCACTTAAAGTAAAACAAGAAGAATGGGTTAAATATTTAAATGAGTGCATGAAGCCTGAACTGTAACAATTCAGAAGCACGTAAAAAGATAATTTCTCGTTCAAGATTTTATCATATTTATGAATTAATTTTATTTTCGTGCGTTTTTTTTTTCGGTTGACGCAACACTAAAACAATGGGTAAAATTTTTCTGAAGCAGCAAGCCCACTAATTTTAGCCACGAGCCAACATTGAAATTTAACATGCAAAAACATATGAAAGAATATAAAAATATTATTTATCTGAGTAGGTGAAAATTGATTTCCTTTTTACGATGACGAATGATTAAATTAAGAGCATGACCAACCCTGATTCGTTAAGCTCGTCAAAATAACACACTGTTTGTTGCAACAGCCTTTTGATGACAGCTGGAGTCTGGAACTAACTCAACAGAGAGCGTTTAATCGAAGCTAATGCGTAATTCTAGTATAACTTCTTACCACCCACTAAAGTTCAGCTTCAGACCCACTAGTGAGTCAAAATAGTATGGGGAAAGATAGATAGATAGATAGATAGATAGATAGATAGATAGATAGATAGATAGATAGATATGACCAGACTAAACTTGATAACTAGTTATGAATAAACTGAAATAGATAGATAGATAGATAGATAGATAGATAGATAGATAGATAGATAGATAGATATGACCAGACTAAACTTGATAACTAGCGTGAATAAACTGAAATAGATAGATAGATAGATAGATAGATAGATAGATAGATAGATAGATAGATAGATAGATAGATAGATAGATAGATATGACCAGACTAAACTTGATAACTAGTTATGAATAAACTGAAATAGATAGATAGATAGATAGATAGATAGATAGATATGACCAGACTAAACTTTGATAACTAGTTATGAATAAACTGAAATAGATAGATAGATAGATAGATAGATAGATAGATAGATAGATAGATAGATAGATAGATAGATATGACCAGACTAAACTTGATAACTAGTTATGAATAAACTGAAATAGATAGATAGATAGATAGATAGATAGATAGATAGATAGATAGATATGAACAGACTAAA
>JBBBDQ010001640.1:1385000-1585000 GCA_037127315.1 Ascarosepion bandense
GAATTAAATTTGAATTCGGCTCTCCAATTTTTACATTAATCCGTTACGCATTACACCACCGTGTCCATCCGATCACTAAAGCAAAGTTTGCTCATTGAAACCTATCTTGAACCGTGATCTATTTTTTTAAATTTTTATTTTTACCTAGACTTGTAAGCTAAATGTTTAAACACCTAAACAGAGACAAATGCTTATATGTGATACACGCTTGGACGATCATACCTCCAAAAAGACATGACTGACTGGGCAGAAGATTATCCCACAGTAGGTTGCCATTGCTTTCTGCGGCAGACTGGTTGCCGACCAATGCTATAGAACCCAATCTGTCCTGCTATTTAACCCATAACTGGAAGGAAGAGACGGATTAGTACCTTTCCCAAGGGTATTTGCGCGTAAGTAAATGCAATGAATTCAACTAGAATTCGAACTCGGCTCCCCGATTTCTAGTTCCGTGCCGATATCCAATGCACCACAACGAACATCCAGCCGAATACTCGTCCTGTTCCTAAGTTGTCACAGGCGTTTTTTTTATCTCTCTAAAAATTTCTTTACAAACATTTTCAGTAAGAAAGACCTTTATTTTATAAAGGAGTAGATAGACTAAGCTATCGCCCGGTTCACACTCCACCCACGTCTATTGTACATGTGTAGGGGCTCATCCCTTGTTCCCTGTTCAGGATGTGGTTTCCGGCTTTCTCTTTTCCAATCTTTTCACTTTTCTTTTTTCTTCTTTTTCATTTTTTTTCTCAATTGGAGTAGATAAACTAAATTATCGCCCGGTTCACACTCCACCCACGTCTATTGTACAGGTGTAGAGGCTCATCCATTGTTCCATGTTCAGGATGTGGTTTCCGGCTTTCTCTTTTCCAATCTTTTCACTTTTCTTTTTTCTTCTTTTTCATTTTTTTTCTCAATTGGAGAAGATAGACTAAACTATCGCCCGGTTCACACTCCACCCACGTCTATTGTACAGGTGTAGGGGCTCATCCCTTGTTCCCTGTTCAGGAAGTGGTTTCCGGCTTTCTTTTTTCCAATCTTTTCAGTCTTACGTAGTCCCCTGCACATCAGTGGCGTTACCGCCTTGCTCCGGGTGATATGATTAAAAAAAAAGAAAGTATTTTTTCATATGCTATATCCATTTGACAGAGCTATACAGATAGTTTTCTGATATTTATATGAATAAGAATAATAATCCTATTAATGAATTCAGCTAATTACTATCTTTATTTGTTTAAATAATTCTGTCCTATTTAAAAAAAATCTAATTAAACACATCATTTTGAATATTATAATTCCTCCTTTTTCTTAAGCATCTAAGTTGACTGGAAAACAAGAAGCGAGAAGAGGTTTCCCACAACTAATAAGTGCGAGGAAGGAAACGGTTGGCATAATAATGACAGTTACATCTAGCAGTTTCAACTGTAAAATAATGAGACCTAACAGTCAATCTAGTACTACACTTAAATTGAGGTACCAAAGAGTAAAGCTTATCAGAACAATTACCCGAAAAATATTTGTAAGCTAGACCAAGCTGTAGTAATGTGAAATGTCAGAAAACAACAATACTTATTACGAACACTGTAGGTTTTCTAATTTACGAATGAATCTTGTCAAAGCAACTATAAGTTATTATATGCAAAGATGATGAATTATTAAATATTGCCAGTAACATTGTTTATATAGGGCAATTTTAAAAATTTAAACTAAAATAAAATAAATATTAGAGATAAAATATTAAGCAAAATGTATTTCTTATATTTTAGCGATATCAGTTTGGCCATATTGTTCTACTGATGTAGCTGGAAAGACAGATAAAATTTAACCTTTCACGAATGACTACAACCTACAGGAATTTAAATGTAATGTCAATACCCATCTCTTAACCACTTGACTCTAGTTCTTTCTTCATCACCTTGTATATCCTTTCTTTCTCTCCAACTTTGCAACTGTCATCAGACATGTATTCCTATCCTTCTCTTGCTCCTTTCTAACTGGTTCATCTTTCTCTTCACTCTCCTCCAATCTAATCCTTTTACTCTTATGTAGCACCCTAATCCTTTTATTCTTATGGAACAGCCTAATCCTTTTACTTTATGTAGCCCCCTAATCCTTTTACGTCTATGTAGCACCCTAATCTTTTTACTTTTATGTAGTCCCTAATCCTTTTACTCTTATGTAGCCCCCTAATCCTTTTACTCTTATGTAGCCCCCTAATCGTTTTACTTTTATGTAGCCCCTAATCCTTTTACTCTTATGTAGCCCACTAATCTTTTTACTTTGATGTAGCCCCCTAATCCTTTTACTCTATGTAGCCCCCTAATCATTTTACTTTTCTGTAGCCCCCTAATCCTTTTACTCTTATGTAGCCCCTAATCCTTTTATTTTAATGTAGCCCCCTAATCCTTTACTCTTATGTAACTCCCTAATCTTTTTACGTTTATGTAGACCCCTAATGCTTTTACTCTTATGTAGACCCCTATTCCTTTTACGTCTATGTAGCCCCCTAATCCTTTTACTCTTATGTAGCCCCCTGATCTTTTTACCTTATGTAGCCCCCCTAATCCTTTTACTCTTATGTAGACCCCTATTCTTTTTACCTTATGTAGCCCCCCTAATCCTTTTACTCTTATGTAGACCCCTAATCCTTTTACTCTTATGTAGCCCCCTAATCCTTTTACTCTTATGTAGCCCTTCATCCTTTTACTCTTATGTAGCCTCCTAATCCTTTTATTTTTATGTAGCCCCCCTAATCCTTTTACTCTTATGTAGACCCCTGCACATCAGTGGTGTTACTGCCTTGTTCGGGGTGATACCATTAAAAAAATATTAATAAAGATGACATTAATGAAAGTTTTATTTGGGATACTCAAAATACTTGTTTGCATTAACAACAATCGATAATCGAAACAGCATTAAAATAGCGTAGCAAAAATACTTTTGATTTATGAAACAACCTGAAAAGCTAAAGATTAGAGACAGGTAACGAGTAGTTTCCTTTCTTTGATTAAGATCAGTTACGCAACAGGATACTGGATCTGTGTGACACTGGAGTCATTGCGTGATATATCAGCAATGAATTCAGTGAAGTGTGCCATATGTTCAATACTTTGCCACTGATGCCTTTACAATGTATTGATTTTGACTAGTGTCTTTATTACGTGGTCATCCAGAACCTTTTCTACGGGTCGAGTATTGTTCATTCGACAACTTCTGACCAACATCAAGACACCACTGAAGTAAAATCGAATAATGTCTTCCTAGGATCTTTCACACTTTCCCGGATCACGTATACGTTGTCCCTAGGCGTTGTTTTTCTCTTCCGACCGCTTTTCCTTTACGTTTTGGATTAATTTTTTTATCACCATATTCCACCAAGCAAGGCATTTTATTGCCACTGTTTTGCAGGGGGTTAAATAGGAGGAAAGTTATGAGAAAGAGTGACTGGTTATAGGAGGTGTCAGGAAGTGGGTAAGAGAAGGGTGAGAATACTGATGAAAGTGGAGTGGACGGAGAAAGGAGCATGAAAGAGAGGATGAAGGTTAGTGAGATAGGAGATGACTACTGACTTTACATTTAAATTCTTGGAGATTATAGCTGTCGGAAAAGCAAGTAAATGAAAGGGAATTCTACAGGAGGGAAGTGCGAGAAAAGAAGCTGATGGAGTAGAATTTGCGCTTACAATTTATTAGTTTCACAGTTTGGATCCAGTTTGTTTCTCCGTCTTGATGCCATGACTAACAGTTGAAAGGCTAACACCAACAATATCCGCAATCTCTCTGTAAGCCTTGCCAGTGTGTTCGTGAGTCGTTAAAATTTTTGTACGCTTCCTTGGCCGTTGGACAACTAATTGACAGTGGTGACAATAGTGTGCCAGCGTGATAAATATCTGATACAATCACGGATGACGCAATATTATTCAAGGCCAAACAAATTCCATCATACATAGAAATCGATTATACCCTGTCACTCCAGAGGATCTAACACTGGCTGTATGGTGAAAAAAGGAAATGAAAACTGCTGTTTCAATTAATCTGCACAAAAGTGGAGACAGTGAACACACTTAGATAGATAGATAGATAGATAGATAGATAGATAGATAGATAGATAGATAGATACGAATCTGTGTATGACTGCTATCATTAAATTACAGATGAAAATGAGAAGAATGTTAAATAATAATGGCAATATTTTATTCAAAACAAGTAGTTATTGTGTTGATGGATTTTGGGGGGTTTTATACTAATATTGTGAAAAATACAACGAATGAATAAAAAAAACAACTTAGATGGAATACGCAAACAATAATTAACAAAATATCTTGTAAAACATGTGACATGAGCTATCAATCATACGAAACCTTTTCGGACTTACATTTCTATGAGTTAATGTTCATTGTGGTGCAGTGGATATCGGCTCGGAACGAGAAATCGGAGAGCCGAGTTCCAATTCCAGTTGAATTCATGGCATTGAATACCCTTGGGAAAGGTATTAATCCGTTTTGTCCCTCCAGACAGGGGTTAAATGATAGGATAAATTGGATTCTATAGCCTTGGCTGGCAAGCAGTCTACTGCAGAAAGCATTTTCAACCTACTGCGAGATAATCTTCTGCCCAGTCAGTCATGTCTCTTTTGAGACATGATAGCTGGTAATATTTGATTTTTTTAAAAAAATGTATTGCTGGTAATTTTTCAAAAATATATTGTTTCTTTTTCCAAAAATGTATTGATGGTAATTTTTTCAAAAATATATTTTTGTTTTTGTCATTTTTTTTAAAAATGTGTTTCTGATATTTTTTTTTTCAAAAATATATTGCTGATACAGTTTGGAGGTTAACTATTTGTTCATAGCTAGGACCTTAACAGGTGTTACCACCGCGAGTCAGAGTGGACATGGGAACAACAGCAATCAAGAGATGGTTCCACGCTCCTTAAAAACTACCGATAACAAGCCTTGCTGCAGGATGTAGTTCGTCATCAAACTCAGGACAGAATAGTTTCAGTTATTATTTAATATCTTTTTTTCTAACATTTCTTCTTCAAAAAGCAATAAATTCTGTAACATTTGGTACTGCTCTCAGTTTAAAGCAACACATATTAACTGTTTAAAACGAAAACTAAGTAAATTGTTTTAGTTTCTGTTTTTTTTTCTTTTCTTTTTGCGACTCTTTAACCACATCGCTCCTGCCGATTTTCTTGCGCGATACGTTTTTGCTAATTTGGCGGCTGCTTTCCACAAGATTGACTTTTCCTGATATTGCCTTAGCTGTATAGTTTCTTTGCCTCTCTTTCTTTACTCGTGGGTCAATTGAGCAGACCTGCGCCATTCATCAGAATAATTGCTCGTCAGAACGACAATCCTTGCATCCACACGCGCCGAATCAGCTTGAGTGAATCCATTTGAACTGCGTGGGCAGGTTCTGTTTTATTGGCTGAGAACCTGTCACAGATTGATAATTCTGAACAGGCGCATTTTAACCATGTACCATATGCACGCACTTATTGTACATTACAATGCTTTTGCTTAATATGGTACAAGGCCAAATAGATGGGGAGGGAAATAGTGTAGCACCGAATTTTAAATTGGGAAGAACCTGCATGGTTTAAAAGTCAGTATTCGAAATTCTTGACTTTATTTGGAATCATGTGACTGCTTAGATCCAAATACTCTTGAACTTTGCCTAATATCATTTGCTATCAATACGGGTATAAATGTTCATTAATTTATAGTGATATTATTGAAATATAGATATAAAAGTAATGATAACAGTCAAGAAAAACCCACCTAATTTGAATCATCACTGAGGATAGAGTGATTGTAAACAAACGCAGTACTAATTGTTATGCTCTCTCTCTTTCTCTCTCTATGACTCTCTCTCTCTCTCTCACACACACACACACACACACACACAAATATATATATACTGGACATCGCGTGATCATCTGTCTATTTAAGAAAAAATAATTTAAAAAATCTATTTTGACTGTTAAATAATGTAAAATTGATGATAAGAGAAAATTTCTAAAATTCTTCGATATATAGTGCCTCTCTTATAGCGAGATTTTTAATATTGTAATTTAAATAATATTTTTATATTTTTAACCAAAACTTTTCTTAAGGGTTTTGTAAATAATGTTTTAATAAATACTATTTTTTATTGCACCTTTGTTCGATAGGTGGCATATAAGACATCTAGTCAAAGAAGTAATATTATGTTCAATAGAAGTAATTGATTTATGGCAAGAAACACAGTCTTCTACTGGGCATTGAAATTCATACACCATATTAGTCATATCCGGTATAAATTTGATTGGGTTATTTTGATTAAAAACAACAAGTTTTTCAGTCTTTCATTTTTCTATAATACATTATAAATTATATATTTTTTAAGGAATTACGGCAGAATTATGTTACTTAATAATTTTTCGTTCAGCGAAATGTTGAAGTTTTTTGTTATTTTTAATACTGATTTCGTATATTTTTTGAAAGAATAATTTTATTTAATTATCAACGATATTGTTGGGAAAATTATTGTTGACTAATCTTGTTTTATGTGTTTTAGCTCGCTCAGAAATATTCGTTAGGAAGAGAAATTTTGATGAAGTTCGTTACTACTACTATTTTATATATTTACAGGTATTGGCTATTATAGTTTAGAAGACAAGTCTTTTTACTGTTGGGTTTTTTTATAAACATAAGTGAGAAATCTTTTGGTTTTTAGCTTTATAAAAAATACAAAACGCTCCTTTCCAAAAAGACAAAATAAAATGTGTTACAGTCAAAACATGAGGACAAAATAACAACATAAGAAACATACCATCCTTGAGAATGGCCAGTAAAGTGACTGAAAGCGTTTGGAAAGTTACTTAATTAATATTTTTACATTATTTTACCTCCAGCAAAAAGGAAACATTTTTTTTTTAATAAGCGTTTCACCCCGAGCAAGGCATGTCACTGCCACTACTGCGCAGGGGGCTACATAGAGTAGAGAAAGGATGATTAAATATAGGAAATGTCAGAGGGTGGGTGATAGGCGGGTAAGGATACAGAGAATGAGGCTTGGGTAGATGAGAGTGTTCTGAGAATAATTGGGAATTAGTGTGATAGGTGTCTATTGACCCTACATTTAAACACCTGGAGATTGTAGCTGTCGGGAAATCAGACTTGTGGAAGGGAGTTCCACAGGCGGGAAGCACGAGAAAAGAAGCTGTTGGAGTAGAATTTACGGTTACATCTTATTTGTTTAACTGTAAAAGGGTGGGACCTAGTTGCTAATCTAGTATCTCGTGTAAATTCATGCTTAGGCGGCACCAGAGATCTAAGCTCATCGGAGCAGAAGCCATGAAAGTACTTGTAAAAGAGGCACAGGGAAGCCACATCACGCCGGTGAGAGAGTGGTTACAGCCGGTCTGCCAAGTCAGTATCAACCACGTTACAGATCCTCCTTTGTATTTTGTCAAGAAGGCCAAGGAGAGCAGCAGGAGCACCCGACTAGATATGTAAAACTAATTGAAACATTAAATTAAATACTAAAAAATCTTCCTTGTCGGTCATTTGTAACGAAACATATATATAAATAAATTAAACCTAGTGAGCCAACAAGCCTACAAAGGTTTCACCTAAGCGGATCTTCAGGAAACTACTACAAAATTGTACATTTTGTTTCGAAATTGGAAGAAAAATGTCTAATCAAATAGTTAGCAATGATGCTAAGTAGTTCTTTTTACGTTTTCTTATTTAATAATTAATAATAAATATTCATTGCTTTATTTTTATATTGATCACTGTTTTAAATGAATGTTATAAACGTTGCAATTTTATTCTTTGTTTTTCTTCATTTGTATATATATATATATATATATATATATATATATATATATATATATATATATATATGGGTTGGAATCCTACAAAGATGAATAGAATAAATAAAGAACAAGTAGGAAAAAAGTGTCTTTAATCTAACATGTTTCACTCATAACAAGCTTCTTCAGAGATGTAATAAGGACGGATTTTTAAATCATTCGTCCTTATTAAATCTTTGAAGAAGCTTCGTATAAGTGAAACATGTTAGATTAAAAACAATATTTTCTACCTGTTCTTTATATATATATATATATATATATATATATATATATATGTTTGTATATATTACTTAAATATTGTTTTTATCGGTTGAGTATATTTGAGTAGACACCCCGTTTATCTATTAAACAATATATCTATTTATTTTTGTCTACTAAGTATTTGAGAATTAAGTTTTGTTTAACGGCATATATATATATATATGAGAAATATCGGACTTTGAGTGATGGTGGTAATAAAATATATATGGAATGTAGATATAAATTTTAAAAACATATTTGTATATAGGAAGTTTGGTTATATATATTTATATATTTGGATAAGTAAATGACATGTGTGTTATCTGTGCTTTATATTTTAAAAGTTTAAAGTAAATACATAGTTTTTTGTAAGGAGGATATTCTGCGTGATTTTTACGCATAGCATGCTCTATGGCATTTGATGCAGATAACCAAGGAATCTCTTAATAAAACGGAATTCACAATTGTCCGCCTCCTTTGCCCAACAGTAAGCTGTTTAAATACTTGAGTATAATTATGAAGTGGATCGTAAGTTAACAACAAAGGCGTTAGGATACAAAAAGCGCTTATCTCACTTTTGTCGGAGTAAGTCACATGACAACCGTTTCGTGAGGTCACTCCAGATAGTAAACCAAGCGCTAGTCATTAGACAGTTCCTGAACAACAACCAAACGAGACGGTTGTCAAAAATCTGCCTACACCGTTTACTTATCCATATATGCATTTTTCATTAATGCAAGGATGATTTTATTTTTGCTTTTCATAGTGTGTGTATATATGTGTGTTCGTTCCTGTGCACACGCAATACATGTGGACATATATATATATATATATATATATATATATATATATATATATATATATATGTGGAAATGGATATATATATATATATATATATATATATGTGGATATATATATATATATATATATATATATATATATATATATATGTCCACATGCAAACACGTGTGCACACGAACGAACACATATATACACGCACCATAAAAAGCAAAAAATGAAACAAAGATCCTTACATTAATGATAATTGCATATATAAAAGAGTAAACGACAATTATAAAAAGTGAAATACTGATACTCTTTGGCGAGTGGACGGATATATATATATATATATATATATATATATATATATATATATATATTGTGTGTATTTAGGCAGCATTTTTTTATTGATGCATATTTTATTAAATAATATAGACAAGTTTTGTCGATTTCTTTTAAGTAATTTTTTTCATATCGCCTGATAAGCTTAATAGCATTATCGTTGAAAGAGGAAAGAAAATCACAATATTGATACATGATTTTTATTTAATCCTTTATTAGCCTTTGATTTACATCCGTTATTATCAAAGATGGCAATTGTGTTGATTTTAATAAGCAGTTCGCGTACGAATGATAGTAGTAGTCGTCTCTTTGTTTGTATGGAACATTGGCGAACACCTGCGTGCGTGCGTGCGTGCGTGCTGGAAGCGAAAATCGCACTACAGCTTGTGGCGTCTCACATGACCACGCGAGAGTAGAGGCAAGAAGTATTAAGCATGGAAAGTCTTTGGAATAACCAATCACTTCTGTTATCAATTATAGGCATATGAGAATGTTTGTAGAGATTTTTCGTAATTAATTTTATTCAGGTTAGGTTTCAACTGTTTTATGTATATGGCTTCGAGTATTTTTAGTTTGTTTATTGTTTTCATGTTTAAGTATGGTTGTGATTTCGATGAGGAGTTCACAGAATTGTGTATGTGGCCTGTTATGTCCTTTTAAATGTTTAAAGATGTTAGAATTATCGTTTAAATGTAATGTCAAACGTCGTGCGAGCGAGTTTGTAGTATGACCAACATAAATGTTGTTTAATCCGTTGCAGATTCAATCTCCCAAAGGGCACTTGAATTTGTAAACTATGTTGTTTTTTTCCGCATCGCTAACTGGGGGAGAACAGTCGTTGCGAATAACTGAATCGGATATACTAGATTTAGAGTAGTATATGATTAACACTAATTTTTTGCTACGATATGTTGTAAACGTCTTTACCCTCCTGATGAGACTTTGTCCTTTCAATGTCGAAACAAAATGTACACTTTGAAATAGATTGTAATTTGTACATGTTCTAAACTATAATATATATATATATATATATATATATATATATATATATATATATATATTGTAATAGTTGTTACAATGGTTTATAAATTCATAGTATCACTACACAAACACTTTCGCGTTTCGAAGCTAACCTTGTTTTTTGGTTGCTTCTCATCGGGTGAGATGCTATATATATATATATATATATGTGTGTGTGTGTGTGTGTGTGTGTGTGTGTGTGAAAAGTGTATGTATATATATATATATATATATGCAATTTGTTATATATATTATATATGCGCGGTACTTATTTGGAAGCACTCAATATTAGTGATAGAGTTGACATATTCATATAGATAGGTGTGAGTTTGTGACCCTGGGTTTTACGCTCTTGCGATCGTCAGACAAACTGATTATATTTTTTTTAAATATATGTATATATGGCTATATGTAGGGATTCTTATATAGGTGTATTTTTGTGGAAATGGAAGAAAAATTTGTCGTCGTGACAGACGCAGACATATATATATACCCACTGTTGTGCGCAAAGTCACACACACACACGTGCACCCGAAACATATATGCGAACCGTATGGGGTTTGGCATATATATGTATATGTGTGCCGCTGAGCACATACGTACGCATTCGTTTGGTGTATTCAAATAGTGTAACGATGTCAACGCGCGGACAGTTGTTGATTTCTCGTACGTACGTATGTACGTATGATGGGGTCTGTGTAAAACTATGATAGGTAAAAATTGCTATTATTTTTAAATGATTTAAGGCTATATTGTTATTTTTATTTTAAAGTCGGTTATTAGCTTGTTTTTTCTGGTTGCGTATATTTAAATGGTAAAAATTCTAATTTGTAATGCTTATTAGTTTTTATGTGGTGGTATTAATTTTACTGCGGAAGAGAGGAGTAATTTACTTTAATGATGATTGCGGACTAATACGATGATAGTAATACTTGATGATAATAACAATTGTGGAAGCAAATAGTTATTGTAAAGCGGTAGTGGTGATTAGTAATGGTGGTGTAATGATAATAACAATAAATGCAATTATTATGGTGGTAGTTTGAACTAGAAAACAATTAATAGGATTATAGTATCAGCGGTTTCTTTTTTTATCCGTTTGGTATAAATTGTGATAATAGATATTTATTTTCATGTCTGCATTCGGAAATTATTTCTGATATAAAAAGTGTTCAATATATTTATATTGTAGAAGTTTTTAATATTTTCCATTTGTAAACTAGTTATTACGTGACCTAGGTTTCTACCATTGAATAGTGCCTGATTTTAACGTTTACCGTTTTCTTTAAGAACGCTCACGTAACGATGTTTTTTTTTTAACGTTCACGTGGCAGGGAATTTTTGAACATGCAGCTTTTAAAAGTAAAAGGAATTATGCCGTTTTCATCCATGGTTGTATGAACCTAATATATATATATATATATATATATATATGTGTGTGTGTGTGTGTGTGTGTGTGTGTGTGTGTGTGTGTGTGTGCGTGTTAAAAATGATAGAGAAGTACAGGAAGAACAGGGCTGGTGCTGGAATGTCACCCTGCTTGACTTCATTCTCAATTGTCACCGGGTTAGAGAGGTTTCCATCAACAATAACCCAGGGCTTCATATCATCACGAAACAAACATGAAATGGGATTAAACTTTTCGGGACACTCCAACTTTTCTAAAATATCTCTTAAAGCTTTTGTTTCTGGTGTCAAATGCCTTTGTTCTATATTTTCCACGAAACACTTTTTCTGCAGTTGTTTGGCATTTCAGATCGTATTTACATCTACAGTGCTGCGTTCAGCCCTAAAGCCTGACTGTGACTCCGGAAGAACCTCATCAGCAATGTGGAGCAACAAGCGATCTAGTAGAATTCCGCAACGATCTTTGCCGACAACAACGATATGCCACAATATATATATATATATATATATATATATATATATATATATATATATATATATATAGACAGATCTGTTTCGCTGTATCACAGCCCATCAGTACGGTTAGACAGCTGATTGCCTTTTACTCAGGATTGAAACCCGACCGAATTGGCCTCAGTCGGCGATTCTACCTCTGAGCTACGGGCGCTCGGTAGAAGGAGGCAGACGTTTTAGCGTGTATATTATCATCATACACGGCCAATAGCTGAGAGTGTTCTAATTCATTGCTGAATGAATATACATATATATATATATATATATATATATATATATATATATATATATATATCATAATAGTTATATATGCCATAATAGTTTGTTATATCCAGCTATTTTGAAGCTGGTAATAAAGAGTGATCAATACTAAGTAAAGCCTTTAAAATGTGAGAAAAACACAGAATAAGAAATGAAAATGAATACTGAACTCAGCCTGATGATCCTTCAATTGGAATTATGAAGCTGCCTGAAAGATGGCAAAAGCTGGTGTATCAAAATGGCGGATATGGGTTGAATATATATATATATATATATATATATATATATATATATATATATATATATATATATAAAAAGTCCTTCTCAGTAGTTAGGAAAGTACTGGAACAAGTTTTGAGAGCTCTAAATATTAGGGTCTTAATTAGATTAATTTTGCGTTGGCGAGGGCAAAAAGAATGCCAACGCGTATACAGTCCAGTAAAAGTAGCTTTCCTATATACTGAAGTCAAAAGTCCCACATTATTCTTATGGACTTGAACATCTAAAAAGGATAAAGAACAATTTGACTCCTTTTCGATCGTAAATGTTAAGGACTGATGCACAGAATTTAAACTAGTGAGAAAAGAGTCAACTTCGTCCTTATTAATGGACGTCCAGTTAAAAATAACCCCCTCACCAGTAGGCTATTTTCTCCATCCAAGTCAGCTTTGTCCTCATTATAAAAAAGACAAAATTTATCATCGACATAACGATAATACATTAATGGACGTTCAGTGCGAGAGAATAACAAAGTCTCGCAATAACCAACAAAAATGCTTGCTAGTGATGGACCCAAGGGAGACCCCATTGCGACCCCGTCAACTTGCCGATACATAATATCAGAAACTAAATTCAACCGACGAGGTGGCGAATTTTATTAAATCAATAAATACCGACTCCGGAAAATCTGGAGGAGACAATGTAGATCTATAAAGAAAATCACTGCATATTTCAATTCTCTCTATCAAAGGGACACACGTGAACAGAGAACAAATATCATAGACAATGAGACCCATTGCTTGAAAAAAGTTTGCCCATGCGTGCTTAAATATTTTGAACTACGAAATCCAGAGATTGAACCCTGAAATATTTTGGGAAATTTTTCAATATTTTTATTGACTAGGCCTTATCACCGTAGTCCAATGAGACGATTTTTTTCAATTATTTTTATTATAGGTTTAGTTTTAATTCTAATTTAATTTTTAATTTTTTTATTGACTGTTTTCACGGAGTACAAATATTTATGCTGATTGAATGAGTTGAGTTTGAATTTTTTTAACGGCATATCAGCCTCAGTGGGTTATTTAATGCCAAAAAGGTGGGGTTTTAAGATGTTTTTTTTTATGTTCGGTTATAGAGAGAAGGTTGAATTAGTCAGATTTTAATGATTTTTTTTTTTAAACTGAAAATGTCTTCTCGTTTGTATTCAAAAATGTTTTTCTGGGAATAATTTTTCTTTCAAAAATGTATTGTTGGTAAAATTTTTTCCTTCAGAAATATATATTTTTCTATAAAAATCTTTTTTTATGTATATATATCTATGAAACTATTTTTATACTTTCATTGTGTTTTGACCCCAATTTGAAGGTTAACCATTTGCCCATAGCTAAGAACCTAACAGGTGCTACCATTCCGGGTCAGGGTGGATTTGGGAACAACAGTATTTAAGAGGTGGTTCCGTGCTTCTCACAACCCCTCAATGAGATGCCTTGCTGCCGGATGCAGTTTACCGTCATGCCCAGGACCGCTGATTAAATGAACATAGAATGTAGCCTGATCACGTAGTTATATAGCTATCACTTGGTTAACATTTTTATTACCTGTTATCACATAGTACTAATATCTATGCCTGGCCTGCTGATTGAATGAACATAGAATGTAGCCTGATCATAGGGATATAATATTGGTTAATTTGTTTTCGTTCCATGTTTATTTGATAGGCAGTCTTTTCTTTTCGTACATATTAATCCTGGTTTTAAAGTACATCAAAAATATTTCTTACTCCTAATAAGGATTGTATTCGTGAGAAAATGATAGTATCTCGTGCAAATTCATATCTAGGGGGCACCAGTGATTTAAGTTCGTCAGAGCAGAAGCCATGAAAGTATTTATAGAAGAGGCACAGAGATGCCACGTCACGCCGGTGTGAAAGATACTGCAGGCTGTCAGCCAAGTCGGTATCAATCACATTACAGATTCTTCGCTGTATTTTGTCAAAAACCCCGAGGAGAATAGAAGGGGCACCTGACCAGATGTGACTGCAGTACTCAATACACGGGCGGATGGTGGATTTATATAATTGCAGGATAGATTCAGGCGGAAAGAATTTCCGGGCCCTGCACAGAGAGCCGACTTTCATAGCTGCGGATTTAGCAATGGATTCGACGTAGTCATTCCACTTGAGGTCCGCTGAGAGTGTCAGGCCAAGCAGGCGTAGTGATTTACTCTCTGGGAGGCAAGCCTGTTCCATGCTAATGGGAGGGAGGTGCGGTTATCTGTGGTGGTTAATTGACAGCAGATTCGTTTTGGAAGAATTGAATTTTACGAGCCATTTTTTACCCCAATCCACCACGGATTGGAGGTCCTTCTCAAGATCGGCAGCGAGGTTCGCCTTGTCACCAACACCAGATTTTTAATCGAGGCGAGAGTAAACTGTGGTATCATCAGCGTACATGCCTACTTGTGATCTTATGTTATCAGGGAGATCATTGATATAGATTAGAAAGAGCGTAGAACCTAGGATAGAGCCTTGGGGTACACCCGCGTTTCTAGGGTATCCTTTCTAAGCTCTACAACCTCTTCCTATCTTCCTCCTGCTTTCCTGCCTGATGGAAGTCTTTTTCTGTGGTTCCAATATTCAAGAACACTGGTGAACCATCGGACCCCGTAAATTACCGCCCCATCAGCCTTCTTCCGATCTTCGGTAAAGTGTTCGAAGCCATTATCAATGCCGCGGTCGTTCAGCATCTCACAGCCCACGGGCTCCTCTCGAACAAACAGTTTGGCTTCCGCTTCACCAGTTCCACTGCTGATATGCTAACGACCATCACCGAGTATATATACCAGACTCTCGACAAGAATGGTGAAGCCCGAACCGTCGCCTTGGATATCTCTAAAACATTCGACAGAGTATGGCATGCCGGCCTTCTACGGAAACTGCGAAGCTATGGCATAACTAGACTTTTGTTGGACTTAATCCGGTCATTCCTCAATTCCTTAGTGAGTATATATATATATATATAGAGAGAGAGAGGGGGGGGGGGCAAAATCATGCGCCATTAGGATAATTTATTTAAAGTATAATTACGCATGAAAAGTTTTTTTTACTTATTATATGTGCTCTTCAAAATTTTTTCCTTCTTTTCCAAAACACATTTAATTCTGTGCATGCATGATTTATTAATTCGTCGGAAAGGTTCGTCTGCATTCAAATTAAATTCTTTCTTTAAGTTCCTCAATTTTCTTCGGCAAGTTTGATAAACAACTGATTTCAAATGCTCAACAGAAAATAAAAATCCAAGAGTGTGAGGATTGGTGACCTCTTGTCACTCAACAGGACCTCTTCGACCTATCCACTAATTCCTATGACGCACGACTTTTCTTCACCATATATATAAACAATTATATATCGTTACCACACACACACACACACACACACACACACACACATATATATATATATATATATATATATATATATAAATTTAGTATATCGAAGCAGCAAATAATTTTCTAAATATATGCTGTTAAATATAAGAGACAATGAATGTCTATTATGTTTAATCATGAGCCGTTGTAAACGTCGTATTTTGACTTTACTTTTAGCATATATATATATATATATATATAAATGTGTGTATATATATATATATATATATATATATATATATATATATACCCTTGTAAAAATTATTAAACTGCTTTAGTTTCCTTTCTTTAATCATATGATCAGTTTTAGATCCAGTGGGATGACAGGGTGTAATCGATTTCTGTTTTTTTCCCTCAGATTAGATCATACGCAGTAGTGTGCAGCAATATGAATCTATTTATAGAATCTAGGTATATGATGAAATTCGTTTGACCTTAAAAATATTGTGTCATCCGTGTTTGCATCAGGTTTTTATCACACCCAGATTCTATTGTCTCAACTGTCGTTTAGTTGTTCTACGGCCATTGTCTGCTATGGACATTACTCCAAGGAAGCGTACAAAAATTGTAACGTGCACAAACACACTGGCAAGTCTTACATAGAGATCGCGGATATTGTTGGTGTCAGCCTTTCAACTGTCAGTCGTCACGTTAAGACGAAAAACAAACAGTTTGCAGAAGAGTAAATACACACACACACACACGCACACACACGCATATATATATATATATATATATATATATATACGCTACCGGCCATAATTATTAGGCTACCCCAGTATTTTAAAAAATGATGTATTTCATACTATTTTAGAATTTATTTGCCAAGTGAATAATTGTAAATGAAAATAGAATAGTTCTCTTGTTAATACTGCACAATAACATGTGCATCAAATGAATTTATTAATATTTAATAATTACATATATTGCAGTTTCATCAATGAAAGAATGAAGAAAATTTAGGATTATTCGGACGAGTTCATCTTTGTTTCCTTGCCTTGTAAAATTTTGCAAAGTAATAATAACAAAGATTCATTGTATTTCCATTTAGACTTATCCAGTTAAAATAGTATGAAATGAATACATCATTTCTTTTAAAAAACTGTGTTGGCCGAATAATTATGGCTGGTTATATATATATATATATATATATATATATATATATATATATATAAAATACACATAAAAAAATTTAGTCTGACTCTCAGGTGGTCTTCAGCGTTTAAGGTGCTTAAGGCCATATCACGTTGAAACATCAGTTCCCGTACGAAGTTAAGCCACGTCATACCTGTTCCGCATTTAGATGGCTGACTGCTAGGGAATCCTAGGTGTTGCAAAATTAAAGTTGCAGGTGGCAGAACGGATGATGCTAGTTGTTGTTTGTTTTGCATTTAAATGTAAGTGTATACTTCGAAATCAGGTGTAACATATTATGTATTGGGAAGATATTATTTTTGTCTTCTTTTTACGTTAAGTTCTGCTTAATTAGTGTATCATTTCAAATAAGTAGTTAATAAGGCTGCTTTGCTGAAGAGATTGCTCCGTATTATCCAAAAATTATTTCCATTTAATTCTGCGCGGTAAATTATGTCTGTTTCTCGATTTTACTAAGTCTAATGAGGCATTTGTTTGTAGTTTCTTCTAGATGTACAGAAAATTCAATAAAAATAACTCATCCGCCATTATTTAATTCAATAAACATCATTATTAATTTACGAGTATTGCCTTTCATTTTATTCCTTTTTTCAGAGAACTTAGATCGTTTTAATATTCTACGAACGTTAGCAAACTCATAAAAAATGGAAGTTACTAGTAACACGATTTTCATGTAGTATTTTTAAGAGACTACATGTTGATGTAGTTATTTACTAATAGTAACGTACATGTGACCTAAGTCTGAATGTATAGAGCACCCAGTGAAGATCGAACTCGTTATAGCGGGTTATCTATTCTTTTCTGTTAGTAGTGGGTGTCAGTTCTAGGGAAGGGTAGTTGTATACTCTTGCAGGTTAACGGAATTTGGCCTTGTTGTAGATAGCCTACTATAAGTCATAAAATGATTACAAATCAAGAAAGGCAAATTGAGTTGAAAGATAACATTTTATATATAACACATATCAATTAATTTTTTTTACAATTGAAGTACAGGTCCAACGGAGGTTAAAATGTTCATGGCAATAAAATGCTGAAAAGAGAATTAATGCTTAGGAATTCAGGAGCGTCGTGAGTAGGAAATGTCTTTGATGTATTCGCTCCTTAGGTCAGTAAATAGTTTTGAGAGAGGGAAGAAGGTAAGGAGAGGTGAAGGGAGGCGAACATAGAAGCCGCTTGACTTAGGTCAAGGGGATATTGATTAGTTTTGAATTTATTTAAAACATAAAGGCCTAAATCACACCACACTTGAATTTTAATATTTAATTTTTAGAAAATATTTAGCACAAAATGAACATCCTCAAAATATATTTTCCAAACATTTTTTTCCTATCTTTGATAATTTGAAAGTTAATTTATTATCGATATTAATCCATAGAAAAAAATTGGAAATAAAAAATTGGAAATACAAAATTAGAATTTTAACTGAATAATTCTTTTATAGTTGGTTTAGGGGTTTTTAATCCTTAAAAATGAATAAGTATAACATTAACCAAAAAAGAGTTTTTCAAAAAAAATGATTTTTTTAATAAAGTTTAACATCATAAATGAAATAGAAACATTAATTTTTACTTTTTTTTTTCATTTTTTACTATTAAAATATTTTAGAAATGTAATTTAATTACCAAATGTCCTAGAATTTTTTGTCTTTAAAACTGTGTTTATTTACAAAAACACAACCGACAGTCAGTAGTCAACAATGATATCTATATTTTCTTATTAATTATTGTTTTTCTTAATTTTATTTAAAATTAATAAAACCAGCACAAATCAAAACATGTTTCTTTCTTTTTTTTTCTTGTTACATTTTAAAAAGTTTTAAAATCTTTATTAAAAAAAACGACTTTGTGATTATCAACATTGTCATGAAGACGGCTACGCTGATTCATGGCTCTACTACCGTGACTTCACATTTCATTTTCTTAGACCTTGGTTAATATAGAGGAGGTCGTGGTTCATGTGTGTGGGCCTGTGTCCGTCTGTCTGGCGATGCTTTCTGTATCAGCTTTTTATTTCGACTTTTTGGATCTCAGGTGTTCATTTGGGAATTCATATCCGTATTTGATTCTGGGCTTCCCATTGGCCGATAAATAAAATTCGTGTAGGCTCGCGAACTGGAAATTTAATATTTAATTAATTTTTATTTTTCAGTCGGAACATCTGCGCGAACCCGGATGCGCACGGACCAGTTTTGGTCATTTGCGTTTTGTTCGTGAAAGTGCGAACATCCGATCCCTCGCTTTTGCTCGGTCGATATCACCACATAACTTTCGCCCCATAAACGGAGTTGTTTTTTTTATATATATATATCTGTTGTCGCTTTTTTTTCAAATGGTAGTTTTCGTATTGTTTTGCTGTTTTCTTTTTGTTTGCTTGGGTTTTTTCTTTTTCCGTTTTCGTTTGAAATAAAAATATGTGTTTTCTTTCTTTCATTTAACCGTTCTAGCGAACTTTGTTTCCTCGGTACAAGAGTGGGAGTATTCGAATTCAGTCTTGATTCGATGGAATGTTCTGGTTTTTGGGTTTTGTTTCTTGTTGAAAGGGCGAACACTGGTAGTGATTTTTTTTTTCATTGTGCGACTAGCCATGGGTTGGTTTGGTTTGTTGTAGTTTCTTCCGCGTCCGTTGCCATTTTGTGTTGCAGGGAAATATTCAGATTTCGCTGAAAGTCCAAATTCTCTCTTTTTTTTCTTTTTTTTTTTTTGTTGTTGTTGTGGGAATAGCCATGGGTTGGTTGTTTCTGATTTGTTGAAGTTTCTTCCGCGTCCGTTGCCATGTTGAGTTTGTGTTGCAGGGAAATTTTCAAATTTCGCTGAAAGTCCAAACAAAAATTTCTGTGTGTATATATATATATGGGTGTTGAATTTCACGACGGGTAATCACTAGTTTATGGTGGGTTTGTCGTTCTTTTAAAGTGACTATCCGACTGTTTTTTTTTGTTTCTTTCTTATATGTTTTTCCTTCTTTTTTTTTTCTTTTTTTTTTTCATTATTAATTGTTTACGCCGGGGGCCTATTTACTCTTCTATCACGTATCTGATGCACATGGAGTTTTTAGTGGTGTGTCCGACGGACGTTAGGTTTTTATCATTTTGGTGCCGAAATGCTGGAAAAAGAGTTTTTGTTCGTATAAATGCTTACGGTAGTGGATGCCGACGGACGTTAAGTTGTTCATTGCCATAGTTGCTGAAAAGATGCTGGAAAGATAATTTGGCTTGTATTGCAGGTTTATGTACTCACGTGTTGGTCAGCAGTTTATTTGAGGGAACGTCGGGTTCACCATTCTATTGTGGGTTGTTCATTTTGGTAATAAAATGCTGCAGGCAGGATTAATATTTATAATGCTGGATAGAGGATTACTTGTTTATGGTATGTGCATGTTGGGGTAGAACAATTTATAGTGTCAATAGAAGGCTGACAAGGAGAATTCGATACTTAAATTGTGGGTGCGTTGGCCGGGAGGAATGTTCATTTTGAACTTTCCGCAAAATATAAATGCGCTTGGCAGATTTGGGTTTTTTTTAATTATAGTTATACTTTGAATATGTGTACAACGGAAGTTAAAATGCTCATGGCAATAAAATGCTGAAAAGAGAATTAATGCGTAGGAATTTAGGAGCGTCGTGAGTAAGGAATATCTTTGATGTATTCGCTCCTTAGGTCAGTAAGTAGTTTTGAGACAGGAAAGAAGGTAAGGAGAGGTGAAGGATGGCGAACATAGTAGCCGCTTGACTTAGGTCAAGAGGATATTGATTACATTCCTCTCTCTCTCTCTCTCTCTCTCTCTCTCTCTCTCTCTCTCTCGTCAGTCCATGTGTGTGGGCCTGCGTCCGTCTGTCTGGCGATGCTTTCTGTATCGGCTTTTTATTTCGACTTTTTGGATAGCAGGTGTTCATTTGGAAATTAATATCTGTATTTGATTCTGGAATTCCCATTGGCCGATAAATAAAATTCACGTAGGCTCGCGAACTGGAAATTTAATATTTAATTAATTTTTATTTTTCAACCGGAACATCTGCGCGAACCCGGATGCGCACGGACGACTTTTGGTCATTTGCGTTTTGTTCGTGAAAGTGCGAACATCCGATCCCTCGCTTTTGCTCGGTCGGTATCACCACATCGTTACCCCGTCGTAATTAATCTTCAGGGACAAGCTTGGTAACCATTACACCACATCGAATTTGCCGTATAATTAAATTTGTTGCTGTATGTGATTTTAATAAGTATATATTATTTGTGGAACAAGGCCGAAAGCTTGGCGCAACCAGTGAGGTTCAAACTCAATACTCAGTTGTAATTGATCTAGTAAGACTAACTTGCTAGACATTACACCACTTTGTTGCTGTATGATTAAATTTGAATTTAGCTTCCTGATTGTTTTCCGTAGCCTAATCGGTAAGTCATTGCTTATGTCATTCCGCAAAACGTGCGATATTAGTTCTAAGGTTGTCTGAGATTATTTTTACTAAACAAGTTTCACGATCATACGATGAAATAAAACTAGTGAAAATACGAAGAAATAAAACTAGTGAAAATTAATATTGACAATGTCGACTAAGGAATCTGTACAATTTGAGGTGATTGCATCTGCTGCTCTTAATCGATGTAGACAAGCAACAACAATAAGATGAAAGATTAAAAACGAGCCCAAAATTCATAAGAGTGTTTAATTTGAGAAATCCGGGTTTCAATTAGAATCAGTTTAATTGAAAGGAATACTCGTTCCACTTGAGAAACATCTCAGCACGGCAGTTCTCGTGTCATTTTTCGTTTGGCCTTTCAAATAGTTAACGCTATGAAGTTGCCCTTTGCAAACCCTAAGCGATGATTGGCTTGCGATGTAAGAATCGATTATCGATTTTTAAGCACTCAAACGCCGGATTCAAATCTGGAAGCGTCTTTTCTTTACTTATTGCCTCTCATTGTATTGCGTTCGGACGTCACTGTTGGGTCTTTGCAAATTCTCAAATCAATGCCAGTTCGCCAGCACACTCATGTCCGCCCACGCACATTTAAATTCTCCAAGATTTTAAATCTATATTAAGGAGAAAATTGTTAGAAAACCTTTCAAGAATTTTGCCATTTGTTATATAAAATGAATATAATATGGTGTGATTCGAGTTGCCTGGCGAAAATATCTTATAAATTCTATAGCAAGACACACGGCACACACACACACACACACACACACACACACACACACACACACACACACATATATATATATATATATATAACATACTAAACAAAAATATTAAACACAATAAAAAGAAATAGGCACGGCATTGATTTTTGATAACAGCTGAAAACGAACATATTTCCTACAAAATGAATGATTCTCTGCCATAGAAGCACATATGTACGTCGAGTGTGCATTCGTGTGTGCTATTTTATAAAGAAAATAATTAATATGCAAATATATTCATTGTATGTCACGTTATTTGCCATCCGATGTTATATATTTCTATAAAATAAGCAGAATCTAAAAGTTTGTTCCCTTAATTATAGCAACATTAATCCGAGTATTTACGATGAATATTGTAGTTTATTGTGCGCAGTTGTAAACAAACGTGCGGCAATTAGTTTGAAATGTTCTAAAATTCAAATCTTAAATTAAGGGCCATGTTGTGAATTTGATGTTTCTGATTTGAAATATGTTGAGAAATAACTTCACAGTTGAAAATAGCAAAAACCTTCTTTAGTATAATAAAGACCGTTTCTCTGTTGTCACGACAATAGCGAGGCAGTGTCAGCTCAGTTCATTTTCTTTACTACCAGTTATTAAACATTACTACCAGTTATGAAAGCTCTTGCTGTAAGTTTACTCTTTAACAGAGCCTTATTTCATTTTTTTGAAACAATTATGTCGTCGAGTAGAGAAGAATATATATATATATATATATATATATATATATATATATATATATATATATATATTATAAATTATGTTTTAGAACATGTACATAATTTCTTCTATATATGTCATCTTCCCTACAATCATATGTTTGTTTCAGTGTTTGGATTTAAACACTTTCTCTGGGGAAGTGTTTAAATCCAAACACTGAGGAAGTATTTAAATCCAAACACTGAAACAAACATATGATTGTAGGGAAGATGACATATATAGAAGAAATTATGTACATGTTCTAAAACATAATTTATAATAAATATTCACTGCTCTGTACATCATATATCGAGCACTGTTTTAAATTAATGTTTTGGACGGAAAAAATTTTTCTTTTTTCCCTCCTCATTCTATACTCACCCGGATATATATATTTAAAAAGAAAAGTAGACTAATTTTTCTCCAGTTTCTGAAAGAAAAGTAGACTAATTTTTCTCCAGTTTCTGAAAGGATTTTTCTGTTGCTGAGGTGATGTGTTATCCCCCGTGGGGATCTTCATATCGAAATGGCCATTCAACATCATTGAATTAATCCTTTTTTAATTTAATTTATATATATATATATAAATTGTGTGTATTTTGGCAGCATTCTTTCATTAATACAGGTTTCATTGAATAATATAGACAAGTTTTGTCTATTTATTTTGTGTAGGATTCTTTCGGATAATCTGATAATAGCACTATCAAGCTTATCAGATTATACGAAAAGATTCGACACAAAATAAATAGACAAAACTATATTATTCAATGAAACCTTTATTAATATATATATATATATATATATATATATATATATATATATATATATATATATCATAATTGAAGAGAATTCTTTCGTGTGCAGTGTAATGTCATGAGATGTTAAAATGATGGCAATTTAACCATTTTCGTTGGATTTATTATTGTGTATGTTGGTCTGATAAAGTCAGTCAGTTAAGTGCCATACGTGATACACGCTTGGGCGATCATGTCTCGAAAGAGACATGACTGACTGGGCAGAAGATTATCCCGCAGTAGGTTGCCATTGCTTTCTGCGGGAGACTGGTTGAACCCAATCTGTTCTGCTATTTAACCCATAACTGGAAGGAAGAGACGGATTAATACCTTTCCCAAGGGTATTTGCGCGTACTGTTTTTATATAAAAAAAAGGTGAGATTGGAAAAAAACAGGGGGGGGGGTTGATATTTTGGTAAGATTGGATAACGGCGCTCTCGAGAATTTTACTTCTGTATAAATTGTTTTCTCTTTTTATTAGGCATTTTAAAGTCATTTATGATCTATGGTGTTTGTTAAAAAAACCTATCCTTAGCCCAGAGGTAGAATCGCCGACTGACGCCAATTCGGTCGCGTTTCAATCCTGGCTTAAAAGCAATCGGAGTCTACCCGTACTGATGAACTGTGATACAGCAAAACAGATCTGTCTGCGGATGACTATATATATATATATATATATATATATATATATATATATATATATATATATATATTTCTCTCCTTTCACGCTCAGAGGTTTAAATTATTTATTATTTTTTCTTATGTCTTAATATAAGATACTAAATAGTAGGTACATCAATGTATATGCTGGCGTTATTTTTGATGGCATATACCTATAAATATTTTGCCGTCATGGGTCCTCTTGTACATATATTTATTTACAACATAAACAAAAAATAACATATTAAACCAAAATTTTAAACACCCATATATATATATATATATATATATATATATATATATATATATGTGTGTGTGTGTGTGTGTATGTATGTATATATAAATATGTATATACATATATACATACAGGTTTCATTGAATAATATAGACAAGTTCTGTCTATTTTGTGTAATAATCCTGCATTACCCCCGACTCAAAATGAATCCCAACATATTAAGAAAAATCCTACTAGCTTTTACTACCGAAGTCCCTTTTGTCAACCCTAACAACTATATATATATATAACGTGACGGCGTTTCCATGGGTTCAGTACTCGGTCCAACATTTAGCAATTTCTACATGTCAAACCTCCAGAATACTACCTTTACAAAATTCAAAAAACCATCAATATACCTTAGATACGTTGACGATATCCTACTATTAATTAAAAATACTGACGAAATCCTACAACTTCAAAAACAGTTTCAGGATGACTCAATCCTAAAATTCACCTGTGAACTCTGCAATGACAACAAAATTCCTTTCCTCGATATACTAATCAACACTAATGACAATAAGTTCACTATCTCACCATATAAAAAAAACAACTAACAAAAATCCCTCCACACTTAATTATATTATCAAATGCCCCCACTATTACAAATTAGCAATCATAAAAAATCTACTATATCGTGCAAAAACCAACTCGTCTACAAAACACATCTTCCACAGTGAACTAAAAAACATAAAACAGACACTCATCAACAATAATTTTCCTAACTACATAGTTGATGAACAAATACGACATTTCCTTAAAAACCTGAACACGAAAAAAGCAACACATGGTAATAGCCCAATCAATCCCAAACATATCTCTTATATCGTAGCCAAATGCACACCAACTACAAACTAGACGAAAATATCCTAAAAAAACTCATAAACACTAATATCTCTCCGACAGACCCCAACAAAAGAATTAAATTTATCATATATTACGCTAAATCCACAACATCCAACTCAAATCGTCCGCAACTACTCCTCCCCCACCCTTAGCGATTTGCAAAAAAACAATGTAGTGTATAAATTCAAATGCCCCTTTCGAGAATGTATCTCTAACAAAGTAAATAATACCTACATTGGACATACTACTAACTCGCTTTCGCGGAGACTTACATTGCACTTAAATGAAAATTCTAACATATTCCGACATTTAAAACACCACGGCTATCAACACACACTTCTTAGGAAAACACTTGTCGAAAATACGTATATACTTAGATAAGAAAATAATAAACGAAAACTTAAAATTCTAGAAGCTATCTACATCAAACAGTTTAAACCTAGCCTAAATAAAATAAATTTCGACACCTCCACTAACATACTTCAATGCCTATAATCGACGGGAGAGGTCATAGTTAGTATACTTACCCCCTACACCATAGCTACACCATAGTAGTAGCAGTTCCCAGACCAATCCCCTCATGCCACTATACTTTCATTTGACCAAAAACCCACTACCACCATTCCTTCCCGGCCTGCAGCCACGTGCGACGCAAAAAAATGGACCTATTTAATTTTCTCTGTATAACATTACTCTGTTAATAATTGAAATGTTCTATGTTCACTGAATATTAAATGTTCATCCTTTGATAATGGCTTATGTAAGCCGAAAGCTCAGACCTGATAAAAAAAAAAATCAACAATATATACATCCATGTGTTGTTGGTTGGTTCGTTTGTTTTCATGGCATATCAACCTCGGCGGGTTATTTATTGTCAACTAAATTTTTAATTTATTTATTGCCGATATCCACTGCACCACAACGCACATCCGTCACTATACGCTTAAAGCACCTGGTATTCCCAAGCAGTCACCCAGCTAGATACTAACCAGACTCAACGTTGCTTAACTTCGGTGATCGAGCGAGAACCGGTGTATTCAACGTGATATGGCGGTATGCGATATATGTGTATGTATATATGTATATAAATATGTATACGTAAACATCCATATACACACGCGCGCGCGCGCACACACACACACACACACACACACACACACACACACACACACACACATATATATATATACATATATATATATATATATCCAACAAATTAAAAATTCATTAAACAAAATAAAATCATGATTCCAAATCATGGTCTAACAAGAGAAAGTTAAGAACTTTCACCGATCCGGACAGAAAATATAAAGAATTACTGCAAGGTTTAATAAACATATCCGCAAAAAATAAGAGTATCAAAAGGACTCTTTTTTTTATTTATTTACTCTGCTTTTACTTTAGACCTAATTTAAACAAACAAATATATGTGTAACTTTAAACTGCACATAAAAACTTGCATAATTTTTACCAGTTGATTTTAAATATATTGCTACATTATTTGATAATTTATAACTAGTTATTTGTCATTAAATGTTTATTTAAATTTTATTTTCCGTTTGTCCGCAAAATTTTTTATAAATTCATGAATAAAAATCGTTTTCATCGTGATTTTTTTATTAATTGATTAATTTGCCTGTCTAACGGCATATCAACTCATTATGGATCATTTTATGTCAAAATTTAATTTTCTTGGGAGCTTAGAAGTAATAAAAATTTATATGTTATTCTGCTTTCACAACTGAATACATGGGAAATGATACTTAGTTTTTCTACATATACATGTTTGTGTGGACATGATTACTACAGACATTGATAGGTGTTTTATGTTGTAATTTTAACGTTATATTTTGGAATGCAGCTTGATTTAAGAAATTGTAGAATATCATATGGATTAATGTCATGAAATATCTCTCATGTCGGTTGTTTGATAGTATTTAAAGTGGATTTGAATGAAGTTACTACAGTTTATTAGTATTGTTGGTAATTTTACTTTAAATATGCATTGATTGTATTTTTACGATAAAAATGTATTTATATACTTTCATAGTGTTTTTTTATTTTTGTTTTGGGGCTCATTATTTGTCGAGAGCTATGACAATAACAGGTGCTACCACCCTAGGTCTGGGTGATCTTGGAGATAATGACAATTAAGTTATTGTTCCATGCTCCCCAAAACCTACAATCCTCTGTTCAGAGGCCTTACTGCCGGATGTAGTTCATCGTCATACCCAGGAGTATTATTTCTTTATAATATGTTAGGTAATAAATATTACGGTTCAGTTGGTTCCCAAACTGTTATAATCATGTAAATATAAAATTATTCTTGTAAATAATCTAATAAATAATTTAAAATCTAAAATCAAATCTAATCTGCTTTCTTTTAATAGTCTTGGAGAATCAGTTTTTGCCTTACATCACCATGGCTGATCATACCTTTAAGAAAGTGATCATAAAGATTATATTAAGTCAACTGCTAGGTCTACTGTTAGAAAAGACGTCACATTCACGACGTTTCGGCCGTTGTACGGCCCGGCCTTCTTCAGGCGATGTTTATAGGAATTTCGAACCGAACCCTTTATTTAGTTCACGAGAAGTTGTTCTAATTCCATGTGCCATGCCTTTGGATATCTCAGTTTTAGTTAACTCGCCTTGATAACTCTGCAAGATTTTGTTCCCTCCACTCTGGTTAGGAATTGAACTCACTCCTAACTCTTTTAGATCAAGTCACTTAACAAACGCTTTTATATATTGGACCATGTGTTCTTATGATTCGTTTCGAAATTTCAATAAATATCACCTGAAGAGGGCTGAAGCGTACGACGGCCGAAACGTCGTGAACGTGTAAGTAAAGATGAGGACAACAGTCTAAACATTTTAAATAGCGTAAATAGTTATAATAGCTTATCACAGAAATAAAGACAGAATAATAATTCGTATGCGTAAAAGAGACTTATTCTGAAGGACTTGTTTCGGAAAACAATGCCAGTCCTAGAGATGGCTCCCCACCTTGAGATCGCTAATACCGCCTCCCGTCTGATAATGGTGGTAACAACGGGACCAGACAGTAACTGCAATCATGGATAGAAAGTGTTATCGTCAGACAACACAGCTGTGTTGGCAAAAACAGCTTGGCGACCGGAAATGGTGGGAACACAGCGCTGAATTACGAGTACAGAAGCCAGCTTTTTGAAATCGAGGTAGTAATTTGTTCATTTCGAGAAGGGGTGAGTCTCAATGACAGCTGCCAGCGGCAGACATATCAAGCTGGTCGAACCATGGGAGTTGGGTAAATAGAATAAGGGGTGTGTAAGAGTTTTCGTTTCGCTCTTGTATCACAGACTCTATCCTTTCTCTCGTCGAATCGACGGCGGCTTGTTTGATGCAGATTGTCCAAAGTGTTTCGAAATCTGGTTGACAGTAGCCGTTGATGTTTACCACAGAAAATCGGTTTTGGATAGTTTCTACAAAAAGCATCAGAGCAGATATAGAGAAACAGCGATGGCAGGAAGGTTACTTGGTACTGTTGTTAAGTTCGACTTATAAACCTGTATATGTCAATTTCCACTGAAAATTATTAGCAAATAAATAATTTATGAAATGACTCATGTATAAGGTCGACTTCAGTATTTGATGGGGGTAATCAACCCCGTAATTAAGTTTATACTCATTCTGATTATATTTTGATTAATAAAGTGCATCGTAGAATTAGATCAGCAACAGGGCCAAAACAATATGGCTTCCTTAACGATGTTGGAACAATAGATATGATGATTATGATCAGAATGCTATCGGAGCGAGAAATACAGGCACCTTTGTTTAATCAGTTGATTGTCATACATGATACACGCTTGGGCGATCATGTCTCGAAAGTGACATGACTGACTAGGCAGAAGATTTTTCCGCAGTAGTTTGCCATTGTTTTCTGCGGTAGACTGGTTGCCAGTCAAGGCCACAGAACCCGATCTGTCCTATTATTTAACCCGTAACTGGAGTGAAGAGACAGATTAATAGCTTTCTCGAGGGTATTTGTGCGTAAGTGAAAACAAAAAAATTCAACTGGAATTCGAACTCGATTTGTCGTTCCGAGTCGATATCCATTGCACCACAACGCACATACGATATTGGATTTGTTTAACTTGTTTATTTGTTTAATATACTACGAAAAACATTTGATAAGGTACGACACAACGATCTATTTGAACTACTAAGAAAGCTTGATTTATTCGAGAAACATCTTAAAATAATCCAAATCATCTCCTGGTAGTAGAATGGCAACATACCGATAGAAAATAAATTGCGAAAGTTTACAAAAATAGAAAGTAGCGTAAGACCCCGATGCGTCTTCTAACGGGATTTATCACGAGAATTAGAAATCTGATCAAGAATTTTTCATTCGTGGACACAATCTTAACAAAATAGGATACGCAGATGACACCTCGATGATGGTAGACGCAGAAAAAAAAAATCGCAGAAACACCGAGATAAGACAGTAAAGGAAGCCGTGAAGAAATTGCTAAACAACACCCATCATTGTAAGACAATGTATAGCTGTCGATAAAAGAGACACACCAATTTGCGAGCTACACGGAGACGGAAGAATCAAACAAATACAGAAATTTACTGTCTGGGGAGCATTAAAACAGACGGTGAAAAATGTGGCACAGAAATCTGAAGTAACATAAGAATAGCGAGCTTTTTTCTAAAACTATACAAAGAATAAAGAAACATAAATTCTTTAAAAAATACTGCTGAATTGATACGGGATATCAATAACAGAGGTTGAAGGACTATTTCCAGAGGGAATGAAGCGAAGTGTTTCAGAGACTCCTACTCCAGATTTTGTATACAGGGTTTACACCCGAAGCCTTTTCTATGATTCGGTATAGCTACAAGGTAGCGGAGGATTAAATTCAGAGTTTTCTTTTCTTAGATGAAGTACCTTTCCGGGATGACGAGTTTTCTTTACCTGAAGTCTATCTATCTATCTATCTATCTATCTATCTATCTATCTATCTATCTATCTATGCATAAAGCATATACAACATTTTACACTGAATGTCGGACTGAACTGTTCTTCATCAAAGAAGAAGGAAATTATTGGAAAGTAACTGAAACTCACCTGAAGCGAGCTGAAAAATTTTAAATCACTTTAAGAATTATTAATGTGTTTTAAAAGATAATAATAGAAATCAATAAATGAATAAGAAAATAATCCTCTCTATTATAATAAAGATCGTTGTGTATTTATTTGTAGTTTGATGCGGTGATACAGCGAAACAGGACAGTCTGCGGATGACTATATATATATATATATATATATATATATATATATATATATATATATATATATAAACATGATTATATGTAATTATACTCGTCTTGGAAACCTTCCTTGAAAACTTTCGAACAAAGGAAAAAAATGGTTTTAAGCAGAGCCAGCTTTCCCTGACGATCCGTTTAGGAGAAACCTAGGTAGGTTCCTCTGCCTCATTAGGTTCTGTTATATATATATATATATATATATATATATATATATATTCAGTTAGATAGGTGTGAGTTTGTGACCCTGGGTTTCACGCTCTTGCGATCGTCAGACACACACACACACACACACACACACACACACACACACACACACATATATATGTATGTACGTATGTATGTATATATATATATATTCTGTTTCGTTCATGGAAAGAGAAATAATAGCGAGCTAGCATTGGCTCTGTTTAGGAGACACACAAAAGCGAGGAAGCGTCGGCTCCATTTTTTCGCTACCAGTCAGTAAACTTTACAACCAATTATGAAAGATCTTGCTGCGTGTTTGCACTTAAATAGTGCCTTTTTTGGCAATAATTATGTCGTTAAGTACTGATATATATATATATATATATATATATATATATATATATATATATTAACGAAACTTGGTTATAAGCAACCGACAATTTGTAATGAATTATTTTGGACATTATTTTTACCGGTACTCGTATTTAAGTAGATATTCTGTTTTTAATTAAACAGTATTTTTATATTTATATCAACCGGCCTGATTATTTTACGATAAATTTTATTACGAAAATGTGTGCTATAAATAGGGGTCGCAGGTTCGAATCCTGCTGGATAGCACACATTTTCATAATAAAATTTATCGTAAAATAATCAGGCCGGTAGATATAAATATAAAATACTGTTTAATTAAAAACAGAATATCGGTAAAAATAATGTTCAATATATATATATATATATATATATATATATATATATATATATATATATATATACTCTTTCTATCGACCGTTGTATATATATATATATATATGTATTGTCATCCGCAGACAGATGTTTCGATACCCATCCTGTTACACTCTGGTAGTTGAATATTAATAATAAGGTACATCAATTTATATGTTGCTGTCATTTTACACGGCTTACCGATACAAATGTGTGTTGTGGTGCAGTGGATATCGACTCGGTACGAAGAATTGAGGAGCAGAGTTCGAATTCCAGCTGAATTCCTTGCATTCACTTACACGCAAATACCCTTGAGAAAGGTATTAATCCGTCTCTTCCCTCGAGTTATGGGTTAAATAACAGGATAATTTGAGTTTTATAGCTTTGACTGTCAACCAGTCCGCCGCAGTCTATGGCAACCTAATGCGGGATAATCTTCTGCCCAGTCAGTCATGTCTCTTTCGAGGCATGATTGGCCAAAGCTTGTATCACGTATGGCACTCGTTAAAGTATAAAATTTACATCTGATACATGAGAAAATTTTTTTCACGCATTTTTCTGTATATTTCGTTTTTTGTTCTTAATATTTTTGTGTATATTTGTCTCTTTCTTCTTCTTCTTCTTCTTCTTCTTCTTCTTCTTCTTCTTCTTCTTGTGGCTCTTCACAATTTCCTGTCCTTTGTATATGTTTCGTCATTTTGCTATCTCTTCTCTGTGTTTTTACAAATATTTTTATATTCTAAAAAAAAATATTCATTGGCAAATTCTTAACCAATATCACTGAGTATTTGTTAATTTAGGTTTTCAGTCTTTCAAGTGAAAAATAAATGGACAATGACGCCATATTAAGCACAGTAATATGTCTTCATTCGCGTTATGTCCTCAACGCAGATCTAAATGCGAATTATAGCAAAACTGTTCTTTGTATTCTTTGACTTGAATGATTCTGAGTTTCTCAATCTCTTTCTTATGAAATGATTTTACGTTGTAGACCGACTTTCATCGTCGTATGCCTAGGATTCACTGGACCACACATGGACGTATTTTTAGAACATTGGCTCTTATTGTAAATACGTTTCGTTAACCTTTTCTTTTTAACTTACGTTCTTTTTGCTGTCGATTTGCGACTGACACAAACATTTCTCAACCGCAAAGCTGGACATATTGTTGCTGAAAATGAAATAATAAAAAATTATTTCAGTGAAAAAGCAGGGTATTTACTTAAAATGGGCGGAAAATTACGAGCAATACGAATTGATGGATTCAACGAAAGGTTTCAGTGGAGCATATTCAATTGAAGAAAGGAATTTAATAAAAGCAGAAGAAAAATCAAAATCTTTGAATGAAGACGAAAATAATATTTCCAAAGTAAATTTCTTATGCCTGAGAAAAACTGATATAATGTTGTTATGAATCCTATCCCTCGATGGCGCGGTCGTTCGTATTTATGCATTATTAAACACTAGTTATTTATTGTATAAAAAACTGGGTTCTATAGCCTTGGGTGGAAACCGGTGAAGGAGAAAAAAATTGTATTCAAAACTGTATGAAGCGCTGGCGAAACACTTACTATGCTTCTAAAGAAAGGATAGTTTGCTTTGATTCGTTGATAGCGATCGACTCCTTTTTACGTATGGAGCCTTGGCGAAGTATTTAATATGCTACTTTGGAAGTATTGTTCACATTGACACTATAATCTCGACTATGGTCCATTACCTTTTATATATAAGCTTAGGGAAGCACAAACTATGCAGGTAAGAAAAGGATCGATCGCATTGATTCTATGATCCTAACTACGGTCTATTACTTTATATATATATATATATATATATATATATATATATAGACTTAGAAAAGCATATACTATGCAGGTAAGTAAAGGATCGATCGCGTTGACTCTATGATGACGGCTGTGGTCGATAATATATATATATATATATATATATATATATATATATATATATATATTATATATATATACAAGTATGGGTGGATACAAAGTAGAGCTAATAATAATAATAATTATTATAATTATAATTATTAATAAATTATAACATTGATATGTTATAATATCACTACAAAAGTAGCTATTTTGTTTCGACACTTTTTGTGTCTTATCAAGTGATGTAATATCACTTGACATATCGTATCGCTTCTTTCTCGCCACCGTACCGCATCCTTATTCAATCGAATGCTTACCAGTGATGAAAAGTGGATTCTGTACAAAACTCCCAAGCGTTTCAGACATTGTTTGTCTCCTCAGGATGCTGTCTCTCACACCGCAAGACCGCCTATGCACCCACGCAAGATTATGCTTTGTGTCTGGTGGACAAGTCGTCAAGTGATTCATTATGAACGGCTACCAACGGGCCAAACGGTCACTGGAGACCTATAGTTGCAGCAATTGAAACTGGCATTGCGCCAGAACGAGCCAGCACTGGTGAATCGCAACGGTGTGCTTTTCCTCCATAACAACGCCAGACCGCATGTCGCGCGAGTGGCAAGGGATACCATACAGCAATTTGGGTGGGAGACTTTGTGCCATCCACTTTATTCACCTGACCCTGCGCCAACCGATTACCACCTGTTCCACTCCCTGGATTATCATCTTCGTGGGAAATCCTTCAACGATGAAGCAGACTTGCTCAAAGCCCCTCACGGACTTCCTTGCGCAACCCCCACCCCGAGTTCTACCACAAGGGCATTAAACAGCAGGAGACACGTTGGCAGAAGGTGCTGGATGCCGATGGCGATTACTTCGAAGTTACACATACTGTGCAGTGTTTTCTTGTTTTCCTTTAAAAACGGGCAGAACCTTTTTGGTTACCTTGTATGATCCTGACTACGGTTTATTACTTTTTATATATAGGCTTGGGGAAGCACATGCTATACAGGTAAGTAAAGGATCGATCGCGTTGACTCTACGACCCCGATTACGGTCGATTACCTTATATATATATATATATATATATATATATATATATATATATATATATATATATAGCACTCTGGCTATTGGGCGTGTATAATGATAATATACGCGCTAAAAAGTTTGCCGCCTTCTTCTACCGAGCGCCCATAGCCCAGAGGTAGAATCGCCGACTGACGCCGATTCGGTCGGGTTTCAATCCTGGGTTAAAAGCAATCGGCTGTCTAACCGTACTGATGAGCTGTCATACAGCGAAACAGATCTGTCTGCGGATGACTATTTATATATAGTCTTCAGGAAGCACATACTATGAAGGTACGTAAAGGATCGATCAGGTTGACTCTATAATCTCAACTACGGTCGATTCCTTTATATATATATATATATATATACTTAGAGAAGCATGCATTATGCAAGTAAAGAAAGGATCTTTCGCACTGATTTGCACATGTATGTGTGTGTGTGTGTGTGTGTGTGTGTGTGCGCGCGCGCGTGTTTGTGTGTGTGTAAGTGAGTGGGTGTGTATTTTAGAGAGTATTGGGATGTGCGTTGTGACGCAGTGGATATCGGCTCGGAACAAGAAACCGGGGAGCCGATTTCGAACTCCAGTTGAATTCCTTGCATTCACTTACGCACAGATACTTTTGGGAAAGGTATTAATCCGTCTTTTCTCTCTAGTTATAGGTTAAATAACAGAACAAATTGGGTTCTATAGCATTGGCCGGCAACCAGTATATAGCAGAATGTAATAGCAACATACTGCAGGATAATCTTTAGCCCACTCAGTCATGTCTTATTTGAGACATGATCGCCCAAGCGTTATAACGTATAGCACTTAACTGACTGATGTTCTTATAAGCATGTTTCATTAAATATTATAGACATATTATATTTACTTACGCGTTCCAGAAGATGAGCAAAATACTAACACACAGGAAAATCTCAATAGAAACGAAGAAAAGAGTGCTAGACTGCTACGTGATGTCAGTTCTTCAATACGGCAGTGAATGCTGGACAATATCATCGAAAATGAGGACAAAACTGGAGGCGGCCGAAATGTGGTTCTACAGAAGGATGCTACGGATATCGTAGACTGAGCATACAAGCAACGACGAAGTGTTAGAAAGAATGGCAACAAAAAGGAAATTGATGCTGAGCATCAGGAAGAGACAACTGAAGTTCCTGGGACATGCAATGAGGAAGGAGAGCGTGGAGAACCTGATACTGACTGGACAGATAGAAGGAAGGAGAGACAGAGGAAGGCAGCGGATAACATATTTGCAGGGTCTGATCAGGTGGATGACGGAACGGGGGTTGCCAGGAGCAACAGGAGCAAACATACTAAGAGCCACAAGGGATAGGGAGACGTGGAGATCCATGATCGTCTACGTCCTGAAGGGACAGGGCACATAGAAGAAGAAGAAGATTTTTATCCTGATCATTTTCAGTACGCTTTCAAACCCTGATTGAGCACTCTGGAAGAATGGTAGGCTTTGAAAAACAGTAGCTACTCTGGCATGTACGCATCGCTCATTCCTAATGAATTAGAGCACTCTGGCTATTGTGCGTGTATAATGATAATGTATACGCTAAAAAGTCTGCCTTCTTCTACCGAGCGCCCATAGCCCAGAGGTAGAATCGCCGACTGACGCCAATTCGGTCTGGTTTTAATCCTGGGTAAAAAGCAGTCGGAGTCTAACTGTACTGATGAGCTGTGATACAGCGAAACAGATCTGTCTGCGGATGACTATATATATATATATATGTGTGTGTGTGTGTGTGTGTGTGTGCTAACTAATCCGCACAAATCGCTTAGGTGGATAACCATTTCCTATTATCTGTCTCCAGATATAGACATATAGCAGAAAAGTTATGAGAATGTTGTCCTACAAAGCAGACCGTCTAAGTGCAGGCAATTCTGACAAAAGTTCTGAGATGGCAGACGACCTGGCCATCTCGGTTCGCCTTGGAAACAAAGGAAGAGCACCAAACAATGAATTCGATCTGCGCCGGTTAATCTCCACTTTAAGCAATCAACTGAGGCAGAAGGGGAAATTTATAATAGATAGGCTGATCATCCTGTTTCGATCACAGTAAAGGAGAAACACTTAACCTGTCATCAACGAATGCATACACACACACAAACACAAGCACACAAGATAATATTTACATTTAAGGTATTCCGTATTTCTTGTTAAAAGTGTCCAGTAACAGGAATAAATCGAACTCTGAGTTCAACTCCGATTGGTGACAGTTTTCAAGCCAATATATATATATATATATATATATATATATATATATATATGTGTGTGTGTGTGTGTGTGTGTGTGTGTGTGAGTGCGTGTGTGTATGTGTTATGGCGCCTTTCTTCGTGGAATGGATTCTTCCTCCTGCTATAAAAAAAGAACTAGATTGACTTCCGAGGAGGCCGATAAAAACAGTAGTGAGACAATCTAGACGCAGTCAAGACGCAGCGCAACTACACCGTTTATCTGCTGATTAGTAAGATTTATTATTGTATATATTGTTCTGTTATTGTAATACACTTTTTGAACTTACCTTCTTGTTTCCGTGTCCTACTTCCGGCTCCTAACAGGACACACCAACTTGGCGACGAAGATTTCACCACAACAACTCCACAACGGTATATAATCATTTTTGAATAAATCATTTATATGTATATTATCTTTTCCCGTCAAGCGCAAGGAAACAAAGCCACTAAGACGCAGTGGAGTTCCTGTAGGCAAGAGTCGGGCTTGTGAAAAATATAGGTAAAAGAAAAATTTTATTGAAGAGTAAGTTCAACTTTTGAAGATCAAACTTGACTGGAAAACAAACAGCCGAAAAAGATTTCCACGAGCGAGAAGTGCAATAAAAAGAAAATCTCACCATAGAAATTACGGTTATGTCTAGTCATTTCAACAATAAAAAGAATTACCGCCAATCTAGTACTGCACTTAATTTCATAGAGGTACAATGGTGGAAAGTAATATTTATTTTTCAGTAATACAAAAATGTGGCACAATTTCAAAAGGTATTCAATCTAACCTATCTAAAACTTAGCTATCCACGATTACTGACACAAACAATCCACTTTAGAGATGATAGCGTAAACCATGGAAGTGTGGGATTTCTCGATATTTGATTGCTTAATAAATCCGACTATACACACATCTATACCGATTCAAACACGAATGAAAAGAACACTTCTATTTACGAAATAACCAACAGAAAATCCATTATTATTATTATTTTTTATTGGCTTACACATTTTTACCATATGCCGACGTCTTTGAAAGCAAAATAGATACAGTATCTTATTTATTGACTAACCAGAATACAGAAAAAATATTCAAACTGGTCCTGTTCTTGGTTGTCAAAATGCATAAAGACGCGTAATTTTTGCCTTTTCTTTTTAGAGGACCATGTGTCGTCCACCAGACGCTAATATGGGTGACCTGCATTTTCATACTTTATGACCTTCTCTCTCGTTTTACATTCATGTATTCTACTTCCTCGTGTACTGACATCAAAGAGAAAAAGAGCATTACGTCGAGCTACAAGTCGCCTGCCTAGACATTAAAAAAATCAGACGACACACATCTCACTCTATCACTCTCTCTCTCTATCACCTTGACTTTTCTTCTTCCTCGCAATGGTCCGGCGACAAAAGAAAGAGAGGAACAAAAACTCAACTTACAAACGTTTACTGCTATCGTGCACGCATTAAAAACATCAACTAGATTTTTCATCAAAAACATTTCCTCTTGAATTGAGGAAAACTGAAGTTTTAAAACAAATATTACTTCAAAGAAAAACTTTTCATGAACTTTTCGCACTTAAATACAGTTCTCATAAATAAAAAAAATTATCTATATTTTGATTAATAAATCTCATTTTTTTAGTTAAAAAAAGATCTCTTTATCGTTTGATGTTTTTCAACATTCTGATTTTTTTAAATGTTGGGAATTCGGTTATGTTTGGTTTAAGACCGATCTAACAAACATTATCCCTACAGTAGCATATCACTCAACAGAGACTCAGTTGTAAATGGAGAGTCAGTTGAAGACACACCAGATGAGTCAAGTGTTGAATTGGAAGAAAATTTACGAGCAAAACTTTCTGTTTAATATTGTCAATACCTTAAACTGAGTGAAGCGAGGAAGGACAGAAGACTTACACTTATATACACGACACTATTACAGAGCCGCCAGTAGTCTCGAAAGTCAAACGTATTTGAGGCTATATTGTGTATAATTCTATCAGCTAACTAAGACTGCACCTCTTTATGAGCAGAGAAAGATTGACAAATGGAGAGCGACAGATAAAGAGAACGAGAGGCAAAAAAGAGAGTAAGACTGACAGAGATAGTATTATTTCAAATTAATTCGGTATGTTTTTAACGATGTGTTTTTACATTTTCTAATACCAGCACAATACTGATTTTTTTTTTCAATTTTATAATTTATTCTAAAAGTCAGTTGATCGGTTCTCATGTATTTGCGAGCGTTAACGATCCATTCACAAAAGCTAGGCGTATTCCAAGTGCAAAGAATTTCCGGTAGCAAGGATGGGGTGGAGGGGCATATTTTCCAAATCCCAAGACAGAAAGAGAATCAGATCAACAAAAAATGTCTTGGGTAATTAAATAATAACTTTTCATTTCTGGAAAAAGAGATTGAAATAAAAAAAAAATAAAAAAATTAATAAATAAATAAATGAATAAATAAAAAATCGAAGATCATCTGAAAGAAATAAAAAAATGTAAATTTGGGCACATGATGTCAACAAGGACCTGTGCAGAAAAAATATTCTTCAAGCATCAATGACTTTCCGCGTCAAGGCAATGAGCGAAAACTTTCCTTCCAAATGCTGCATTTTCAATTTTAAAGATTTATTAGCGAGTGGTTGTCTTTCACCAGTAAATGGATGTAATATTTTAAACAGAAAATTATTAATAATTTTGAGTATGGATTTTTTAAAACTTGAAATATACAGGTCGATACCGACTTGGCAGCTCGGCTGCAGTCGCTCTCTCACTGGCATGACGCGGCTTCCCTGTGCCTCTTCTATAAATACTTTCACGGCTTCTGCTCCAATGAACTTAAATCACTGGTGCTCCCTATGTATGAATTTACACGAGCTACTAGATTAGCAACTAGGTCTTACCATTTTACAGTGAACTCGATAAAATGTAACCGCAATTTCTACTCTAACAGCTTCTTTTCACGCACTTCCCACCTGTAGAATTCCCTTCCATATACTTGCTACCCGACAGCTACAATCTCCAGGAATTTAAATGTAAAGTCAATAGACATCTCTTATCTCACTAACACGCATGGATTCTCTCAAGCTCTTTTTTCCATCTACTTCACCTCCATTCTCGGTATTCTCATCCGTCTATTACCCTTCTCTTGACATTTCCTATAACTAACCCCTCTTTCTCATCACTTTCCCCTATGTAACCCTCTGCGCAACAGTGGCAGTAGAATACATTGCTTGGGATGAAATGATAAAAAACAAACGTGATACATGATTAACAAAAGAAAAAAAAAGAAAAAGAAAAAAATCCAAAAATTCAAAAGCCAAAGTACCACCATTTTCTTTCTTTTCTTTTTTTTCTCCATATCTAATTCTTTGATGAAGCTTTAATAAAGTTGAAACATGTTAGATTGATAAATGTTTTTTATTTGTTCTTTATTTCATTATTCTGCAGGATCCCGATCCATATTTGATCTATATCTAATCAGAACTCACGAATACACACACACTTATATAGAAGAAACGAAACCTATATTGTTTATCTGAAAAAAAAAACAAAACAAAAAAAGACGTGCGAAGTGAGATGCTTAAATAATTCATACTTGATTAGAGTATCTAGTCAGTCAGTTAAGTGCCATATGTGATACATGATTAGGTGATCATGTCTCGAAAGAGTCATGACTGACTGGGGAGAAAATTATCGTGCATTAGGTTTCCATTACTTTCTGCGGTAGACTGGTTGCCAGCCAAAGCTATAGAACCCAATCTTTGTTATTTAACCCATAACTGGTGGGAAGAGACGGATTAATATCTTTTTCAAGGATATTTGCGCGTAAGTGAAGGCAACGGTTTTCACTGGTCTTCACGTCCGCGCAAAAAACTCACTTTTAAGGGTGCCATGCCACCTCAAATTGCTAGTGGTCATAACCCTCCACAATTGCCTGTTCTCTATACCTCTTAGTAATCTTTGTCTTTTTTGCAATCACTCCAAAACCTTGGTCTGCCAAACATTTATCCAAACTCTTTAGATATGTTATACGTCATTTTCCTTTGTCCCTTTTGCCTTTTATACATCTTGTCAGTATCAAATTTTCCAAGCACTCTTTCTTTATTCTTCTTCATGTGCCGTGTCTCTTCAGGACGTAGGCGATCATGGACTTCCACTTGACTCTGTCTCTTTTCTCTCTCAATATCCTTCCTCTTGCCATTTCTCCCAAACCCAGCTCCGCCATCCATTTGGCTAGGCCTATCAAGTAAGTCTTGTGCTGTTTTCCCCTGTCTCTCTTTCCCTCTATCCTGTGAGTATTAAATTCTCTCGGCCCTCCTTCCCCATTACGTGTCCCACAATCCTCATCTGTCTCCTCCTTATGTGAAGTATGAGTTTTCTTCTCGTTTCCATCCTCTCCAACACCTCGGCGTTGATCACGTGATCAGTCTATGGCAACCTCAGCATACTTCTGTAAAACCACATTTCTGCTCCCTCAAGCTTCTCTTTCATTCTTGAGGAGATCGCCCAACATTCACTGCCATACAGAAGAACAGACATCACATAGCGAATATACACACTCTTCTTTGTTTCCAATGCGATTTTCCTGTCTTTCAATACTCTGGTTAGTTTTGAAATGTGTTCTTGGCAATGCCAATGCGTCTTTGGATCTTAACATCGAACTTTTCATCGTCTGTCAGTACGCTTCCCAGGTATTTAAATTTCTTTAATCGTTTTAGTTCAGTTTCCGCGACCTGTAGTTAGCATTTTGGGGTCTTCTTTTTGCCGATAACTATACATTCAGTTTTTCTTAAAGTTTATGCTCAGTCCTTTCTTCTCGCTTTCTCTTGCTATCTTCTGTAGGAGGTCTTGCATTCTCTTTTCCGTGTCCGCTATCAGCACTGTGTCATCCGCATATCTTACATTGTTGAGATTGTGGCCGCCAATGACGAATACTGACAAGGGTTTTATTTCCTTCAGAATTGTTTCGCTCTATAAGTTCAATAGATCTGGCGAGAAAACACAGCCTTGTCTTACGCCCCTTTCTATTTTTGTATACCTGCTGAATTCATTTCCTATCTGTACGCAAGTAATTTGCTACTAATATCCTAACGTCTTTTCCGAAAATGTAGAGGTTGTCAAAAATGTATTTTTGATGCGGTTCATGGTATTCTCAACATCCTTCTGTAGAACTACATTTCTGTTGCATCAAGTGTTTTCTATTCCTCCATGAGGTAAAAGACTAATGGGACGATAATTCGAAGGATGAGAAGGTTCAACAAAGTTCTTAAAGACAGGAATTACAGAAAGTAATACCCAACAACCTAGAAAGTAAGAACCACGACAATTGTAGTATATTATGCTGGATCATAACGAGGAAGACGTATATATAAAAGTATAATCTTATATTTTTATTCTTTATCAGTGATGCTTGTGTAGAGCAATAGGGTAGCCAGAGAGAGAGAGAGAGAGAGAGAGAGAGAGAGAGAGAGATCGCACATACGAAAGAGCTGTCGGGAGTCGGTAGCCAGTATCTGTCTCTTCTGCCAAAACTTTATATAGTTTTAAAACTTTCGCGCATTTTTGCTTTTTCGCTTGAACTTATCTTCGGCAGGATGGATCTGTCAATCACATCCGGCGGTCCATTGCTTTTCAAACCGGATGTCGCTTGTTTTTTCGTTGCATTAAGTTGACATCATCTACGGCCGGATATATATATGTCAACCACCCTTATCTTTTGTTGATCTTACCTATGGTCGGATGTACCTGTCAATTGCTTCCGCTGTTTAACGTAATATATTACACAGTTGCTGGTATATCATGGGTGAGTTCTGGAAATTACTCTTAGTGACTAGAAAAGCTTTCAAAACAAATTCTCTGGTTTGGTCATTTGATCAGATTCTGAGTAACTTTCGAACCCCCCCCCTCAGAGATATATCTGATAAAACTGAAATGAAACTCAATATAAAAGACTGACATGAGCCAAACAGCTGCATATCATCGTAAAGTTAAGATAAGAAGAATGTCTCTAGCTATTGTTGCTTTAATCCTGCTTCTTATTAAACAACAGGGAATGCTGGGTGGAATGAAGTTAGCTACATCTCAAGATTGATGCGCGCAAAAGATGATCTTTGGAATTCTCTTCCCCTCCTTTCCGAAATAGGGTTTTGATTAAATTGAGCCAGACAATTTTTATCTTCACTGTAACGCGCCCAGGAGAATAACAGGACATCTTTGAGATAATAGTAAGAAGATATTGCACTTATGATCACTAAAGAAAGGAAAAAAGGCTTTTAGAATCATCAAAGAAGTCTCCGAGGTTGAAGAAGCTGAGAGAATTGTATCTTTGCTTTGTGTCCAAAAGAAATCTTATTTTATATATATTACAGCGTCCCTTTCAGAACACAAGCGATCATGGACTCTTAGTAGTTATTTTCCAATTATTAAGGCTCCCACTACATGTTCCCCCATCCATTCACACAAACTCATCAGAAAAGTGGCTTGCCTTCTCTCTCTCTCTCTCTCTCTCTCTCTCTCTCACACACTTTCTTTCCCTCTTTCTCAGATTCTTGACTATTCCCACTCTCTCTTGATCTCTCTTTTTTAGATACTATACTTTTCTATTTTTTTCTCACTTGGATGCTAAATTATACTATTCTTTTTGTTCCTTTTTCATTATTTCCTTTCCTCTCTCTCTCTGTCTCTGTCTCTCTCTATCTATCTCTCTGAGATACTTCCCTATTCTTACTTACTCTTTATTTTTCTTAGGTTTTAGACTACACGATTTATTTTTTCTCACTTAGATGCTAAACAATTCTATTCTCTCTCTCTCTCTCTCTCTCTCTCTCTCTCTATATATATATATATATATATATATATATATATATATATCAGAGATACTCTCTATATATATATATATTAGGGTTCTATAGCCCTGGCTGGCAACCAGTCTGCTGCAGAGAGTAATAGCAACCTACTGCGGGAAAATCAGTCAGTATCACGTATGGCACTTAACAGACTGATACACGCATATCCCACCCTATATATATATATATATATATATATATATATATATCTCCGAGATACTTCCTATATATATATATATACATATATCCGAAATACTTCCCTATTCTTACTTACTCTTTATCTTTCTTAGATTCCGGACTACACGATTTATTTTTTTCTGACTCAGATGTAAATCCATTCTATATTTCTGTTTGCCCCTCCTTTCATTATTTTCTCTTCTCTTTCTCCCCCCTTTCTCCGTCTCTTTCTCTCCCTCTCTCTCTCTCTCTCTCTCTCTCTCTCTCTCTCTCTCTCTCTCACTCCGAGATACTTCTCTATTCTTACTTACTCTTTATCTTTTTAGGGTCTAGACTGCACGATTTATTTTTTCCACTCAGATGCTAAACCATTCTGTATTTCTCTTCCTCTCTCTTTCTCATACTATGTCACTCAGACACTTGACTATTCTCACTCTTCCTTTATATCTCTTTCTGAGGTACTAGTATGCTCTCTTTCTTTTTTTTTTTTTCAAAGATGCTAAACCATTCTGTCTCTCTTTTTCTCTCTCTTTCTCTCACACTCTCTCTTCCTCTCTCTCTTTCAGATACTTGATTATTCACACTCACTTTTTATTTCTCATAATAAGGTACTAGACTACAATTTTTCTACAATTTTGAAACACACACATACATACATACATACATACATGTGTGTGTGTGTATTTGTGTGTGCGCGTGTGTGTGTTTTAGAATAGTAGAAAAATGTTAATAGATTTAAGTTCTGTCACTGAAAACTCATTTTTTGTATATTGAAAGGCTTCAAATATTTGAATTTTTGTATTCGTATATATTAACCAACCAGGCGCTCTCCGACATGGTTTAAGGGTTAGCAAGCTTATCTCCCTAGAATTTGTTACAACTGAGTAGTGAGTTCGAACCTCACTGGGTACTCCACACTTTCGCCCATGTACTACACCTAAACAGCGCTTAGGAAATCAATATATTAACCAACCAGCAACGTCATACGAGACGCGTGATATTCTTTTCATTGACAGACGGTAAAATTTCTCTTGAATATGAAAATTTTAAAGCTCAACATCAGAATGTATCAACAATATTTTTCTTCCTTAAAAGGAATATTCAAAAATTAGGAGAATATGTATTAAATAAGTTTGCAAATTAATCTAAAATTTTAAATTCATTTAGAGTTTACTATTATATTATAAAGACGAATCAATTTTGTTTGATAACTAGTCTTTCAGTGTACCTTTGAGAAGGGTTATTTTTTCGATCGTTTGTTACGCAAACAAAATGGAAATTCTCACACTTAAGTAATTACTCACAGGTTTCGCACGGGTAACGGCCCCAGTAGATACACAAAGATAGAAAAAGGCGTAAGACAAGAATGTGTCTTTTCACCGGATTTGTTCAAACTATACAGCGAGAATATTTTGAGACCCTAGATGACACGCCAGGATTTGTTATTGGAGGCCACAACCTGAACAACATAAGGTATGCGGACGATACAGTGCTGATTGCGGACACGGAAAGGAAACTACAAGACCTCATACAGAAAGTAGCAGTGGAGAGTGACAAGAAGGGACTACAAATAAACTTTAAGAAAACTGAGTGCATGGTCATCAGCAAAAGATACAACCCAAAATGCCAAATACAGGTGGGGGATAACAGAATCAAGCAAGTACAAAAATTTAAGTACCTAGGAAGTGTTCTAACAGAAGATGGAAAGTGCGACACGGAGATCCGAAGGCGAATTGGCATGGCAAAGGACGCGTTCCAGAAGATGAGCAAAATACTAACACACAGGAAAATCTCAATAGAAACGAAGAAAAGAGTGCTAGACTGCTACGTGATGTCAGTTCTTCAATACGGCAGTGAATGCTGGACAATATAATCGAAAATGAGGACAAAACTGGAGGCGGCCGAAATGTGGTTCTACAGAAGGATGCTACGGATATCGTGGACTGAGCATGCAAGCAACGAGGTGTTGGAAAGAATGGCAACAAAAAGGAAATTGATGCTGAGCATCAAGAAGAGACAACTGAAGTTCCTGGGACATGCAATGAGGAAAGAGAGCCTGAAGAACCTGATACTGACTGGTCAGATAGAAGGAAGGAGAGACAGAGGAAGGCAGCGGATAACATATTTGCAGGGTCTGATCAGGTGGATGACGGAACGGGAGATGCCAGGAGCAACAGGCTCAAACATACTAAGAGCCACAAGGGATAGGGAGACGCGGAGAACCATGATCGCCTACGTCCTGAAGGGACAGGGCACATAGAAAAGAAGAAGAATATTACAAACATGCATCAACATTCACAACGTACTTCCCGGCGTCTTTATGAAGTTGACAATTATAGTTCATATGCATATAAAAAAAAAAGCCTGTCTGATCTGCATAGACAGATACAGATGAACACATTTTTTATTCAACTTGGATGTGCGTTGTGGTGCAGTGGATATCGGCTCGGAACGAGAAATCGGGGAGCCGAGTTCAAATTCCAGTTGAATTCATTGCATTCACTTACGCGCAAATACCCTTGGGAAAGGTATTAATCCGTCTTTTCCCTCCAGTTATGATTTAAGTATTAGGACAGATTGGGTTCTATAGCCTTGGCAGGCAACCAGGCTACCGCAGAAAGCAATGGCAACCTTCTGTGGGATAATCTTCTACCCAGTCAGTCATGTCTCTTTCGAGACATAATCGCCGAAGCGTGTATCACGTATGGCACTTAATTGACTGAATATGAATTATGGGTTAAATAACAGGACAGATTGGGTTCTATAGCTTTGGCTGGCAACCAATCTACTGCGGAAAGCAATGGCAACCTACTGCAGGATAATTCTCTGCCCAGTCAGTCATGTTTCATGATCGCCCAAGCGTGTTTCGCGTATGGTACTTAACTAACTGACTGATATTAGCGTAATTCATTTGGTTGTACTGTCAAAAAAAACTGATACACAAAATATTCTGTCTGAAGTTGTTTCTTGATCAATCTTTGAATTACCTTTTATCAATTTGAAAGAATGCTAATAAATAAATAAAAATTGTTACAATTTGTAGATCCGTGTTTAAAGATTCTAATTCTTTGTTTATACACGCATGGATGTGCCTTGTGGTGCAGTGGAAATCGGCTTGGAACGAGAAATCGGGGAGCCGAATTCGAATTCCAGTTGAATTTCTTGCGTTCATTTACGCGCAAAGACCTTTGGGAAAGGTATTAATCTGTCTCTTTCCTCCAGTTATGGGTTAAGCATCAGGACAGATTGGGTTCTATAGCCCTGGCTGGAAACCAGTCTACCGCAGAGAGTAATGGCAACCTACTGCGGGAAAATCTTCTGCTTAGTCAGTCATGTTTCTTTCGGGACATGACCGCCCAAGCATGCATCACGTATGGCACTTAATTGACTGATACACGCATATACCCCCCCATATATATATGTGTGTGTGTGTATCTGATATATATATAATTTTAAATCACTCAGGGTTAACTCTCGTTCGTGCACATGTTTAATTAGAAGAAAGTAAAAACTTTAAGTCCTAAAGGACGAAAAGCATCACACGAAAACGTTTTCAGTGGTAGTAGATTGGTTTGCCTATTACCGGTTCACACTTCTTTCCCGTCTTTTGAACAGAAGTCTTGTTTTTTTGTTTAGGAATGGGTTTCGGCTTTTCTCTAAAGTCTTCTTCCCTTTCCTTCCTAGGAACTCACTGTATCTTACTGGTACTATCGCCTTATTTCGGCTGAATTTATTAAAAACAACAAAAACCCCTATCATAGTTTTTGCCTAAAAACGTTATTGATATATAAAAAATGTGTGTATAGTTTTCCCATAGATATTACTAATCTATATATATATAAAAGACAATCTGTGAGTGACTGTTCCCTCTGCACGCCTACATTTGTTAAACTACGCCATTCAAAATTTCTAGGGACACATTTCTACAGGGAAGCCAGGTCGACACATACTTTTTGAGTTTAATTTCAGCAATTTTCTCTTTCGCACTTTTTGGCCAATGGTGCAAATTGTTTACATTTGCTCCGTAAAACATCTAAGATCTGAGATGGTTGCTGGATTACGTCACAGAAATCAAATCACACGTGTCAAACGCGACTAAATTAAATTTTTAAATAATCTTTGAAAATTTCTGAACTGAGAGCGCAATAGTTTTTATATTTGTAATTTCAGTAAAACAAAATAAATAATTTTTATTTTTATGTCAAATTCATTTTGTCAAGAAAAATGTAAATATTTTCCACCGTAACAAAAACAAACGCAATGTTGTTTACAAAACATCAAATCACGTTTACTCAAAAAAAAGAAAGATTTTTTTTAATGGAATTTTTTAACAATTTTTAAACAACAATTTTTTATGCAAACGCCGGGCTATGATGCTAGTAAGATATAATTGCTGCAGTTTTACTCGTGTTTGCTGTCTGCTGATCCGTTTCGACTTTTATGAAGTAGAAGAAAAAGCTTCTGGCAGTAAAATCATTGTGTAATTGTAGTTGGTGTATTTTCAGCCCGCTGAAAACATCGTCAACTTTTATTCATTAAGCGTATTTATGACTCGAGAGAAAAAAGCACCACTTCTTTTATCGTCTCCCGCTATTGTTCGCCGGCTCACAAATGCTAGGGTATCAAACCGTCTTGTCCATTCTGTACTCCGCAAAGTGGGCGAAAGCACTTCTCTTTGGAAGAGCGCTATTTCCATGCTTCAAGAGCATAACATCTAATTCTCCGATGACAGACTAGAAGTGGCCAAACTGTCCTTCAGCAATATTCAACAGGGTGTAATTATCTGAAGCCAGATGAAATGTGCGTGGGTTGGTCATGTATCTCTCCGGTACAAAAAACAAACAAACAAAAAAAACAAAAAAACGAAACAAAAAACAAAAAAACTTGTTACATTGATTTCCGTGTTGTAGAGAGAAAAAAGAACTAATCGCTGGTAAAGTTGACGTTGCAATATGAAAAATTAAAGGCGGAAAGTAAGCGTTGAAATACTGATTGGTTATTTCGTTATTTTTTACAACCTACCAATAAAGATCACCAATCGCTTATTTTAGTATATTTTTCATAGTCTTTTACCACTATCTCTCTTTAATCCGGTCTATCCGTTTATTCCAACCACCTCTTCCGCAAGTTTTGTCCCGAAAACAAATTAATTTTCAATGTATATTTCAAATATTGTGGCGTGTTAGAGTCAGGAAGAAAGACACGGAAAACAAGAAAGTTGGTTGAACTAGTGTATTAGAATAACAGAACATATATACAAATACGAGTGTTAGTAGTCAGCAAATAGAAGTGTGCGTAAGAATTGTCCAGTTACACTGCGTCCCGACTGCCTTACGACTGTCTCCCGACTGACTCTGCGGAGATCACAAGGGTTAGTATTTATCGAAAGAAGAAGAGTTCATTCCTATGTAGATAGGGCACCATAAAATCAACTAGCCTTCCCTTCTCTTCTGGATTTAAGAGTTGTCTGTGATAAGGTATGAGCGTTGAGGTACGCCTGGCTCGAAATGAGAACGCTATTTAGATGTTGTACATGGCCGAAAGTGCGGAGTACCCAATGAGTTTCGAACTCACTACTCGGTTGTAACAAATTCTAGGGAGATTTGTTTTCTAACCATTGCACCATGTAGGGTAATGCGCCTGGCTCGAAACGAAAAATCGAAAAACCAAGATCGAATTCTAGTTGCATTCACTCACAAACAAATACATTTGGGAAAGGTATGAACCTGTGTCCTCACTACAGCTATCGGCCAATTAACAGAATAGGTTCGGTTTATAGCCTTGGTTGGCAAGTAGTCTACTTCAGAAAGTAATGGCAACTTACAACTATTTGATGACTACCTTCTGATATGGTAATGTAACCTGAAAAATGTTATGACACGCGAAAACAGCTGAAGTGACAGACATGTGGTTTGGCAGAAAATGTAAAGAATAACTTTTACAGAGTCTGTGTAAAACGAAAAAGTCTTAAGGATAATGCAAATTAAAACTTGTTCGTATTTATCAAATCTTTTGTTTGTTTGTCAACTTCCTGTATTGTGGTAATAAAAATGTCTTTTCCATCTCACCTCTAGCTTGTGGCCATTCATCACAATAAAATAAACGTTTTCTCAGCACTAAAGCTGAGTCAAATAAAACTCCATAAGTTCTACTTAGAGTTTTTATTATATCACATGTACACTACCGGCCATAATTATTAGGCTACATCAGTGTTTTAAAAAAAATGATGTATTCCATACTATTTTTTACTATTCATTGCCAAAAGAATAATTGTAAATGAAAATCTAATGGTTCTTTTGTTAATACTGCACAATAACATGTGCATGAAATGAATTTATAAATATAGCAGTATAGCCCGGCGTTACTCGGGTGTAATGAAAGCTTTAAAACTAATTCATGGTCCTGGAGCTCAGACTCTTTGGACGTTGGCACGAAAGACTAAAAAGCAATAGTTGTTTCCAGTTAAAGCGAAACCGTAGACTGAAAGAAAAATGAATGAATGTAAGTCAAATTTTGATTTCCTGGTATCGATATCAAATAAGTTTTTTCGTCGTAAACTCAATTTTGAAGGCTAAATAAGTCCTCTGTGTAAATGATATCATAGCTGAGACTAAGAATTACAATTATACCTATTTAGAGCCAAACCCGAAGCAAAAACTAAAATAAAAGGACTGAAAAAAGTCAAACAGACAGATAAACAGACACACACACACACAAACATCTTGCCTTTTATATATATATATATATCATCGATTATCTGCACAATTGTAAGAACTGCATCATTGAAACTTCTGAATATCGTTTCTTATGTCTTTGTCTTTGAGTGTATCAAATTTGATTAAAATTGGACCACTCCTTCTATAACCCGATTTTTTCGATTATCGATTTTCGATATTTATCAGTGATAACTCGACACAAAACCTAGCTAAGAAGATTCGCAGACGCTTATAGTACAATTGTGTATATTTTCAAGAAAATCGGTTCAGCCGTTTCGGAGTCTATAGGTAACGGACACATACACATATACACACACATATATATATATACATACACACACATACATACACACAGACAAAGTCCTATTTATAAATAAGTTTAGATTGCCTATATTGTAGTTTCATCAGTGAAAGAATGAAGAAAAATTAGGGTGATTCGGATGAGTTCATCTTTGCTTCCTTGTCTTGTAAAAATTTGCAAAGTAATAATAACAAAAGAATTATTCTAATTTCATTTGGCAATAAATACTAAAAATAGTATGAAATACATTATTTCTTTATAAAAAAAAACTGGGGTGGCCTCATAATTATGGCCGTTATTGTATGTAAACGACTAATTTTGCCCCTACCTTTGACTTATTTACATAGTATCTCATGCATTTTTTAATAAGAATCAGATAAACAGTTTTTAAAAAGAATAACAAAAAATCACTTTACAAATATTTTCAACGAGAATTTTTTCCTCGTTCCCCGACCACATAAGTTTAAGCGTGCTACTCGATTAATATCCAGATTCCACCCTTTTACCGTTGAAATGTTTAAATATAACCGCCTTCTACTCCAAGAGTTTTTTTCTTGCACTGTGGATCTCTCTTCGGCTTACTTGTTTCCTTGATAGCTAGAAATCTCCAAAAATTTAAATGCAACGTTAGTTGCCATTATTTATCTTCTTGAATTCCGTTCATCTTTTATTCTCTTCTCAATATCCCCTGTACCTAGTCTTTTAGCACTATCTAAGAAGCCAAGTGCAAAGAAGTGAGAACTCCTCCAAACAATCAGTTTAATGGGCCACATAACAAAACTCATCAGGCCAGAAATAGGACCAGAACAGTGCGGGTTTTTTAAAGACAGCAGAATAATGAAATGAACGCCATATTCCTGCTCGGTATGCTGTCAGAAAGAGCAATACAAATGCAGAAGGACCTGCACCCTAGCTTTATAGAATATGCAAAAAAAAAAAAAAAAAAGAAAGTATGGTCCTGAGCATGACGGTAAACTGAATCCAGCAGCAAGGCCTCTGAATAGGAAGTTGTGAGGAACATGAAACCACCTCTTAACTGCTGTTGTTCCCAGGTCCACCCTGATTCGCAGTGGTAGCACCTGTTAGGGTTCCAGCTATGGGCAAATAGTCAACCCTCAAAATGGGTCAAAACACGATAAAAGTACAAAAATGCTTTTTTAGAAATATATATACATAAAAATAGACTTTTGTAAGAAAATATACATTTTTGAAGAAAGAATTATTACCACAACACATTTTCGAAGGAAAAAAATTCTCAACAAAACATTTTTGAATACAAAACTAGAATAAAAGAGAATAAAAACAAATTTTCGTTAAAATCTGACTAAATTAACCTTCTCACTATAAACAAACATAAAAAAGAACTTTAATTCTCCACAGTTTTGGTATTAAATGACCCACAGAGTTTGATATGCCGTTAAACAAAACTCACTCTCTCTCTCCTGACAAAGACTGCCACATAGACTTGTTAAAGAAGCTCGAAAACCCCGACATATTCGGGAAAGACATTAGGATAATCAAGAACCTATATTAGCAGCAAACTGCTTGCCAATGTAGGAAACGAATCCAGCAGATATAAAAACATACAAAGGGGCGTAAGATAAGGATGTGTTTTCTCGCCGGATCTATTCAATCTGTACAGCGAAACAGAAAAGAAATTTAAATACCTAGGAAATGTTCTAAGAGAGTGCGACCCTGACATCAAAGACGCATTTCAAAAGCTCACCAGAGTACTGAGAGACAGGAAGATCTTATTAGAAACAAAGAAAAGAGTGCTAGACTGCTATGTGATATCACTGGTGCCCCCTTGGTATAAATTTGCACGAGATACTAGATTAGCAACTAGGTCCCATCATTTTACAGTTAAACAGATAAGATGTAACCGTAAATTCTACTCCAACAGCTTTATTTTCTCGCGCTTCTCGCCTGTGGAACTCCCTTCCACAAGTCTGCTTTCCCGACAGCTACAATCTCCAGGTGTTTAAATGTAGGGTCAATAGACACCTCTTATAACTTTAACACCCAATTATTCTCAGAACACTCTCATCTCCCCAGCTATCATTCTCAGTATCCTCACCCGCCTATCACCCACCCTCTGACATTTCCTATATTTAACCATTCTCGGTATCCCTACCCGCCTATCACCCACCCTCTGACATTTCCTATATTTAATCATCCTTTCTCCACTCTATGTAGCCCCCTGCGCAGTAGTGGCAGTGACATGCCTTGCTCGGGGTGAAACGCTTATAAAAAAAAGTATAGTGAGGATACCATGGGCCGTGCACGTGAGCAACACAAGGTATTGGAGTGGATGCAAATAAATAGAATACTTAGCATTGGGAAAAAACAGCTGAGGTTTCTGGGATACGCTATGAGGAAGAAGGGCTTAGAGAATCTAATACTCACAAGACGGATAGAGGGAAAGAGAGACATGGGAAAGCAACGCGAGGCATACTTGATGGGCTTGAGCAAATGGATGATGGAACGAGGTTTGGGAGAGATACCAAGAGGAAAATTATTAAGGAGCCACAAGGGTTAGGGGCAAATGGAAGTCCGTGACCGCCTACGTCCTGAAGGGACACGCCACATGAAGAAGAACCACCTGTGCCCTACTGCCCGTTCCACCTTGTTTGGGATGATTTGGTTTGTTTGTTTTGTTTTATGGCATATTAACCTCGGTGGGTCATTTATTGCCAACTAAATTTTATTCATTTATTGCTGTAATACCCTTTTCTTTTAACAATTTATTGTTGTTTTTATATAAGTTTTGTGTCTAGTAACACTTTTTTCTTTTCGAGTATCAAGATTCATTGGGATTTGTTTTTAAGGCCAGAGGTCCCCCAAGTCCTACCCTTGTTATATAACCCATAACTGGAAGGAAGGGATGGATTAATACCTTTCCCAAGGGTACCAGTGCTTAAGTGAATGCAGGGTATTCAACTGGAATTCGAACTCGGCTCACCGATTTCTCTTTCCGAGCCGATATCCACTTCACCACAACGCACATCCGTCCCGTGATAGGCCGTAAGCCATTGTTTGGGGTGAAATTATTTTAAAAAATCAGTCCGTTCGTATTGCTGACTCATCATCATTTATCCATCACACCCAGATGATGCATAGGGCAGCAAATTTTTTGTTACTGTAACGAACTGTTTTTTATGTGGCAGGGTTGTTAGCGCTGCATCCAACCCCCAAACCTGGAGGACCATTCTTGGTCCTTACGTTTATAGCACCTGGTATTCCCAAATGGTCACCCATTTAAGTACTGACCAGGCTCGTTGTTGCTTCACTTCGGTGATCGGACGGGAACCGGTGTATTCAACACGATATAGCCGTAGACGAGGAGCGTTGACTACTGAGTTTTAAATAATTTCGATTTTATTTTATCAAATTTATTTCTAAAAAAAGTTCAATTACTTTTTATTCAATAATTTTTTCACCATCCTTTGCAAATACCTGTTGCCAGTTATCAGGCAGATCTTCGATACGTTTGGGTTAAATTTTTGTAGAATTTTATGAGAAAAAAGTTTTGACGAACTCTTAAGTTTTGTTTTCATCAGAGAAAGTTTTTTCCCCATCAAAGCGTTTTGTAGAACTCGATCGAAGAAGGCAAGAATCGGTTAGTACAAGGTCATGTAAATATGTTGAATGGGGTAGAAAAAAAAGAAGAAAAACATAGTTTCAAATCTATTTCTGCGTTATTTTTTGCTCTCTGCTGTCATGTGTTTTTATGGAGAACAATATTTTTCCTATTTTACCGACACGTTACTGATGCTAGACTTATGACCCTGCATTCAATATTTCATTGCATTTTAAGAACTCTAAATGAATAATATTTCAACGATCCCACCACATACACAACATAAATTTAGCTCAGTTTTGAGGGTCGCTTGTTGAGATCTGTCTGCAGTCTTTTGTAGTAAACATTTTAGTGTGTGATCGATTTTTATTACCTGTCATAATATACGTAATGAACGGATTATTTCTTTGTTACGAAAGTAGAATTGACGCTATGAATAGAATATTTTTTTGGTCTTTTCGCTAAGAACGTGTGGAACACAAACATCCGGCATTCTGACTTGCCGACATATGTTAGATTGTGATGTGTTTAACATCTTTCCTAATTCGTGAGTGTTTTGACGTCAGAGTATTATGATGTTAGAGCTTCACCATCAAACGCTGATAAATTTCACGGTCTTGGTTTATCTTCCAAAAATTGTTTCATTTTTTTAAATAATCATATCGACCCAAGCAAAGCCACTGTTTTGCAGGGGCTTACATAGGAAGAAAGTTATGAGAAAGAGTGGCAGGTTATAGGGAGGTGTCATGAAGTGGGTAAGAGAAGAATGAGAATATTGATGAGAGTGGGGTGGACGGAGAAAGGAGCATGAGAGAGAGGATGCAGGTTAGCGAGATAGGAGATGACTATTGACTTTACATTTATATCGTTGGAGATTGTAGCTGTCGGGGAAGCAAGTAAACAGAAGAGAATTCCATAGGCGGGAAGTGTGAGAGAAGCTGCAAGTGTAGAATTTGCGTTTACAATTTATTGGGTTCACAGTAAAAGGGTGGGACCTAGTTGCTAATCTTGTTGATCGAGTAAATTAATATATCGAGGGCACCAGTGAGCTAAGTTCATCGGAGTAGAAGCCGTGAAAGTATTTGTAGAAGAGATACAGAGAAGCCACATTGCGTCGGTGAGAAAGTCTGAGCTACCAAGTCGGGATCTATTACATTACAGATTCTCTGTTGGATTTTGTCAAGGACACCTAGGTGGATAGCAGGAGCACCCGACCAGATATGGCAGCAGTATTCAATGCCCGGGTGGATGGTAGATTTGTATATGTGCAGGATTGTTTCTTGAACGAATCGTTGCAAACCAATTTTATACATGCCGGTGAGCTTTTATTATTGATCATTTCACCCTGAGTAAGGCAGTAAAGCCACAAGGCCGCAAGATATTATTATTTGACAGAAAATATGAAAAAAAAAACACTATTAAATAGATAGATAGATAGATAGGAACAGGCTTTGATAGATAGATAGATAGATAGATAGATAGATAGATAGATAGATAGATAGATAGATAGATAGATATGAAGAGACTGAGATAGATAGATAGATAGATAGATAGATAGATAGATAGATAGATAGGAACAGGAACAGGCGTTGTTAGATAGATAGATAGATAGATAGATAGATAGGAACATGCTTTGGTAGATAGATAGATAGATAGATAGATAGATAGATAGATAGATAGATAGATAGATAGATAGATAGATATGAAGAGACTGAGATAGATAGATAGATAGATAGATAGATAGATAGATAGATAGATAGATAGATAGATAGATGAAGAGACTGAGATAGATAGATAGATAGATAGATAGATAGATAGATAGATAGATAGATAGATAGGAACAGGCTTTGGTAGATAGATAGATAGATAGATAGATAGATAGATAGATAGATAGATAGATAGGAACAGGCTTTGGAGATAGATAGATAGATAGATAGATAGATAGATAGATAGATAGATAGATAGATAGATAGATATGTTAAGTGTCATACATGATGGACTATTGGGTGAACACGTCTCGAAAGAGACATGACTAACTGTTTTCCGCAGTAGGTTGCCATTACGTTCTGTGGTAGACTGGTTGCTAACCAAGGCTTTAGAATGCAATATGTCCTGCTATTTAACCCATAGTTGGAGGAAAGATACAGATTATTACCGTTCCCAGTAGCATCACCTACATGAATAATAGCATAATCTACATATAAAAAAGGTAAAAAATAAAGGAAACTTTATTAATAAAACAGAAAAAGCCAACACTCAGCAATATCAACTATGAACACGGCCACAATGTGCTCACTGTTTTCGGAGAATAAAAACATTCCAATGACTTTACATACGTACACAACATAGTTTATATATTCAATCAAAAGTAAAATAAATTACATCCTTGGTCATGGTTAAAAATATAGCCGAAAGCGCATGGAGAAATAAAACATTGAAACAATTTTTCTATAATTTAGGTTCTGAATATCTACGGCTATATCGTGTTGAATACATGGGTTCTTGTTCAATCACCGACGTTAAGCAACATCGAGCCTGGCCAGTACTTAGATGGGTGAATGTTTGGGAATACCACGTAAGGACCCAGAATGGCCCACCGGTCCTCCAGGTTTGGGGGGTTGGGCGCAGAGCTAACAACCCTGCCCCATGAAAAACAGATTGTTACGAAAACAGTAACAAAAAGTTTCTGCCCTACACATCATTGGATGTAAAAAAGGGTGAGTTGAGATTATCTTCTGAAAAAAAATTATATAAAAACTTAACTGTAGCACCTTTTCCGTCATTTTTAACAAAACATATATATATATATATATATATATATATATATATATATATATATATATATATGACGGTTATGCCAGGTTGAATACACCGGTTCCCGCTCGATCACCGAAGTTGAGCTTGGTCAGTACTTAGATGGGGAGCTTGGGAATACTAAGTGCTGTAAGCGTTTATTGACGGATGTTGGCTTGGAAAGAGAAATCGGTGAGCCAAGTTCCAATTTTAGTCGAACACTCTGCATTCACTTACACACTGGTACCCTTGGGAAAGGTATTAATCCGTCCGTTCCCTCCAGTTAAGGTTTAAATAACTGAGATGTGCTGTTCATGTGAACTTCTGCCCTGATTGTTTGTTATCAGAAGTTCCAAAAAGTGTGTATGGTGCTACACAAGCTTTCACAACTGTAAACAATTCTCTGTGCGGCAGTCTAACCGAGTTAGACACTCATACGTCGAAATCGACGGGAGAGTCCATAACAATATATATATATATATATATTAAAATACTTTAATCCAAACGGAAAAGTAGGAAGGTAAATCCCAAAAACCTGATCTTAATTAATATTAAATTTTAATATTAAAAAATGATACAGAAGAAGAACTAAATGTATTTAAAATTACAGAGCTAATATAAATTAAAATAAATTTTCAATAATCAAAATTGTTGAATGAACATTTCAACATTAAATCTTTAAGAGAGATTTCACGTCTCCTCAGTAACAGTGCATATTTCAAAATGAGAATAAAAATAAAAATAAAAAAGAGAAAAAAAATAAATAAAAAATGACGGTGAAGATTTGAGAAATTTGCGTCACAAATAAAAAATTTTGGAAGTAAATCAGTCCATTTTTGGTTTTAACTATTCGATAGAGTTGTAAGTGAAGAAATGGAAAATTTGGCTTGTCTCGCTTTACAAAGGAAAAGGGGTTAAGGAAATCGAAAATCGGTAAATTGAGAATTGGGTTAAACAAAACAGAAAGGGAATGGGGCGGGAGGTAAGAAAAATAAGAAAAGTAAAGAAAATGAAAGAAGAGAAAAGAAAGGAAAAAGGAAAAAAAGTTCTAAATTCGAAACGCTCGATACGTGTCAAAAAAATCTAACTTTAAATGTTTAAATGGGTTAAGGTATTACAAAAAAAGAGAGTTATTAGAAAAAGCATATTTAGGGGAAAAATGCAGATATAAGATTTAAATAAAGTTAATTAATTTAATCTAATTAAAGATATCTCTAGGTATAGACAAACTAAATAAAAAAGAATAAAGATTATTTATATATATATGTAAAGAAATCGATTAAATCTGATATAATTTTAATTTATTTGTTTTAACGTTATTTTAATGGATACTCATATTTGAGTAATTACTCTGTTTTTATTTATTTGTTAAACAGTATATATTTTCTTCCATCTACCAGCATGAATATTCGTGTAATTTTATTAGAAGACTATGCCTCCTCCGGAAGAACTCCAACCAGTGTCTCTTGGAGGAAAACGTCATTGGATCTGACGTACCTTGATTGCACTGGTCTTTTGAACAGATATCTTTTTCCGATTCTCGAAATATACATATCTGTTCTGTTTCGCATCCTAAGATAAACAAAGTGAATAAAATTTCCCGTTTTTACTTCAATCAAAGGAGAGACTTACGTTCAGCTTATACTTGAGTCTACAAGAATCTATTTGTAAGGAAACATTTTTAGGGAAAAAGATATCCATCCATCTTTAGGGGTTACCCCCGGCGTATTCTGAATCCTGACTCGACTAAAAAGCAGATTTCAATTGAGCTTCATGTTTCGACATTCTACCAACATTATAACTGATACAATACGTTCAAGAATTTGGCTTAACAAAAGAAAAATAGATAATACCCGGTTCTCTTTTCTTTTTTAATCATCTCACCCCAAGCAAGGCATTCTACTGCCACTGTTGCGCAGAGAGTTTCATAGAGTAAAGTGATAGGAAAAAGGTGTTAGTTATATGGAAATATCAGGAGGTGGGTAATAGGCGGATGAGGATACCGAGGATGGAGGTGGAGTAGATAAAAAAAGAGTTTGAGAGAATGGATGTGAGTTAGTGAGATAGGAGATGTCTATTGACCTTGCATTTAAATTCCTGGAGATTGTAGCCGTCATGGAAGCAAGTATATGGAAGGGAATTCCACAGGCGGGAAGTGCGTGAAAAGAAGCTGTTAGAGTAGAAATTGCGGTTACATTTTATCGGTTTAAGGGTGGGACGTACAGTGAAGCCTTATTAAGAAACATTCAGAATTAATTGACCGAGTAGCCACTGAAATTCGAATTATGTTTTTTTTTGGTACCTGGCCATCGAGATGGGATCAAATTATATATCTTGTCGCTAGTTGTATTTGTCATATTCTTGTTAGGTATCCGTCGGTCAGGGTTGACTATGTGTAGCATCCTAGTTGTCTGCTTGGCTGGAGCATTGGCGTCTGAAACTCTAGAAGCCGATGCGAGAGTGACAGTCCCTGTTACTGAGGCTGCATTTATATTCTGTTTCTGGTCTCTCGGAGCTGTCACTTTGCTTTCTGAGAACCCGCCTCTCCATGGTGACTTGTGTCAGATGCCCCCCACCTCTGATATGTGTTGTTTGGCCAGGGTTCTTCTCTACTTGAATCGGTTGACTTTCCAATGACTCCTTGTAGATGCCCTCAACCTCCATGTCGCGTTTAACGGTGTTACGATACCGCAGGTGTGGACACCCAGTAGATCTTCTTGCAGAGGCCAGCTGTCCATACAGGAGATATTTTATAATGCCGCCGTCTGGCATGCGGAGGACATGGCCTAGCCAGGGAAGTCTGAGCTGTTTAAGGAGTGTGAACATGGTGGACAGACTCGCGCGAAACAGAACTTCAGTGTTGGGTACCTTGTCTTGAAATGATGTGATAATATTAACTGTTTCCTTGTAAGGAAACATTTGGCAGTCTTTGAACAAACATCCAGTGCTGTACGAGTTATATTTTTCTCCCCACCTCCCTGCCCGTTTATCAAGCTGGGATGAAAGTCATGTATTGACTGAAGCAACAGCGTTGCATTCGGTTGAAAGTTATAAAATATCATAAAAACAATTTTTTTTATGAAAATAAGTTTTTTCCCAGTCCACAAACCGTTATTGTTTTTATGAGTATCATGGAGATTTTCTTCCTAGATTTATGACGAAAGTAGTGTGCATTGTGGTGCAGTGGATATCGGCTCAGAACAAGAAATAGGGGAGCCGAGTTCGAATTTCATTTCAATTCCTTGGATTCACTTACACACAATAACCCTGGGAAAGGTATTAATCCGTCTCTTCCCTCCAGTTATGGGTTAAATAATAGGACAGATTGTGTTCTATAGCCTTAGCTGCAACCAGTCTACTGCAGAAAGCGATGGCAATCTATTTGGGGGATAATATTCTGCTCAGTCAGCCATGTCACTTTCGAGACATGATCGCCCAAAGCGTGTAACACGTATCGCAATTAACTGACTGCTTGTGAAACATCAATATTTTGATAATGTTTTTATTTTTTCTTCGAGTTACAAGTACTATCCATTTCAATTGTTTCTCTTCCTGAAAGTCATCACGTAATGTCGATTCTGTTATTTGGTAGAGTTATAAAATAGCATAAACCAGCCACGTTAGACGTTAATTTAACACTCGGTCAGGATCATCTGACAGATGAAGCTATCAGTTGTCATCCAAAAAAACGTTAGAAACTTGCACGCTCAGAGACGCAGGGACTTTAGAACGTCTAGCCTTTTAAGGAGCGTAGACTTGAGCTTAAATCACTGGCCAAAGAAAGCTAACTAGATATTATCAAACAAGTGGGATACACGGATAACCATAGCCACAGCAGTCATACTACAAAGGATATGGAAGGTTAACATCAGCTTCTACATCAAATTCAAGCTCAACATAACATGACTGTGAGACTTTCCTGGTTGAGGTAGGAAAAAGGATCAAGGCATTCGAGAACAAATGCTTGCAAAACCTTCTCTGCGTCTCCTGGGAGCAGATAAGCAATGACAATGTACGGAGCAAGGTCAAAAGTCTTGTGGACCGACAGAACAGGAATCTCTTCACGTCGCTATTACGCGTCGGAAGATGTCATAGGCCGGCCATGTTATATGTCAGAACAGCCTCTGCAAGATCATCGCGCAAAGCGTTGTTGAAGGTATACTCACGCAGGGACGGCAACTCAAAAGCTAGTCAGACAACATCAAAGCGTGGACGGACATGCAATGCTGGAACTCCTGAGAGCCACCGCCAACAGATAACCCTCGGAAAAGTTGTCTGTTTCGTTCGCCTTTACGTCCCCATATAAACTGAAGCAGTCAAGGAACTGATGATGGTGATGAGTGGCGTGACTGACCGTTATATTAAGTCAGTTGAGTGCCATACGTGATACACGCTTAGGCGATCATGTCTCTTTCTGACTGGGCAGAAGATTTTCGCGCAGTAGGTTGCCATTATTGTCTACGTTAGACTGATTGAAAACCAATGATATAGAACCTAATCTGTTTTATTATTTAACCCATGGAGGGAGAAGTGACAGATTAATATTTTTTCCAGGTTTATTTGCGCGTAAGTTAATGGAAAGAATTTGAACTTGGCTCTCTGATTTCTCGTTCCGATCGATATTCAGTACACCACAAAGCTCATCCACGACCGTCATATTCAGTCAATTAAGTGCCATACGTGATACACGCTTCGGCGATCATGTCTGGAAAGAGACATGACTGACTGGGCAGAAGATTATCCCACAGAAGGTTGCCATTGCTTTCTGCGGTAGCCTGGTTGCCTGCCAAGGCTATAGAACCCAATCTGTCCTAATATTTAACTCATAACTGGAGGGAAAAGACGGATTAATACCTTTCCCAAGGGTATTTGCGCGTAAGTGAATGCAAGGAATATCAAATGGAATTCGAACTCGGCACCCTGGTTTTTCGTTTCGAGTTGATATCCACTGCACCACAACCCACAACTTATCGTTATATTTCCAATCTAAAACATTAAGTTGAGTTATTAAGATCAGGATAAAGAATCCCGTAACCCGTTTTGAATTAAAGTGGGTACTAAATGTAGCGCAGCCGTAGCAGTATTGGATGTATCTATGGTAACATAGGTTGACGGAAGCTTTTCAAGTTGATTTTTAATTCAGTTTTCTTTTTTCTACACTTATTTTCCTACCATTTTTTCCTGCTATTTCGGCGTGACGTGGCTTCCCTGTGCTTCTTCTATAAATACTTTTCACGGCTTCTGATCCGATGAACTTAGATCACTGGTTCCCCCTAGGTACGAATTTGCACGAGATACTAGATTAGCAAATAGGTCCCACCCTTTTACAGTGAAACCGATAAAATGTAACCGCAGTTTCTACTCCAACAGCTTATTTTCTCCCACTTCCCGCCTGTGGAATTCCCTTCCACATGATTGCTTCCCTGACAGCTACAATCTCCAGGAGTTTAAATGTAAGGTCAATAAACACCTCCTAACACACTAACTCGCATCCATTCTTTCAAACACTCTTCCCATCTATCCAATCCTCATCCTCGATATCCTTACCCGTCTATCACCCTCCTATCTAACCACTCTTTCTCTTCACTTTCCCCTATGTAACCCCCTGCGCAATAGTGGTAGTGGAATGCTTTGCTTGGGGTGAAATGAAAAAAAAAATCTAGGAGGAGATTGGTTCATGTTTTTTCCAAGAGTATAGATAAGAAGTGGATGAAACAAAATCAACTGGAATTAGAACAATTTGATGGTTTCAGTTTTTGCATATTCACGTTGAGCTATACGTGCAGATAAATTTTATAATATTTATATTGTCACTCTTCGACTGGATTTGACTCAAGCATCACTGTTCTCCATCTTGCATGCTTCCGTGAATTCGAAAGAAAAATATCTCAAGACTTCGATTGACTTGTTTACGCCACTGACGTCTAAAGAACTTTAACGACATTGTTTTCGACAAAAAGGCGCTACACGTGGAAATAATCATGTGGATTATTCGTTATCGGCTAAAGTAAACCCTTCCAGGCACGCCAGAAATTCTCCGGATAACTGCCAATGCTAATTCCTTTGCCTTTATTCTTTGCTTCCTTATTTGCGCGCGTTTTTCTGTTTCTAAAGAAGATACACAAAATAGATATTTATTTTATTATAGATGTCTTTTCATTCAGACAAATATATTCATCGCCCAACGTTTAGGTAGTTGTACCTTCAGGCGTTCTTCTGTATCTGTTGTACTTGGTCAACTATTTGGAATTATGAACCGAACCCTTTATTCATTTCAAGTGGGTAGCTTCTTCTTATTTCGCCTTCAATGCTTGTAGCACAAATGTGCATCTATATTCTGGGAAAGAGACGCCATTCAGGAAGCCGGAAACCTGAAAACTGTTGGCGATATTTTTACAGCCCCTCAAAGTGACCTACCCTACTCGCATTTTGACGACATTTTTACTTGCAAAAATATAAGTAGATTATCATTATATTATATTTTTCTAATCATATCAACTCAAGCAAAGCAGCAGCGTCACTAAGACGCAATGGGTTAAAAAAAAAAAAGAGAGAGAGAAATCACCACATGAACCTTAACTTCTCACTATCAGCATAACAAAGTCTAAATCCCAACTCAAGCAAGGCGACAGTAACACTAAGACGCAACGGGTTACCGAGTAAAAAAAAAAAAAGGAGAGAGAGAAATCACCACATGAACCTTAACTTCTCACTATCAGCATAACAAAGTCTAAATCCCAACTCAAGCAAGGCGACAGTAACACTAAGACGCAACGGGTTACCGAGTAAAAAAAAAAAAAGAGAGAGAGAAATCACCACATGAACCTTAACTTCTCACTATCAGCATAACAAAGTCTAAATCCCAACTCAAGCAAGGCGACAGTAACACTAAGACGCAACGGGTTACTGAGTAAAAAAAACAAAAATAAAAGATAAAAAAAAATCACATGAAATTTTTCTGCTCACCATCAGCATAACAGAGTCTAAATCCCAGGAAAAAAAAAAACACTGATATATTGGTACCACTGACATTATGTGGAGTGACTATATCGAATCAGCTGCCAGTAGAGCTGGTTCACTGTGACGTGCCAAAAAATAAATAAATAAAATAAATTTCGTCAGAATTCATTTTACATATATTTAACATTTGTCTGTGCATTGAATACTGTTACATTATTTTTTCAGATGCTCATGCTGTACATCCCGAAACTTTTGACAAAATCCAAAGATGGTCTTGTAATTTAATCTATCCTCACAGGCATCTTGACTCCAGGCATTCTAACCATCGTGTCGTGGCTTCCATCAGTCTTTTCTTTAAATATCCTCCTAGCAACTATTCTAACGATCGCTACCCCTGGAGGTCTGCCTCTATTAGTTTAAGCCTGCTACTAGATTGACAACTAAGTCTTACCGTTTTGCAGTTGTACTATCTAGATGCAACCACTAGTATTACTGTAACACTTTCTTTTCTCGCACTTCCAACCTGTGGAGCTTTCTTCAGATTTCTTCCTTCTTGATAACTAGAATCATCTCAAATTTAAATCCAACGTCAATCTTTATCTTCTGTCTACTTCAAGTCTGTTACTCTTTTATCCTTTCCTAATTATCGGTGTTCTCTTTTGATTTTAATTTTAATTCTCTTTTAATTTTAATTTTAATTCTCTTTTAATTTTAATTTTAATTCTCTTTTAATTTTAATTTTAATTCTCTTTTAATTTTAATTTTAATTCTCTTTTAATTTAACTCCCTATAACCTTCTGCGTTCTCGTTTTGTTTAGGATGAAATGATAAAATAGTCTCCATTGATAAGAAACGTCAATAAAAAGAGCAAGGTTCAGGAAGAAAGAAGATGGCGATTGACGTTTTATTTAAATTTTTGAAGAATTTATATAGCAGGGAAACAAGAAGCAGGGAGCGATTTCAATAGGCCAGAACAACGAGTAAATAAACTCTTAAAATACAGCATACGCTTACAACTATTTATTTTAGACCATAAAACCCATCTAGTTGTATTCATGTGCATTCGATATGCCAGGTCAGAGCCACTAAAATTACAAATCCTTTAGATTTTGTCAAGAATGTTGAGATTTATAGCAAGAGCAGCCGATCAGATAAAGACGAATCATCCCGGACCAGATGTGGTAGCAGTATTTAAAACTTTGGCGAATCGTAAATTTGTAAAAATGCACGGTGGATTCTGGTGATAACAGTTCTCTGGCAGGACGCATTAAACCAGCTTTCCTAGCAGCAGACCTAGCAATTGATTCAATATAATCTTCCCATTTTATGTCAGCGGAAATCGTTAGACCGAGAAAGCATCGCGAGTCACTCTCTTTGAGATAGATTCTGGCGAGAAAAATTGTTTAACACAACACAGTGAACCAACTTTTCTAGCATCAGACCATTTTCTAGCAATTGATTTCAAATAATCAAACAAATTCATGTCAGTTAAAAATGTGAGACAAAAAAGATAAATAGGTTAGCATCAGTCAAGCTTTGCATTATTTGCATTCGAGCTATTAATTGTTCAGTCTCTGTTTATCAAATACCTTGCACAATATGTTCCACACTATCTCCGTAATGCCTGTCTCATTGTATTCATCGCTTCCACCAACTTAAAAAATTCGCAATATATGAGGAAGGTAGAAAACGGCTTTTGATCTCTTGAGTGGTTTTCTGGATGGAAGCCCATTGTCAAATCACGGTGAAAACCGAATGGACAGGACACATACAAGAAAAAAGAACTCGTAATGGAAGAACTATACATTTGAGACTTCTTAATTGAGAGGCAAATGCACATAAATCCTCAAGTGTCTACCCATCGCTTTCATTAGTCACTGCCAAACAATTTTATTTTTACCGATTTTTATGTTTTGGGTCCTATGATGGTCTTTGTTTGAAGCCCACTTTCGGTATCGGTTGGCGCCATATTGAGTGTTTCAAATACAGATATTTCCCCGTTACTTTTGAAATATATTTAGTACTAGCAGTATAGCCCGGCGTTGATCGGGTGTAATGAAAGCTTTAAAATTAATCCATGGTCCTGGAGCTCAGACTCTTTGGACGTTGGCACGAAAGACTAAAAAGCAATAGTTGTTTCCAGTTAAAGCGAAACCGTAGACTGAAAGAAAGATGAATAGACTTTGATTTTCTGGTATCGATATCAGATAAATTTTTTCGTCGTAAACTGAATTTTGAAAGCTAAATAAGTCCTTTGAGTAAATGGTGTCATGGCTGAGACTAAGAAGTACAATTATACCTACTTAGAGCCAAACCCGAAGCAAAAACTAAAATAAAAGGGCTGTAAAAACACACACACACACACACACACATCTTGTCTTTTATATATATATGTTATCGATATTCTGCACTATTGTAAGAACTGCAACCTTGAAACTTCTGAATATCGTTTCTTATGTCTTTGTCAATGAGTGTATCAAATTTGATTAAAATCGGACCACTCCTTCTATAACCTATAGGTAACGGACACAGACAGACAGACAGACAGACAGACAGACACACACACACACACACACACACACACACACACACACACACACACACAGAGTCAAAGTTCCATTTATAAATAAGTTTAGATATTTGTTTAAAAATCTAATGTTTTTGTTGTTGTTTTGGCGTGGGTTTTATGACTATAAATTCTACTATTTGCAGTAATTTTGTTTTCTACGATATTTGGAATCTGTTTGTTGAAAAATATTTATCCGAATTCTTTTATGTTTTATATAATTATGCGATCATTATCTGTTACGGATAAATAACAAGTTAAAGCGATAATGTAGTGGATATGAAACCAATATATTACAGAATTTAATCAGTGTCCCGATTTAAAATAACCCACACAATATGGTGTTAAGTTGGTATGTGGTAAGGAAAAAAAGGTCAATTCTATATAGAAAACTTTTGATAAATTTCCACTTGAAATCTATTGAAATTTAAAACGTCTATTCTGAATACGAAGAGTACATGGTGAAAGGTAATTTTGATACTTAAATACTGGCTATTGTATGCATCGGGCATTGTTCATTTAGTTCTCTCATTATGGTCCCTGTTGTCTCCAACGTTGAGGAAAAGTTTCCTTCCATTTTTCTTTGGGTAGAAGTTGATGTGAAAGAAAACATGACTTAATATTTATTTGTCTAAGAGCCTGACAATATAAAACAATGAAATTCAAGGTGTGATACAGTTATACAGCGCCGGGGATTTAAATATATTGGTGTGGGTAAGCAGCTAGATGAAAATGCTTTAGGAAAAACATATTCGCAATAGTTTATTAGCTTGTTTCGAAGAGAGTTTCAGAGAAAGTCACTTACGACCAGATCACGTTAAAACACCGCTTCTCGTATGTCGAGCTTGATCAGTATCTAGATGGCTGACCGCTTAGGAATACCACATGTATAATCAATAAAAGCTCGGATCTGAGTGGAATTAGAACTTGGCTCCCCGATATCAAATTCAGATCGTGGTCATTATATTCACTTACGCGTAAATACCCTTAGGAAAGGTATGACTCCATCTCTTGGGTTAATTAGCCGAATGTATCAGTAAATAATTGTTTTCTTGCCCAACAATTTTTACATTTTCTGGCTTTAAATTACATGCAAAAAGTTCATAAGCCATAAAAAAGAATTCAATAAATCCACAAAAATGTGTGTGGTTTGCCACATGTCATGAAACTATTGCTTCTTCAGGGCTTAAGTATAACACATCACTCAATAAACCCTGGACCTAACTAATAAAACAACTACTTTTAGCAAAATTCGACTTTATTCTAGTCTCCTTCCAGGGTGATACACTGATTCCCACGCTTCTCTAACAATTCGATTTTTTTTGTAGAACCACTTGTCTTTGGCTTCAAAATACACCTGAGCGAGCTTCCAATATAACTTTTTTATTGGAACCAAATCTCTTTCCCTTCTGAGGTCTGCAAACAGCCAGTAATCGATGGGGGCCAGATCTGGAGAATAGGATGGATGTGAAAGCAATTCAAAATGCAATACATGTAGTTTTGCCATCATTGTAATCAACTTGTGACACGGTGCGTTCTCTTGGTAAAAGATAACTTTTTCTTCATCTGTAGCCGTTTCTTTGCAATTTCTTCCTTTAAACCCATCGATAATACTATATAATATTCGCTAGTGATAGTTCTTCTTTTCTAAAGGTATTTGACGAACAAAACACCTTGCGCATCTCAAAGTAAAGAGACCAAAACCTTGCCCGCTTATGTTTGCGTCTTTTGTCGCTTTGGACGGTTTTTACCTGCTACTGTCCACTCAGCTGACTGCCGATTTGACTGCGGAGTAAAGTAGTGGATCCATGTTTCATCCATTGTCACATATTTACGTAAGAACCGTTTCTTGTTGCGTTGAAACAGTTGCAAACAACGCTTTGAATCGTCGACGGGTTTTTGTTTTTGATCGACTGAGAGTAAATGCGGCTCCCACTTTGAACACAGCTTTTTCATTGATAAATATTTATGCAAAATGGTGAATACATTTTCTTCCAATATGTGCAACTTCTCTGCTATCTCAAACAACTTCAGTTTACGATCGGCTAAAACACACGCGCGCGCGCGCGTGTGTGTGTTTTCCGGGACAACTACCAATTTTGGCTGCCTGAGCTTTCAGCATCGTTTGTGCCTTTACGACAGCGTTTAGGTCAGCAGGCCGATATTTCCGACTGAGCATGTCCAAATAACACTTATCAAGCCATTGCTTTGCTTGAACAAATTTTTTCCCACCAGAAAGCAAAGCTTTATCAACACACGGAATTCAGATTTTTAATCGTTTTGAAAATTTGCAACAATAGCTTCACTTAAATAACTGAAATTTGTAAACTTAAATAACTGAAATTTGTAAATTTAAACCGATTAGGCTCAAATTTTGTCACGTGCCATTTGAAGGTTAGTATTTCATAAAAATCATATGGAATTTTTATTAATTGCGCCATCTATATGTCAGACTCGGGAATTATTGAGTTTTGTGTTTTGCTTAAGCAAAAAGACCATTCATCAATAACAATTGGCTTTGGTTAGAAGTTCCCTCTACATTCGATCTCACACGTTGCAAATGACACATTTCTATCGATCTCACTAATTACTTCTAGTAATTTACTGGATGCGTATATTTTTAATCATTTCGCCCTCAAGTAAAGCAATAAAGTCACTGAAGCTCAAGGAGTTTCTGAGTGTGAGAGAATATGAGAAAAAGAAAATGTTATTACGGAGAGAGAACAATAAAAGTGAAGGAAGAAAGAAAACTTGGTTTTAAGTTGTATGGTCGCAATCGCTTGAGTATATTAAATACTTACGAAATAAAACTTCAGCAAAACTGGACCCTCACAAAGCGAGTGGTTGGGATGGAATCCCAATCATAGTCGTGAAGAATTGTGCCCCTGAACTCTCCTCTATCCTTTCTAAGCTCTACAACCTCTTCCTATCTTCCTCCTGCTTTCCTGCCTGTTGGAAGTTTTCTTCTGTGGTTCCAATATTCAAGAACACTGGTGAACCATCGGACCCCGCAAATTACCGCCCCATCAGCCTTCTTCCGATCTTCGGTAAAGTGTTCGAAGCCATTATCAATGCCGAGATCATTCAGTATCTCACAGCCCACGGGCTCCTCTCGGACAAACAGCATGGATTCCGCTTCACCAGGTCTACTACTGATATGCTAACGACCATCACCGAGTATATATACCAGGCTCTCGACAAGAATGGTGAAGCCCGAACCGTCGCCTTGGATATCTCTAAAGCATTTGACAGAGTATGGCATGCCGGCCTTCTACGGAAACTGCGAACCTATGGCATAACTGGACTTTTGTTGGACTTAATCCAGTCATTCCTCTCTAACCGCACACTGAAGGTGGTATTAAACGGACATGCCTCCCAAAACTACCCTACAAACGCGGGTGTCCCCCAAGGCTCTATCCTAGGTCCTACGCTCTTTCTAATCTACATCAATGATCTCCCCGATACCATAACATCCCAAGTAGGCATGTACGCCGATGACACCACAGTTTACTCTCGCCTCGATAAAAAATCTGGTGTTGGTGACAAGGTGAAAATCCCTGCTGAGCTTAAAAAGGACCTCCAATCCGTGGTGGATTGGGGTAAAAAATGGCTCGTAAAATTCAATTCTTCCAAAACGAAGCTGCTGTCAATTAACCACCACAGACGACCGCACCTCCCTCCCATTAGCATGGAACAGGCTTGCCTCCCAGAGAGTAAAACACTACGCTTGCTTGGCCTGACACTCTCAGCGGACCTCAAGTGGAATGACTACGTCTAATCCATTGCTAAATCCGCTGCTATGAAAGTCGGCTCTCTTTGCAGGGTCTGGAAATTCTTTCCGTCTGAATCTATCCTGCACTTATATAAATCTACCATCCGCCCGTGTATTGAGTACTGCTGCCACATCTGGCCGGGTGCCCCTGCTATTCTCCTCGGGGTTCTTGACAAAATACAGCGGAGAATCCGTAATGTGATCGATACCGACTTGACTGACCGCCTGCAGTCACTCTCTCACCGGTGTGACGTGGCTTCCCTGTGCCTCTTCTATAAATACTTTCATGGCTTCTGCTCTGACGAACTTAAATCACTGGTGCCCCCAGATGTGAATTTGCACGAGATACTAGATTGGCAACTAGGTCCCACCCTTTTACAGTGAAACCGATGAAATGTAACCTCAATTTCTACTCCAACAGCTTCTTTCCTCGCACTTCCCGCCTGTGGAATTCCCTACCGCATGCTTGCTTCCCCGACGGCTACAACCTCCAGGAGTTTAAATGTAGGGTCAATAGACACCTCCTAACTCACACCCACTCTCTCCAACTCTCTCCTTATATACATCCTAACTCGTCTATCACCCTCCTTCTGACATTTCTTATACCCAAACGCTCTATGTAACCCCCTGCGCTATAGTGGCAGTGGAATGCCTTGCTTGGGGGTGACATGATTAAAAAAAATGATATTATACACAGACATTTATTAGCTGAATATTGCATAAATAAAGTAATTATCATCATTTATCTATCACACCCAGATGGTGCATAGGGAAGCAACTTTTTTTTGCTGTAACAAACTGTTTTTTTACGGGGCAGGGTTGTTAGCCCTGCGACCAACCGCTGCACCATTCTTGGTCCTTACATTTGACAGCACTTGGTATTCTCAAATGGTCACCCATTTAAGTACTACTGACCAGGCTCGATGTGGCTTAACTTCGGTGATCGGACGGGAACCGGTGTATTCAACACGATATAGCCGTAGACCGAAATTAAGTAAAGTAACAGTACTTTTATGGAAGTGAAAATCTTTCCTTGTAGTATCACAGCAGAACATTTTTTGTTTTCATTTCAAAGCGTAGGTTTGAGAAAATATACAACATTTACGGAGATATGTAGACCATTACATATCTTCATCTATTTTCTTAAGACACATCATTAATTTGTAGAAAATATCAAGGCTGCATCCGTACATCATAGCGAATGAAATCTGGATAAATGAGATAGTATTGATTTAGGAAGGATGATTGCATAACAATTATATTTCTAATTGTGAGAAATTATTTTGAGAAATTTCTTGGTTGAATCTGATAGAAAATTAAATGGAATAACCATTTTCAATATTCTTTAAAACGTATTTGAAAAATTCTTCCACGAAAAACATTAACAGAAATATTTTTTTTTATAATCATATCGCCCCAAGCAAGGCATTTGACTGCCATTGTTTTGCAGGGGGTTACATAAGAGGAAAGTTATGAGAAAGAGTGACAGGTCATAGGAGGTGTCAGGAAGTGGGTAAGAGAAGGATGAGAATACTGACAAGAGTGGAGTGGAGGGAGAAAGGAGCATGAGAGAGAGAGAGAGAGAGAATGTAAGTTAGTGAGATAAAAGATGACTATTGACTTTACATTTAAATTCTTGGAAATTGTAACTGTCGGAGAAGCAAGTAAATGGAAGGGAATTCCACTGGCGGGAAGTGCGAGAACAGAAGCTGATGGAGTAGAACTTGCGTTTACATTTTATTGGTTTCACAGTAAAAGGGTGGGACCTTGTTGCTAATCTTGTCGCTCTAGTAAATTCATATATAGGGGGCAGCAGTGAGCAGAAGCCATGAACGTATTTGTAGAAGAGACACAGAGAAGCCACATTGCGCAGGTGAGAAAGTGACTGTATCTGAGCTGCCAAGTCGGGATCAATCATATTACAGATTCTCCGTTGGATTTTGTCAAGGACCCCTGGGTGGATAGCAGGGGCACCCCACCAGATATGGCAGCAATATTCAATGCACAGCTGATGGTAGATTTGTATATATGCAGGATTGTTTCGGACGGGAAAAACTTCCTGGCCCTACACAGAGAACCGACTTTCTTAGCAGCGGCTTTAGCTATGGATTCTATATAGTCATTCCACTTGAGGTTTATTGTAAAAAATTTTTACTTTTAAAATAATTTTTTAATGTCCATATACCTTAGTTTTTGTTATCCCTATACTTTATACGAATTCTTGTTTTGCTTACATTATATACAATTTTATATTTTATATTATATGCCGTTTTATGATTTGTCTATATTATATACGATTTTATGTTTTGCATATATTATATAGGATTTTGCTTTTCCGATATTATATACTGTTCTGACCTCGTCACCAAGTTGTTGTGGTCTGCTGGGGCCAGAAATAAAGACACAAAGACGGAATAGTACTAAACAAATATATTACATAGTACAAACATATACCAATGAACGATTATTAGAGCGGCTGTCAGATTTATGGTGGAACAGATTCCAATCTCTGCCACTACAAAACAGAACTGCTACTTATATATAGTTCGAAAGAGTTCATTGTGTCATATGGGTAAGTCATCATAACATACAATTTTATATTCTGAACATATTATATACAACTTAAAGTTTTGCCAGCATTATATGCTATTTTAGGTTTATTATATACAATTTTACGTTTTGCTTATGTTATACACGACTTTAAGTTTTACTTATATTATATGCCATTTTCGGTTTATTATATACAATTGCACGTTTTACTGATGCTATATACGACTTTAAGTTTTGCCTATATTATATTCCATTTTTGGTATATTATATACAATTGTACGTTTTACTAATGTTATACACGACTTTATTTTTGATTATATTATATGCCATTGTTGGTTTATTATATACAATTGTACGTTTTACTTTTTTTAGACACGATTTAAGTTTTGCTTATATTATATGCCATTTTTGGTTTATTATATACAATTGTACGTTTTACTTTTTTTAGACACGATTTCAGTTTTGCTTATATTATATGCTATTTTTGGTTTATTATATACAATTGTACGTTTTACTTTTTTTAGACACGATTTAAGTTTTGCTTATATTATATGCCATTTTTGGTTTATTATATACAATTGTACGTTTTACTTTTTTTAGACACGATTTCAGTTTTGCTTATATTATATGCCATTTTTGGTTTATTATATACAATTGTACGTTTTACTCATGTTATATACGACTTTAAGTTTTGCTTATATTATATGCCATTTTTGGTTTATTATATACAATTGTACGTATTACTTATGTTATATACGACTTTAAGTTTTGCTTATATTATATGCCATTTTTGGTTTATTATATACAATTGTACGTTTTACTTTTTTTAGACACGATTTAAGTTTTGCTTATATTATATGCCATTTTTGGTTTATTATATACAATTGTACGTTTTACTTTTTTTAGACACGATTTCAGTTTTGCTTATATTATATGCCATTTTTGGTTTATTATATACAATTGTACGTTTTACTTTTTTTAGACACGATTTCAGTTTTGCTTATATTATATGCCATTTTTGGTTTATTATATACAATTGTACGTTTTACTTATGTTATATACGACTTTAAGTTTTGCTTATATTATATGCCATTTTTGGTTTATTATATACAATTGTACGTTTTACTTTTTTTAGACACGATTTCAGTTTTGCTTATATTATATGCCATTTTTGGTTTATTGTATACAATTGTACGTTTTACTTTTTTAGACACGATTTAAATTTTGCTTATATTATATGCCATTTTTGGTTTATTATATACAATTGTACGTTTTACTTTTTTAGACACGATTTAAATTTTGCTTATATTATATGCCATTTTTGGTTTATTATATACAATTGTACGTTTTACTTTTTTTAGACACGATTTAAGTTTTGCTTATATTATATGCCATTTTTGCTTTATTATATACAATTGTACGTTTTACTCATGTTATATACGACTTTAAGTTTTGCTTATATTATATGCCATTTTTGGTTTATTATATACAATTGTACGTTTTACTTTTTTTAGACACGATTTCAGTTTTGCTTATATTATATGCCATTTTTGGTTTATTATATACAATTGTACGTTTTACTTATGTTATACACGACTTTAAGTTTTGCTTATATTATATGCCATTTTTGGTTTATTATATACAATTGTACGTTTTACTTATGTTATATACGACTTTAAGTTTAGCTTATATTACATGTCATTTTTGGTTTATTATATACAATTGTACGTTTTACTTATGTTATATACGATTTTATGTTTTGCGTTTGTTACATGACATTTTATTTTTTGCCTCTGTTCTACAAAATTTTATGTTTTGCCTATATTATATATTATGTTAAAATTTACACGAATTATAATCGATTACTTCTTTTGCCCATACTTAATAATTTAGTTTTTAACATATATTATACACCATTTTATATTTTTTCCATATTTAAATTTATATTTTGCACGTGTTATATAACCTTTTACGTCTTGTCTATACAATATAAGATATTAAGATTTCCTATAATATAAGCCATTTTATATTTTGCACATATATATTATCTTATGTTTGGACGAATTATAAACTATTCAATGCTTTGTCTATATCATTTACAATTTTATGTTTTTCATGTATTATGTTTCATTTCATATTTTCAACACTTTATATTACATTTTGTGTTATAATTATGTTATATACGACTTAACATATTATACACTATTTAACAATTGGACTATATTATATGCCATTTTATGCTTTGCTCATATGTGAATGTAAGTTTTTCCTATATGCTATATGTCATTTTATTTATTGCCAATAATATAAGCGAAATTTTAAGTACTGTAGATATTGGATGGGCGTCTTTGTGCAGTGGATATCGACTGGGAACGACAAATCGGTGCTCTGAGTTCGAAATCTAGTTGGATTTCTTGCATTCACTTACGCACAAATACCCTTGAGAAAGGTAGTAATCCGTCTTTTCCCTCTAGTTAAGGGTTAAATAATAGAACAGATTGGGTTCTATAGCCTTGGCTGGCAACCAGTCTGCTGCAGAAAGCAATGGCAATCTATTGCGGGATAACTTTTTGCCCAGTCAGTCATGTCTCTTTCGAGATATGATCGCCCAAAGCGTGTATCTTAACTGACTGACTGTACATATTATATACTTTTTTAATCATTGGTTGTATTATATAACTTTATATTTTACGCATATTATATAGCATGTTACGTGTAGCACATATGATATTACATATTATGTTTAATCTATATTATATAGCATTTTCTGTTTTGCACATATTATATATATTTTATGTTTTTATACATTATATACCATTTTAGCGTTTTGCACATATTATACATCATTATATGTTTTGTCTGTACTATATGCCATTTAGGCGGTCACTTTGAAGGGCAATAATATCATTCACCAACAGTTTTCAGTGAGAGCTCTGTCAGTTTTTAAAGCTTGAAACACTCCTCTTTCCGAAAATATTGGTGACCTTTTATAAAATTAGAAGCCGAGCCTGTTCAAAAATATTAGTTTCCAGCACTGCTAAAGTTTTATCTATTACAAGTACAATACAGAAAGCCGTTACTAAACATGCTAGAAAACAGATGTACACCTTGTAATCCTCCAAGAAGAGCCTGACCCCTTCTGTCATACTTTCATCCCGATCACGAGTTCTGTAACTCACAATTGTCTTACAGGTACCATAAAATATTTATTCAGATGAAGTCGCAAAAAGAAATAGGTTTTATGGACGTTAACTTAAAGACATCCACCATCAAAGCAACCCACAGTTAATAAAATCACATTTCAATCTGGTCACAACAATTACATTGCATTTAGAGATATGGTTTTCTTAACATTTTGGTCTCTCACGTGGTATGACGTCATAGAGCCACATTGCCAATTTACGAACAGCGTCTGCTATTTGGTGATCGTTATCGTTGCATGGCAATGTTTTATGTCAACACAAGATAAAACCATCTTTTATAGTAGATGCCTTTATGTTAACGTCCCTGTAACTTCTCTGAAGATGGCTTATGTGAGCCGAAAGCTTAGAACCAGCATAATAAAAATATGCAAATGTTGGAGAATTTTTGTCTGCATTTTCACTTGAAATTAAAACCAAATTACGATGTTTAGAACGGCTCATGGTTAAACATAATAGACATTCATTGTCTGTTATATTTAACACTATATGTTTAGAAAATATATGTATGTATGTATGGGATAGCGATATATAATTTTTAATATATAAAAAATAAAAAAATAAGGAAAATAATCTAAATGAAATCCCCTAGGTTATATACCTAAAACGTGAGCATGTGTAGATGTAATCGCATTAACAATAATATGTTTAGTCAAATGAACGAAACACTTTAAAAAAAAACGCTTTCTACTTTGTCATACATCATTTCCCCACACACATACACACTCATATATATATATATATATATATATATATCATGCTTATATAACGTCTGATCAAGAGGCTATCCATGGTCGAGTGGTCAAGACGGTACCATATATATATATATATGTATATATATATATATATATACAACACAAAAAATCTAGAAGTGAGCCACCATTTACCGCGGTTTCACACGAACCATTCTGCAGGGTAAGAGGCACTTACCTGAAGAACCGTTTGTGCGAAACCGCGGTAGGTGGTGGCTCACTTCTAGATTTTTTTGTGTTGTATTCTCGCTCTACTTTCGTACCTTCGTATCGAGCACTTTGCTGTTAAGGTTTCGTCTTGTTTTTTTTTCTTTCAAACGGGCACTAGACGTATTGTTCTTGTGCGCTGTTTGTTTCTTTTTTCTCCCCTTTTATTTAACACACGGGGTAGTTATCGCAGGGTTACAAGACGGTTTATATTACTGTTAAGTTAGCATTATTTTCAGATGTTTAGTCTGTTATTATTAGTGTTGACTTACTGTGAATAATTTAATATATATATATATATATATATATATATATATATATATATATTAAACAAGTTGCGCTAAACGATAGAGACAACAGAGTCTTATGTATTTTCTTTTGAATTCTTTCATATTTTCTGATTAGCCTCTTGATTTCCGAATTATATTTGTATAAAAGTGACCAAAGATTGTCCTGGTACTAACGAACGTCATCGTTCATCATCAGGGACTGTATTACAGTTTAAAATCAAATATTGCCTTGTAGTAGGAAAAGTGTTACAACATTTTAAAAGAAAATTCAAAGGCAGTAATAATGTAAACATTATGATGATATGTAAACGTGATGATATGTGCTCGCGTAGATGCGTGAATTATATGGAATACTTGGTTGTTAAAGACTTTAAATGCCGTAATATATATATATATATATATATATATATATATATATATATATATATATATATATACCTTAACCAATAAAGTTCGTGTGCATTTAAAAGAAATTATAACTTTAAAGTGCACATAGCTTTTATGGACACCCTATATATATATATATATATATATATATATATATATATATATATATATATTAAAAGCAGTAATAGGGTTATTCCAACGAAAGAAATTTGTATAGAATAAAAAGTGTGACAAACTGTGATTGCTTTGTTTAAAGCGTAGAATTACTGTTGTTATTACTATTTTTATTACTGGCTTCTTGTATGATACATTAACTGTCCATGAACGGATCCCTATATGGGAAGTCACAAGTCTATTCGCCTGAAGAGAGTCAACATTAGACTCGAAACATTTGTAGCGTCATAAATACCATTATACACATATATAGGGGTCAATGGATGAATTGTTGTATAAATTACGTAGTAATGAAAATGACACTGACATCTAATTTTAACAGCCATGATATATCATAGACAAAATTACACAAAAATATCTTGAAATACTAAAGCGTAAATTTATTCAATAAAATCGCCATTAGCTTTAACCACATCCACCAGACGATGTCAAAATCTCTTCAATCTTTTCTAGACGACCTCCTTGTGTAAGTTTCTGAATGCTACAATAATCCTTACCTTAAGTTTCATCTTTAGTGTTACGAAAAGTTTTGTTGTGCACTCGAACTGCACCCAACACATAAATGGGGATGGATTGCAGAATTAGGTAGCCAGATGTAAGGAGTGATGCAAGAAGTGAAATTGTCTGACAGCCAAGACTGGGTTCTCCTGCTTGTGGCATGGGGCAGAGTCCTGTTGCTATAGAGTTTTCCTAGTAATTATTCCAGACACCATAAGATTCATCCAGTTATTTCCTCATCCTTTGAAATGTCTGAAGTCAAACACTCTAAAATGTTAGCATTGAAGCTTCCGGTGAGAATGATAAGCAGTAAGGCGTGCCAAATTTCTGGTGGAGTCAATTGCGTTATGGTGTTCTTTTTCTTACAGATGGTGCCCAACTGACCTTACGATACAATTTCCCCATCGCATTATATATATATATATTCGTACTTTTCGTTACTTTTCGTAACACTAAAGATGAGACTTAAGGTAAGGATTATTGTAGCATTCAGAAACTTACACAAGGAGGTCGTCTAGAAAAGATTGAATATATATATATATATATATATATATATATATATATATATATATCAGAACAAGTTATTTCTTCTTCTTCTTCTTCTATGTGCCACGTCCCCTCAGGACGTAGGCGATCATGGTTCTCCACGTCTCCCTATCCCTGGTGATTCTTAGTATGTTTGCTCCTGTTACACCTCGCAACTCTCGTTCGGTCATCCACCTGATTAGGCCCTACAAATATGTTATCCGCTGCCTTCCTCTGTCTCTTTTTCCTGGCCTCTCAGTATCAGGTTCTCCAAGCTGTCCTTCCTCATTGCATGTCCCAGGAACTTCAGTTATCAATTCCTGATGCTCACTATTAATTTCCTTTTCGTTGCCATTCTTTCCAACACCTCATCGTTGCTTGCATGCTCAGTCTACCATATCCGCAGCATCCTTCTGTAGAACCACATTTCCACTGCTTCAAGTTTTGGCCTCATTTTCGATGATATTGTCCAGCATTCACTGTCTCATTGAAGAACTGACATCACATAACAATCTAGCACTCTTTTCTTTGTTTCTAGTGAAATTTTCCTGTGTGTTAGTACTTTAATCAGCTTATGGAACGCGTCCTTTGCCATGCCAATTTGCCTTCGGATCTCTGTGTTGCACTTTCCATCTCCTATTAGAACACTTCCTAGGTATTTAAAGACTCGGAAAGGAAACTACAAGATCTCCTGCAGAGGGTAGCAGTGGAGAGTGACAAAAAAGGACTACAAATAAACTTTAAGAAAACTGAATGCATGCTCATAAGCAAAAAGAGCAACCCAAAATGTCAAATACAGGTGGGGGATACCAGAGTCAAGCAAGTATTTTTCTTACGACACCAAAATATAAGTAATGAAAATTGGATCATTTTATTATTAAGTTAGATACAAAGATATCTTGCTTAAAAGAAAAAGTTTTATGGTACCTTTCGGCCGACACTTCATTAGAATAGAAATCGTCGGCAAAATTAAAACGGAGAATTAGCTAAGAAAAAATTTCAACAAGAACCTAAGTTAAGAAAAAAAACAATTTGTATATGACTTATGTTGGGTGGTAATTTCCCCGAAAAGCTCCAATTTAAACCTCAATGTTTAAACTTCTCTATCTACACAGGACAGAAAGTTGTAAAATTTTAAAATTTTTAGGCGCCTAAAATGTTTGTACCTTTGTATCTATCTTATAATAAAATGATTTTATTTAAATTAATTGTATATATATCACTTGAAACGTTTTTTCTGTATATATATATAGGGATTTAGGTAAATTTAATTTTGTAAGAATATCAGATAATGGAACTCTTAGTCATTGTTGTGTATACTAAGTAAATGAGAGCTTAGGTATATATATATACAGAACTGCTAGAAAGAAACTCCTTATTTAAGATTGTTAATAACTTTATTAGTTATTTGTCGATTTTCATAAAAAAAAACTGTTATAATTTGTACAGTAAAATTCTAGAAATACTGTCATGTAATTTTAAATATATAATTTATTTACACCCATCATTTACATATTCGAATATTAAAAAGTTTGAAGAATTTAAATGAAACTTTTGCCTAATGATAAAAGGAACATGCTGACATTTTGTAGAAATAAGTTACAGGTCTTCTCCCCTACCCCGAAAAGGAAAGCTAGTGAATATTACAAAAAGTCTGCTTTTACTCACAAGTCCCACACGTCATGTTACAAGAGGTTGTTTTTTATTTTACGGGAAGCATCTTTTCGCATTGGCGTGTACCCCGGATTTGTCTTCTGTAAACTATGGGCATCACTGATCGACCGTTCAGCATCACATGACCGACTGTGCATACTGATTTAGGAAAAGAAGGACAGTTAATAAGAATGGAAGCTTGAGAGATCAGTACATTGATTATAGTTCTACTTTGTTCAATCTTATACTTTGAGAATGTTGGATACGTAGTTATTTTAATTGAGTTCATGAAAAGAAAGATCTATAAAGCTAAAACAATTGGAAGGAAAATCATTACTCATTTCTCTTGTATCGATTTCTTGGTAACAACAATAATGATTAAATTGAAATTTATTCAACCGGTTGTTCTCTGTTAGGAAGAACATTCTGTTTCAAGAACAGCAGTGTTTACCTTGAATTTGGTGTATATTCCTAGATTTCCAGTGTAATTAGCGGCAATCATATGAATGACATACATCAAAACTAAATTGAACGAATAGCTGAAAAACAGCAAATGTTCAAAAATAAATAGTCAGTCAGTTGAGTGCCATACGTGATACACGCTTTAGGCGAGCGATCATGTCTCGAAAGCGACATGAGTGACTAGGCAGAAAATTATTCCGCTGTAGGTTTCTGCGGTAGACTGGTTTTCAGCCAAGGCTACAAAACCCAATCTGTCCTATTATTTAACCCATAACTGGAGGGAAGAGACGGATTAATACCTTTCCCAAGGGTATTTGTGCGTAAGTGAATGCCTTGATTCAACTGGAATTCGAACTTGGACTAAGCCAAAAATCCACAACACAAGTGAAACGAGGAAACTAGAACAAAATTAATAGAAGCACTAACACGACAGAGCAGGAATAGTGAGATACTAAGAACTGTGCAAACAAATTTTCTTTCTCTACATAAACAAACAGTCAGTCAGTCAGTCAAGTGTCATACGTGATACACACTTAGGCCATCATGTCTCTTTCGAGACATGACTAACTGGGCAGAGGATTTTCCCGCAGATGATTGCCATTACTTTCTGCGGTAGACTTGTTGCCAACCAAAGCTAAAGAACCAAATCTGTCTTGTTATTTAACCCATAGCTAAAGGAAAGAGACGGATTAATACCTTTGCCAAGGATATTTGCGTGTAAGTGAATGCAGCAAATTCAACTGGAATTCGAACTCGGTTCTCCGATTCCTCTTCCCGAGACGATATTGACTGCACTACAACGTACATCCCAACAAATAGTATATGTGCAAATATATTCCTTCCTGCTTAAGCTCGCTAGACTTGTCTGGAATCAAGTCCTGGCGAAGAAAAAGAACTCTGAATTCAAACTGATTTGACTGTCAAGAGAACAATTTCATATTGAGAAAATTATTTGCTACTGAAACGGCATTTACATAAGGCATAAATCCACCTCTTCTGATCTCTTTTCATAGGTTAAATAGGAAAATAATTTAGACTTTCTAGACTTCCGTAGCAAATTCCGAATTCCAACCCGTGGTGAAGGTAATGAGAAACCACTCCTCTGTCTTCTACTTACAAAAGATTACAAAAAAACGTTGATTAACCCGATATCCTTACTATTTGTCTATCGTTGTGGCATGCCAGTAACGAGAATAGTGATGAGACGCGATAGAAGATTTATGGCTTTCTAAAAATGTCTTTTTTGTTGTGATGAAGTAGCATAAGCAGTCGCCAGCGGAATACGAATTATGTCCAGTAGCTTTTTAATATTTTTTAAATTTCTTGGGATGTTACTTAGTCTTTTTGTAAGGAAGATTTTTTTTTTACAAATGCTTTTGCGTGATATATATATATATATATTGTCTCGGCAAATTTCTAAATATCCGGTGCATTTTGTCTAAGACTAACTTTTCGTAGCCTTAAAAGCAGATTAGGCGCAATGGAAAAATGGCGACTTTTAACAGGTATCTGCTTTTGACGGCGGAGCTTCTTCTTCTTCCTCTTCTTCTTCTTCTTCTTCTTCTTCTTCTTCTTCTTCCTTCTTCTTCTTCTTCTTCTTCTTCTTCTTCTTCTTCTTCTTCTTCTTCTTCTTCTTCTTCTTCTTTTCTTCTTCTTCTTCTTCTTCTTCTTCTTCTTCTTCTTCTTCTTCTTCTTCTTCTTCTTCTTCTTCTTCTTCTTCTTCTTCTTCTTCTTCTTCTTCTTCTTCTTCTTCTTCTTCTTCTTCTTCTTCTTCTTCTTCTTCTTCTTCTTCTTCTTCTTCTTCTTCTTCTTCTTCTTCTTCTTCTTCTTCTTCTTCTTCCTTCTTCTTCTTCTTCTTCTTCTTCTTCCTTCTTCTTCTTCTTCTTTTTCTTCTTCCTTCTTCTTCCTTCTTCTTCTTCCTCTTCTTCTTCTTCTTCCTCTTCTTCTTCTTCTTCTTCTTCGATATTTTTTTTTTTTTTAAGAAGGCAGAACAAAAACAACAGATAGTTATAGCAACATAAACGTGCAGGTCTCTGTTGATAGTGAAATGGCAACATGACACCCAACACGGCTTTATCAGGACTGACAATCCGAGAATGAAATTTACCAGATATTTTTTTTTCTAATCCGGTACAATATAATATAATTCGCTAAAAATTCGCGTTAAACTATCATCGGATTAACTGGCTCATCTGAGAAAAGGATAATCCTTTTCATTATTGAAAGAAAAGAACTGGCAATTTAAATCTCTCGTGCATCAAGATTAGAATTGTTTGTTGATGCTGCAATATAACGATTATAATCTTTGAAAAATACAATTTTTATTTATTTATTTATTATTATTATTGCGTTTTTAATTGTTCTTTTTTATCATCTTCTTAAATGAAACATTCAAGATATGCCTGAGAACATATAAAATATTGATATAAAGATGACAAATCTCTCTCTCTCTCCCTTTCCCTTTCTTTCTTTCTCTCTCTCTTTCATGACATAAGCTATCGTGGATCTCCACTACTTCCAGGCTTATGGCTATATCCCGTTGAAACATCGGATCTCGTACAATCACCTAAATAAGGCAACGATGAGCCTGGTCAGCACCTAGGCAGGTAACCGCTTCGTAATACCAGGCGCTGTAAGGTAGGGTGTGCGGCTGACGTAATGGGTAACGGCTCCGAATCAGAGTTCTAATTCCGGTTGGTTTCATTATATACACCTATGCACAAATACTCCCACTAAAAAAATAAAATAATAATTGAGTTCCAGAAATGTTTCTCTCAATGGAAACAATGCTGAATGAAGTCAGTGTCTTCAGATTAGAATTACTTTGAAGGGAATTAAATGAGTAATTGATACTTCTTGTAGTTTTATTTTTATAGCCCCAGTACCAATACTTTTTGATTAGCCCTTGTATGCATGTAACTGGCCTTAGCAATGTTTAATTAAAAATGTAAAAAAGGAATTTTTATTTATTTATTTAAATGCAAATATTGCCTAGCGTTCTATCCCCCCACCCCGGTTTCTTTGCGTCTCGACTAAAAGGGTCATGGAAGTTCTCCAACAAAGATTGAAAAAGGGTTTGTCTTTAACAAATTACGGCAAGTCAAAGATAATTTTCCAACTTTCCGTCTACTGAAAACGAAATGCTTTCCTTTTAGTCTTGCAGACATTATTTTTTCGTTAGTTAGGACTAAGTTTTAAAAAAAATGGTGAGATAGATGAATATAAACAAACTGACGTAAACACAGGAGAACGTATATTAAAATAGACATATGAACACACCCATGGAAAGATAGATATGAAAAAGACAAAGGAATAATATATGAAACTTGTAAAGTAGATAAGAAAGAAAGCAGTCATAATTAAGTATTAGAATGTTGTGGAGCAGTGGATACCAAGAAATATGGGAAAGGTATTAATCAGTTTCTTCCATCCAGCTATGGGTTAAATAACAAGAAAAATTGGGTTCTATCGCCTTGGTTGGTGATCAGTCTACCACAGAAAGTAATGCCAACCTACTGCAGGAAAATATTCTGTCCAGTCAATTATGTCACTTTCGAGACATGATCGCCCAAGTATGTATCACGTTTGGCACTTAACTGAATGACTGTTCGGAAAATTATATCCGATTTTAGAATTTAGTAGACTACCGTACATTCAGTCTTACTGTTAATAAATCTTTCTTCACACTTTCTTTTTCCAATTATTTAAGATTTCATTTAGTTTCAATCCTGTGTTAGATACAGATCTATGTTAAGTTATTGTGATTATCATAAATACTTGTATGTTGATTAATTGATTTGTTTGTGCAACGGCATATCAATTCCTTGTGTGTCATTTAATACCAAAATTTAATTTTCTTGGGAGCTTTGAAGTAATAAAATTATGATATGTTATTCTGCTTTTACAAATGAATAAATAGACGATGATACTCATCTTGCAACTCTTACTAATTAACCCATAGGTGGTCCCAGAAATAATCATATTTTTAAAAGTTGATTTTTTTCCCATGTCTATAGATTAAGTATTCCAGACTAAGAATATAAAAAATACAGTAAATATTAAAATTAAAAGTTAATATGCAAATTAATTCTTTTTTGAGGTATCTCCTTTAACCACCACAGACAACGGTTGATACCCGTCATCAGCATGGCTGATACAAGTCTCACGGAGAGAAACACACTGCGCCTTATTGACCTTACTTTTTCAACCGACCTAAAGTAGAATGTCGGTCGGGATGTGCGTGGATGTCGGATCGGAACAAGAAATCGGGAAGTCGAGTTCGAATTTCAGTTGAATTCATTGCATTGACTTACGCGCAAATACAATTTAGAAAGGTATTAATCCATCTCTTCCCTCTACTTATGGGTTAAATAACAGGACAAATTGGGTTCTTTAGCCTTGGTCGACAACCAGTCTACCGCAGAAAGTAATGGCAACCTACTAGGATAATGTTCTGCCCAGTTAGTCATGTCTCGAAAGAGACATGATCGCCCAAGTTAGTCATGTCTACTACTAGGATAATCTTCTGCCCAGTTAGTCATGTCTCGAAAGAGACATGATCGCCCAAGTGTGTATCACTTAAGGCACTTAACTGACTGACTGAAGTGGAATGATTACATCGAATCTATAGCTGCATCTAATTCTCCAAAAGTTGGATCACTGTTTCTCGTCAGAATCTGACTAGCACATAAATCTACCATTCTTCCGTAAATTAAATACTGTTGCCATATTTGGTCAGAAGCTCTTTCTATTCATCTGAATGTGCTTAACGAAAACAAAAGACGGATCTGCAATATAATCGGTCCTGACTTCACATCTCGACTTCAGTCACTTTCCCACCGACGTGACGTGGATTCCCGATGTCTTTTCTATAAATATTTTCATGGCAACTCTTCTGATGAGCTTTTGTTCCTGCAGCCCTGTCTACGTGAATTTCTTCTTCTTCTTCTTCTTCTTCTTCTTCTTCTTCTTCTTCTTCTTCTTTGTGCCTTGTCCTTTCAGGATGTAGGCGATCATGGCTTTCCACGCCTTCCTATCCCTGATGGCTCTTAGCACGCTTTCCCCTGTTACACGACGCAACCTCCGTTCTGTCATCCACCTGATCAGGTCCTTCAAATATGTTATCCGCTGTTTCCCCTGTCTCTTTTTCTCTCTATCGGACCTGTTAGTATCAGGTTCTCCAAGCCCTCGTTCCTCATTGCATGTCCCAGGAACTTTAGTTGTCTCTTCTTAATGCTCAATATTAATTTCCTTTTCGTTTTCATTCTTTCCAACACCTCATCATTGCTCACATGTTAGGTCCATGATATCCGCAGCATCCGTCATTAGAACCACATTTTAGTTGCTTCAAGTTTTTTCTTCATCTTTGATGATATTGTCCAGTATTCACTTCCATATTGAAGAACTGACATCACATAGCAATCCAGTATCTTTTTCTTTGTTTCTGGCGAAATTTTCCTATCTCTTAATACTCTACTCAGCTTCTGTAACGTGTCCTACGCCATGACAATTCGCCTTCGGATCTCTGCTTCGCACTTTCCGTCTTCTGTTAGAACACTTTCCAGGTATTTAAACTTTTGTACCTGCCTGATTTTAGCATCCCTTGCCTGTATATGGCATTTTGGGTTGCTCTTTTTACTGATGGCCATGTATTCAGTTTTCTTGTAGTTTATTTGCTATACTTACGCGCATTGGAAAAGCTGTGAATAAACCTCGGCTCCGCAGCCAACCTTGAGTCAATTAGTAAAACTTTTACCACTACAATCATTAGTATAACACAAAAAACATTGTATACAAAATACTTAGATGTTATTGTGTGTTGCTATCTATTAAGATTATTAGATAATACATAAAGATTAATATGTCGCGAAACAAAACAAAAAAAAACGAAAAAAAAACAAGAAATTATATAGAAAACGATATCCAACTATTAACTTTGATTTTTGCTATATTTTTGCGGGGCTGGGTTCATTCTTGTTCTAAAATGCTTAATCTACAGTAATATGAGAAACAAACTATAAAAATGTGATTATTTATGTGAGGATGGGCTATTTTTACATCTCCTCTTATATATTAGGTCGTCCCAAAAGTTCGTAAACACTTGCAAAAAATTGAAATTTTACTCGCCAAGTAATCTAAGGTTACCAGAATACATTGCGAAAAATTGAAATTTTACTCGCAAAAACAACAAAAATTATTGCTCAAAATAAAGACCATCATTTTTCAAGACATTTTGCCATCGATCTGCAAGCTTTCAGATCTGGTCAAAGTACCATTCAGCCGGCTTCGAATCAAAGAATTCTTGACATGCTTCCTCGACTTCATCAAACGAGTCGAATCGACTGCCCTTCAGAAAGTGTTGCATTGAGCGGAAAAGGCCGTAATCTGATGGAGCACAGTCTGGTCTGTAGGCTGGATTTGCCAGAACCCCAACGTCGTCCAGCTCTTCAAACTTTTCTTTGGTCTTCCTGGCGGTGTGTGGATTGGCATTGTCCTGCTGCATCAAAGCGTGCTTTCGGTTGATCAGAGCCGGGTACTTTTGCTTCAACTTTTCGTAGACCCGCTCAAGTTGCTGACAGTAAAGTTCGGCACTGATGGCACGACCATTCGGGACCAACTCAAAATGCACGATTCCTTCAAAGTTCCACCAAACGCACAACATGACTTTCTTGTCGAATCGATCTTGTTTTGGAACCGGCGGTGTCTCTTTCCATTTCTGAATCCATCGCTTGTTTCGATTGTGCTGGAACTGATAAACCCATTTCGCAAGTGTTTACGAACTTTTGGGACAATATCTATATATTTCTTATTCCTCTATTTTACTTTTGCTCGTGTGCATTTATTTATTGCGTTTTTGTTTAACTTCATAAGATTCTATACCCTTTTTGGCATTATCTGGACTCTGTCATAGTGTGAAGAATTTCATCTGGACTTTGTCATTGCTTAAAGAATCTAACTTGCCGTCCAATTTCTTTGTTTTATCTCTCTTTTTTCTTTTCTCGGGACGACATCTTACGACTGTTACTAGGATTTCTCTTAAGGCGTTCACTTTGAATTACTGATAAGTTTCAAAGTTTCATATTTCTTCTTCAATGCAACCACATATATTTATTTTCAAGTTGAATCTTTCTGGGGTTTGTCGTATTGCAGTTTATATATTATTTGGGATCTTTTTTTTTTTAAATATTTTTACCGGAACATCGAAAATATGGCAATAAAGATGAGGAAAACAGTCCGAATATTGTAAATAATATAAATATTTCAACAAGAAAATAAAAAAATATAATGCCAGACTTCTTAAATACCAAATTCTTATATCCAAACCTAAAACTAACGATCAATAAATAAAGACGAGAGGCAGAACCTATGGAACTCCTTCCCAAACAACAAACTGTATAAAATTAAGCACACTATAAAAGAATATGGAGAACTCTTATTTTAAAAAAATAGTCTCTTTTCTTTATTAAGTTTTCTAGAAAATTCAGGCCAGTAGATGAATATAAATATACTCTTTAATAAATAAACCAAGTGTCTATTCAAATATTTATTTATCCTGTTCCCCTACTGAAGCGAGATGAAACAGAAGGTCTGCTTTTAAAGTCAGGAACCCGAGCGCGGACGCTCGGGCCACTGGTCAAAGATTACCAGGTCCCCGCTGGCTCGGTAAATGAGTACAAAGCTTGTCTTAGCATATCAGGACTGATCACAGTATGTCTAAGTTTGTCTTATTGGGTCTCATACACCCGCCATAAAATCCGAGTATTCACCAAAAATAACGTTTAAAGCGACGAAAAATCCATTCAATCAGTTAAGTGCCATACGTGATACACACTTGGGTGATCATGTCTCTTTCGAGACATGACTGACTGGGCAGAATATTATCCCGCTGTAGGTTGTCATTTCTTTCTGTGATAGACAGCTTGCTAACCTATGCTATAGAACCCAATCTGTCTTGCTATTCAACCCATATCTAGAATGAGAAAAGATGGGTTAATATCTTTTCCAAGGATATTTCCACGTAAGTCAATGCAACTGGAATTCGAACACGGCTCCTCGTTTTCTTATTCCGAGCCAATATCTACATCGCACATCCCTTCACTTTAAACTCATTACTTTCTCTAAAATACTCTATATTCAAATTCTCTAAAATATACTCTATGTAAACTTTCTAAAATACCCTATATGTCAACTTTCTAAAATACCATATATCTAAATTTTTCTGAAATACCCTATACGTAAACTTTCTAAGATACCCTATATCTAAACTTCCTAAAACACCCTATATCTAAACTTTCTAAAATAACCTATATCAATACTTTTTAAAATACACCATATCTAAACTTTCTAAAAACCCTATATCTAAACTTTGTAATATACCCTATATGTAAACTTTCTAAAAACCCTATATCTAAACTTTTTAAAATATCCTATATGTAAACTTTATAAAATACACCATACCTAAACTTTCTAAAAACCCTATATCTAAACTTTTTAATATACTCTATATGTAAACTTTTTAAAATATCCTATATGTAAACTTTTTAAAATACCCTATATCTAAAATTTCTAACATTCTCGATGTGTAAACTTTCTAAAATACCCTATATCTAAACTTTCTAAAATACCTTATATTTAAACTTTCTAAAATACCCTATATTTAAACTGTCAGCTGTATACAACCACTTTCTAAGATCAATGGCTAAAAAATGCTTTGAGTGAGTGAAGTAACCGCTTGCAAACTAGTATTTTTTATTACTTTGTATGGGGTGAAACGAAAAAAAAATCTTTCTTTCCCGTAAGAACTGTATTAAATGACAGGTTTAAGGTCGTCACCATAAACCCTAGAAAGCCAAACAGTAACCTGAAAACTCGAGTCATGTTTTCAAATAATCCTGTCAGATGGCGACTTTCACAGGGATGGCTCGATATCCGTTTAAAATATCTAAACAGTCAGCTGTATGGAAGCGCTAAGCAGAATGGTGAAAAAAAGAAAAAAAAACTTCGAGCGTGTGGAGCCTGAGCGTTTGAGTAAAGCCTATATTTCTTTGAACATCGTTAACAGCCACAGAATCATAAACAAAGAACTGTACAAAATAGCAGTCAAGACGTCACTTGAGGACAAACTACAGTTGTTACAACTAAAATGGATATCACATGTAACCTGAAGAGAAAATGATAATAAAATCAAGATTTTGACATTCCACACTACTTCAGATAAAAGGTTAGGAAAGAAACCTCCATTAATACTGGAAAGAGTGTTAACAGCTACTATACTTGAGAAATCTGTTTTCCTGAAAAATTCTTTTTAGAAAAATGATTTTATAGATTTCAACCGAAATCAGTACCGGGTGCTCGGTCAATGAATGCCAAATATTTACTTATAGGGAAACGGCTGATATTACCATTTTCATTATAATACTTCGTGTCTCTCCAAGGTCTGAGTCAAATAGTGGGGCAGACTGGATTATTTAACCTTGGGTAGCAGCAAATCTAAGAAAATTAAGACTAAATTCTAAATTTGTTGCGAAGCCAATGGTAATCTACTCCCCCATATTTATAGAGAATCCAAAGATAAATATACAAAGGGTTCTGATTGCTATCGTCCTGAAGAGACACGGCATTAGTCATTTGCTAGTCGAAACAGATTTTAGCATACTACCCTAAGCAGATTTTAGCAAACTAAACATTTCACCGTTCTAAAAACAGAGTAACGTTTAATAATGACATCATTTTTATGTAAACAACGTTTGCAGCAAGAAATCTATTTTATAAATCTATCTTTGTCATTGTTGTGACCTCGTCACCAAGTTGTTGTGGTCCAGTTGGGGCTAGAAATGAAGACACAAAGACGGAATAGTGTTAAACAAATATCTAAACTTATTTATAAATGGAACTTTGTCTGTGTGCGTGTGTGTATGTGTGTGTGTATCCGTTACCTATAGACTCCGAAACGGCTGAACCGATTTTCTTGAAAATTTACACAGTTGTACTATAAGCGTCTGCGAGTGATCTTAGCTAGGATTTATGTCGCGGTACCCCCCCCCCCCGATAAATATCGAAAATTGATAATCGAAAAAATCGGGTTATAGAAGGAGTGGCCCGATTTTAATCAAATTTGATACACTCATAGACAAAGACATAAGAAACGATATTCAGAATTTTCAAGGTTGCAGTTCTTACAATAATGCAGAAAATCGATAATATATATATATATATATATATATATATATATATATATATAAGGCAATATGTTTGTGTGTGTGTTTGTTTATCTGTCTGTATGTCCTTTGTAAAAAATTCACAATTTTTATCCGATTCTCACCAAACTTCACTCAAATATTCTTTAGGCTGAGTCTGAGCTCCAGGAACATGGATTAATTTTAAAACTTTCATTACAACCGAGCAACGCCGGGCTATATTTGCTAGTATTACAAAAACAGTAGTACAAACATAAACAAATGAGCGATTAGCGTGACGGTTGGTCTGGCTGTCTGAGTTATGTCACTATCTCTGCTACTCTTACTTTGCTTCTACAAAGCAGAACTGCTACTTATATAAATTTAGACGAGTTCATGTGTCATATGGGTAAGTCCCCATATCAGTTATTATTCTAAGTCCTTCTGAGTTTCTTACTCTGGACATAGCTACATAAAGATGAGTAAGTGAGAAACATTTGAATAATTTTGTAATTCATAGTAATAATAAATTAAGTAACCTTTTAATTTTTCTGTTCCTGGGTATGACCGTAAACTGCATTCGGCAGCAAGGCTTCTGATTTAGAGGTTGTGAGGAGCATGGAACCACCTCTTCATTGCTGTTGTTTCCAGGTTCACCCTGACCCGGAGTGGTAGCACCTGTTAGGGTCCCAGCTATGGGCAAATAGTTAAACTTCCCAAACTGGAGTCAAAACACTATGAAAGTAAAAAAAAGTAGACTTTTATAGAAAATATACATTTTTGAATGAAAAATATTACCAACAATTCATTTTTGAAGAAAAAATTATTACCATTACAAATTTTTGAAGGAAAAAAATTATTACCTGCAATACATTTCTGAATACAAAATTAGAAGATACTTTCACTTACTAAAATAAAAAAATACATCAAAATCTGACTAAATCAATCTTCTTACTACAGCTGAACATTAAAAAATACCTTAAAACACTACTTTTTGGTATTAAATAACCCAGAGAGATTGATATGCCGTTAAACAAAACTCAAATTCAAATTCAAATTTAATTTTTCACTTGTTTAAATAATTCGGAACATTTTTAGGAAAATCAAATTAAACATTATTTTTACTTATAAATAAGATAAAATAATTCCATAATCTTTTTCAACTTCCTTCGACTAATTTGTAGTCATGTGAAATATCAGACGACAACACTGCTTATTGTTATGGACTTTTTCTTATTTATAACTGAATTCTTTTTATACATAAAAATAAATTTAAAACATATGTTATCGAAAGTTCCACAGATTAACGAACTGGAATTAACAACCGACATATTTAATTTATTTGTTTAAACATTGTTTTTAATTCATACTCTTATTTGAGTAGATATTGTTTTTAATTAAACAGCATATTTATAAATATATATTCTACCAGCATGATTATTGATGAGAAATTTTGTTACAAAAATGTGTCATTCGGCAGGATTTGAACCTGTGACCCTTAAAATCGTAGGAGAAGCCACCACTAGATATGTGCGTCTAAGACCACTCGACAATGTAAGAAATGTTAAATGAAGCCTTATATACACAATTTTCGATTTTTCGTAGACAATCATCTCTGCTCTGAAATGTATGTTACAGAAAGTTCCGGAGATTAACGAAATGGAATTAACAACCGACAATATTTAATCTATTTATTTGAACATTATTTTTAATCGACACTCGTATTTGAGCAGATATTCTGTTTTTCATTAAACAATATATTTATATAAAAATTTCTACCGGCCTGATTATTTTGAAAAAATGCTATATATGTCAATTTAAAATAAATTGACTAACAAAAAAATAACACGAATAAATTATTTATTAAAATATACTTATAAAATGATGTAAATTAAATGTCAATTTTGTTGTAAACGACGTTACTGAAAATAAATTCTTGTCAGCGGTACGGGTTGGGTTGTATTTTCTTTTGATGTACGGTGGAAACCCAAAGAAAAGACTTCCGCGAGTTTATAATAGATATAGATATACAGTGGTCGTCAAAGAATTCTAACAGCATTTGCAAATATAATTTCGAAACAAAATAAATTTTAATTTTATTATAGTTCCACGGCTGACTAAGCCAAAGTTACTGAATATCTACGCTTACTTGAGAGATGAATTAGGTGTGTATTTTTAAGGATTTCATCCCAAGCAAGTCGAGAAATGCCACTAGTGCGCAAAGAGTTATATGGAGTGAAAGTGAAAGAGAAGACTGAGAATAGATAGAACTGAGGAAAGAACAAAAGGTAAATGGAATGCAAAGAAAATGGCAAGAAGGACCGCCACTGATGCGCAGGGGGCTACGTAAGAGTGTGATGATGCATTTAAATTTTTGAAGATTTTAGTTATCATTGAAGCAATTAAATAGAAGGATGTTTAAAAGGTGTCAGTCAGTTAAGTGCCATATGTGATACACGCCTGGGCGATCATGTCTCGAAAGAGACATGACTGACTGAGCAGAAGATTATCCCGCAGTAGGTTGCCATTGCTTTCTGCGGTAGATTGGTTGCCGACCAAGGTTATAGAACCCAATCCTGTTATTTAACCCATAATTGGAAGGAATAGACGGATTAATACCTTTCCCAAGGGTATTTGCGCGTAAGCTGGAATTCGAACTCGGCTCCCCGATTTCTCGTTCCGAGCCGATATCCAATGCACCACAACGCACATTAAAAGGTGTAAGTGTGAGAAAAACTGTTGAGATAGAAGTGGCGGTTGCATTTGTCTATTTCAGCAGTAAAAGGTTTGGACCTAGATGTCAACTGAAGTACTACTAAGAAAGTTTAAATTCATGTATTCAGATAACCAGGAACAAATCTCGTCACAGGACTTCGAACTCAGGTAGAGCACTAGATTTTCAAACTTATTTTTCATGATATACGTATTTGGAGTACTGACGCAATATAGTCTTAAAGCTATTCCATGCCTGACCATATCATGGAAGATCTAACAGGAGCCATTCTGGGGAAAATTTTTAAAAATAAGGAAAAATAGATTAAAGTAAGAAACTATTCAAACCATGGTGATCTTAATTCTAATGACATTTTATTTCGTTATTTATTTTTGAGAGTTTTTATCTGCTCGACTCTAGGATGCTCTGTCCAGGTGCGGCGTATTTGGCTTATGCATAAATCGACCATTTCTAGGGATCGGTCTGTCACGTTGGAAGATCAAAGCGGTGCTTTTTTTTTTCTCTTCCTTAGAACAGATTTCTTTGGCTGTGCTACTCTCGGCTACGAAGTGGGTGGATCAGTAAATACAGGCAGCATCTGTTTGACATACGAAAATAGATTTAGTTCATCGGTATGCAGTTTTTACCGGAAAAGCCATGACTCCGTACGAACGCAGAGGAAACGGGGAAAATCGAATAAGGCAAAAATAAGAACAAAATTAGAAAAAAAAAAAATCGGAGAGAAAAATAAATGGAAGGACACTTTTACAAAGAAACATCTTACACAGAGTAATCAATGATTACAACTTTTAAGAATCCTGAAGTTTGGTGGAAGGCTGTTAACCATTGCCTAAAATAGCTAAATCGGACAGAAAACCTCAGGAAAAAGTTGTTTTTTTTTTGTTTTTTTGCCTGGTTTAGATTGAATTTAGTATATGTCATATGAAATAGGATTTCATTTGCTTGTTCTTTACAAATTAAACATTAAAAAAAAAAAGTTACGAATCGCCATAATATTCGTGTTGGTGCCCAAGGGTGTTTTGAACAATGAATCAGTCAGCCAGTTAAGTGCTATACGTGAAACACGCTTGGGCGATCATGTCTCGAAAGAGACATGACTGACTAGGCAGAAGATTATCCCGCAGTAGGTTGCCATTGCATTCTGGCGATAGACTGGTTGCCAGCCAAGTCTATAGAACCCAATATGTCCTTTTATTTAACCCATAACTGGAGAGAAGAGAAAGATTAATACCTTTCCCAAGGGTATTTGCGCGTAAGTGAATGCAAGGAATTCAACTGGAATTCGAACTCGGCTCCCCGATTTCCCGTTCCGAGCCGATATCCACTGCACCACAACGCATATCCGCCATTGAACAATGAATACCTACCGGAAAATCTGTATTTTTCATTCATTTTCTTTTCAGAACATTATATAAAATCGAGGTTGATTTTATGACTTGCAATAATATGCAGCTTCAACCACTTATAAAACCAATCGGTTGATGGTTTAAATTATTGAAGTTCCAAAACCATTTTTACTGTTTTGTAACAGGATATTCCCTTACACACAAATACCTTGGGAAAGGTATTAATCCGTCTCTTCCCTCCAGTTATGGGTTAAATAATAGGACTGATTAGGTTCTATAACGTTGGATGGCAACCAGTCTACCGCAGAAAGTAATGGCAACCTATTGCGGGATAATCTTCTACCTAATCAGTCATGTCTCTTTCGAGACATGGTCTCCTAAAGCGTGTATCACGTATGGCACTTAACTGATCTTAAAAAAAATAAACGCTGTCAAAAGGTCTGTTTTTCTTTATTACAGTACACTCATTTGACAATTTTTACTTTTATATTTACAAGTTTTAAATCGTCTCTATCATAATAAAGACCGATGTGTATTTATTTGTTTATATATATATATATATATATGTGTGTGTGTGTGTGTGTGTGTGTGTGTGTGTGTGTGTAAAGTCCATAAACAGCGAGGCTAATGCAACAAGATCAACTGAATATAAAATATTAACTCAATGGCTGTTATCCAGAGCAATATGATATTTATAAAGGAAAACTCAAGACGTCATTTTCATTGGTTATAAAGCATAATTCTTTTCTATATGCTCCATTAGCTTCTTTCATCAGATCACACTATATTCGTTCCATTTTCCTCGTAAATATTTGTACTGAATGGAACGAATATAATTTGGTCTGATGAAAGAGCTAATTTAGCACATAGAAATGAATTATAATTTATAAACAATCTAAATGATGAGTCGAGTTTTTCTTTATATATATATATCTTGTCACGCTCACATTTCAATCGCTCCCGCTTTCAAAGTAGCGTCTGCTCAGTTCATTCTCTTTACTACCGGTTATTAAACTTTACTATCCGTTCTGAAAGCTCTTGCTGTATGTTCGCTCTTTAGCAGTACTTTATTGTTTTATTTTTTGCAATAATTACGTTATCGAGTCGTGAAGAATATATATATATTCTCTATGTGATAATACAGACCGTTATATATATATATATATATATATATATATATATATATATATATATATATATTGTTACAATGGTTTATAAAAGCGTAATATCACTACACAAAATGTTCATGTTTCAGAATAAAACTGTTCCTCTTCATGTGATATGTTAAAAATGTTTCTGAGGCATGAAACTTTTTGTGCACTGATATTATGCATTTATTAACCATTGTAATAACAACATTACAATATTAAGCTATACTCTGTTTCGAGAATTCATATATATAAATATATATGAAAGAACACGTAGATTAAAAACCCACTGTATAAGCATTTACTTCAATAGATAGTGCTCCAGACAGAGTATAGCTTAATATATTCAAAGTTATACCTATTTACCAATTTACACACTAATAATGCAGGAAGAAATATTCATAAAAAAATACAAGCCTTCGCTTAACAAAACGACATGAAAAAACACACACCGAAAAACAGACAGACACACACATACATACACACATACATACGCATATACATACACACACATACATACACACACACCAAATTCAAATGGTAACCCCAAACAATAAAAAAGAACTAGATGACCCATAAAAACAATTCTAAACCATAAAGACGAAATCCAAAACGCTCTCTCTCTCTCTCTCACACACACACATACATACACACACACACTTACACGCACACATACACACACCCACACACACACCAAATTCAAAATATCGTCAAAGCAATAAAAACCAACTCACCGATGAAGAGTCTTGTAAGATAAGGAAGGCGCCTAGAAGATAATTTTACGTACTAATGAGGGAACCCCAAACCAAAATCATTTCAAATTAGGATAAGCACTTGATTCATTCATCTACTTATTTTTTTATCGGTTTGTCCATTTATACACGTACTGATGTGAGAAAACACAGACCATTCAACGTGCCAACATTTGATTTATTTTATCTTATTTTATTTTATTGATTTGATTTTTTTTTATTATTTATTTTATTTTTCTACTTACTTATTTATAAACAACAACTTTGCACTCAGAAAGAAAAGGAACTCGATACGTAAAGCCACAAGTTTATTCGCCTGAAGAGAGTCAATCTTAGACTCGAAACACGTGTAGCGTCACAAATACCATTATGGATACTTAAAGTATCATAACATGTATAATAACAACAACAATAAATATACATTTGAAACAAAACGTTCACGGCCTCTCACACTTCTTAACCCATCTATATATATATATATATGCATGGATAGAAGTACACGTGAGTATATATATGAGAATATTTTTAAGCATGGGTTCAATTAGTGAATTTCTTCTCTCTTTGTCGGTAGTGCCCTATCGAAACAATCGCGATACATCAGCACACGACATATCCTTCCGCCCCTCTACGCGCACCTCTGAACTCACCAAGATGTATAGAGAGAAGTTACTATTTTCAAATCGATCATTTGCAAAAACGTACTGACAGATTCGCATATATCCTTTTGCTTAGGTTATGGTGTTCATTATCATTTGTTTATTTTTTTCTTTTTCGTGCCTTTCTCATGAACTTTCCTTCTGCGTTTTCTTTTTTAACCTCGTTTTTTAATCTTTCCTCAATGTTACACTCTTTTTTTTTCTTTCACAAAAATCTTTGATACTGGGTATGACGATATACTGCATCCGGCAGCAAGGCCTCTGATTGAGAGGTTGCAAAGAGCATGTAACCACTTCTTAATTGCTGTTGTTATCAGGTACACCCTGATCTAGGGTAGTAGAATCTGTTAGGGTCCCAGTTGCAATTAAATAGTTAACCCCAAACAGGAATCAAAAACTATGAAAGTATAAAAATAGACCGTCTAAAACTGTTGCTTACAACAAAATGAAATAAACTTGGAGTCTAGTCTGAGCTGCAATGCTAGATCATTTTAATATACTATACAAGTGAAATATTTCCCTTTACTTAGAAAAAATTTAACCCTGAAAAACATGAACCAGCTTATTCATCAATTTCTATAGTACTATGTTTATTGCATTGCAGTTTTATTTCTTCAAACCTTTCTTAGTGATCGTTAGTTGGTTGATTTTGTTTAAAAGCATATCAACCACTATGGGTTATTTAGTGCAGAAATCTGAATAATTTGTACTCAATTTTATATCTTAAACTCTCTCTATATATCTCTCTCTTTCATTCAGCAATGAATTAAAACACTGTCAACTATTGGGCGTGTATAATGATAATATACATGCTAAAAAGTCTGCTTCCTTCTACCGAGCGCCCGTAGCTCAGAGGTAGAATCGCCGAACGACGCCAATTCAGTCTGGTTTCAATCCTGGGTAAAGCAATCGGCTGTCTAACCGTACTGATGAGCTATATATATATATATTACGTATTATTTTTTAACAATAAATTGAGTTCTTTTGGTGACTGGAGTGTCTATACACCGCTTATATATAACAAACTGAAATTTCCTTTCTCTGATTTCATTCGCTTATGGCTTAGAGGTTAGCGACTCCGACTGACACTACGATCGAATTCAAATCCCGGCCAGAAGTAAGTGGATGTCTGATCACAATGATGAGCTGTAATACAGCGAAACATGCTTGTATGTGGATGATTAGTATATATATATTTGAACACAATTGTATGCCGTTAATTATAGATAAAATGTATTGCTGATCATACTTTGTCATTTATTTTTTTCTACAAATTTAAATGTGAACTTATGCCAATTACAGGTTGGGGATACTAGAATCAAGAAAGCAATGACAAAAAGTTACGTACTTGAAAAGTGTTCTAACGGAAGACGGAATGTGCGACACTAAGATTCGAAGGCGAATTGGCATGGCCAAGGGCGCATTCCAGAAGCTGAGCAGAGTCTTGAAAGACAGGGACATTTCGTTGGAAACAGATAAAAGAGTATTGGATTGCTATGTGATGCCTGTTCTTCAATATGCCAGTGGATGCTGGACAATATCACAAAAGATGAATGAAAAACTTGAAGCAACTGAAATGTGATTCTATAGAAGGATGCTACGGATATCATGGATCGAGCATGTGACCAATGTTGAGGTTTAAGAAAGGATGGAAACGAAAAAAGAAATTAATGCTGAGCATCAGGAAAAGACAGCTGAAATTCCTGGGACATGTGATGAGCAAGAAAGTCTTGGAGAATCTAACAATCACAGGTCAGATAGAGGGAAAGAGAGACAGGGAAAAGCAGCGGATAACATATTTGACGGGTTTGAGCAGGTGGATGGTAGAGTGTGGTTTGGGTGGGGTAACAGGAGAAAGCGTGCTAAGAGCTACTAGGGACTGGGGGACGTGAAAGGCCATGATCGCCTACGGTCCTGAAGAGATATGGCACATAGAAGAAGAAGAAGAAAAAGATTACCGGAATCTTTGATATTAAAATATATTTTTATACTTTCATTCTTTTTATTTAGTGGGTAGGAGCTCACTATTATCCCTAGCTGGGCTCCTAACAAGCTTCCACTCAACTAAGTAATCTTATTGCTACAAACTTGTCTTGAAATAGGCTTTGTCGTTGCCACCTTTGATATTCTGTTGCTGATCTTTTTTTCGGTATTTGTCTATACTTCTAAGATGAGGTAATATTTATACTGTTTACATTGTTCAAACTTTTGTCCTCAATTTTATTGCCATGTTTAGATAAACTCTCTAAGTTATTTGTTCACAACTGCTGTAACCTAGTATCGATCTCACAAATCTTTGGGTGAAGTCACTGGAACTAAATGAGTCCTAAAGGATACATGACCCAGTGGATGTAGATGTTGGTTAGTTCTAGTTACTTGACCAAGGAGTTGTGAGTTCAGTACCAGGCTACAGTAGTGGTGAACAAATAAATTAAGCTAAAGGGAGATAACTACATGGCTACCAGAAGTCCATCGCATATGGAATGAGAATGATATGCTCCAGTGATCGAAATAAAGGGTTCGATTTGAAATTTCTTGCACCTGAATAAGGCCGGAGAATACAACAGCCGAAACGTCGAAAACCTTGCAATAAATATGAGGACATTAGTCGGAACAATGTAAATAGTGTAATTTTTTATTATTTGAAATCTTTTATCCGCTTTGAGTCATTGTTGTATTAAACACATGAAACGAATTAATCAAATGGTTCATTGGACGCTGCTTTATCTGTGCATTGTGAATCTCTACTTTATTGGATCCAACGTATATTAGGAATCTCATGGCAAGACAAGGTGACCAACAGAGAGATCCTGTCCCAAGCGGGTCTACACACTATGTTCACACTCCTTCAACAGCGCAGACTCCGATGGCTAGGCCATGTCCATCGCATGCCAGACGTTCGCATTCCAAAAAGCTGCTGTATGGAGAGCTGACCTCTGGAAGAAGACCCACTAGGCGGCCTCAGCTGTGGTATCGTGACAGAATAAAACGCGATATGAAAGCTGTGGGAATCAAAACGGAGTCATGGGAAAGCGTAGCAGTCAACCGGTCCAAATGGAGAGAAACCCTAGCCAAACAACTCAAAGCAAGGGAGGAGCAGCTAACACAAGTCACCATGGAGAGACGGGGTTCGCAGAAAGCAAAGTGATAGCTCCGACAGACCAGAAACAAAACATAAATGCTGCCTCTGCAACAAAAACCGTCACTCCCGCATAGGTTTCTATAGTCACAGACGCCGATGCTGACGAGATTTTTGTTCTGGTACCCCATCACATGTATTTACTTGTGCTACTAGATTATCATCAAGGTTCCACTCTTTTACCGTTGAAATAGTTAAATGTAACCGCCTTTTCTACTCTAATAGTTTCTTTTCGTGCATTTCCTGTTTGTGGAACTTACTTCCATTCGCTTGCTTGCAAAAGTTTAAATGCAACGTCAATTACCATATTTTATCTCCTTGATTCCCATCCATCTCTTATCTTTCCTTTAACATCCCCTGTACACTTTTTATTCTATCACTGTAAACTTTTGCGCACCGGTGATATTTCTGCCTTGCTTCGAGTAAAAGGATTATAAAAAACAGTGTTACAATGACGGATTGAAAATCACGTTCTCGTGTGAGCACATAAATTAAGCAATGTCGAATCTATCTAGACTCGACATTGCTTAACTAAATGGTGGCTGTTTCCAAATAACGGCTAACGGCTATTGTATATGTGAGTGGATTATGTGATGAAGATAAATGGTGACCTGCATTTTTTTTTTCAGTCTAGTCCAAGGTTGTGGGATGTGCGTTGTGGTGCAGTGGATATCGGCTCGGAACGAGAAACCTGATGTCTGTAAGCTCGTATGTGCAGGTGAAGAAATGGATTAGAATAATGCGATAAAAAATTAGAAAGTCGCGTTTTAATTCCACTCGGACACGTTAAATTCATTCACGAAAGACCTTTTGAAAAGGTAAAAAGTTATCTCTTCTCACTCCAGTGATCTGTTAATAAGTAGGAATTGTATCGGGAAATTATTCAGTCAGTCAAGAGCCATTTTTCAACCACTGGCTGCAGAGAAAAAAAGATGGATTCGTAATTTGTTTATATTTCTGAGATGAGGTATTGTACCTATTTACACTATTTACATTGTCCGGGCTGTTGTCCTCATCTTTGTTTGCCATATTCACAACACTTCGGCAGTTGTAAGATGTGATACGCGCTTTGGGCGATCATGTCTCGAACAAGATATGACTGACTGGGCAGAAAATTATTCCGCAGTAGATTGTCATTGCTTTCTGCGGTAAACTGGTTGCCAGCCATCAAAATAAGACCCAATCTGTCCTAATATTTAACCCATAACTGGAGGGAAGAGACGGATTAATACTTTTCCCAAGGGTATTTGTGCGTAAGTGAATGCAAGGAATTCAACTAGAATTCGAACTCGGTACTCCAATTTGTCGTTCCGAGTCGATATCCACTGCAACACAACGCACATCATTATTATCTCTTAAAAAAATCTTAAAATCTTAAATATAATTTCTGACTTTAAATAACCTGCAAAAGGTGAAATGCTATAAAAATCAACCCAGCAATCAAACGACAGATTTACATGTCTTATGACGGTTAACAACTCGGAAATAGAAATCGGGGATTCGAGTTCAAATTCTGATGGGGTCCATAACATTCACTTTCACAAAAATTCCCTAGAGAAAGGCATGAATCCATATTATTACAATATTTACATTGTTCAGACTGTGTGTCCTCGTTTTTGTTGTCATATTCACAACTTTTCAACAATTATACATTCCGATTTTCTTCTTGATTAGAATTTCAAACTGAGCCCTTTATTTCATTCACCGAGGTAGATTGTTCTAGTTCCGTGAGTCACGCCTCTTCCAGATGTATTAGTATTGGTTATCTTCCTTTAACTCACATCTCTAAGTTTTTTGTTCATTTCTGCTGTAGCCAGGTATTGAACACAGACCTCTTTGTGTCAAGTCATAGGATTCAACCAACACTTTTATCTACTGGACCATGGGTCGTTGAGGACATTCTAATCACAGACGAAGGTCAAAGCTTACAGCTGCCGAAATGTCGTGAATATGGCAAGCAAAGATGAGGACACAGTCTGAACAATGTAAGTAGTGTAAATAGTAACAATACCTCATCTCAGAAATATAAACAAATAAGGAATCCATCTCTTTTTCTCTCCAGCTAGGGGTTGAAAAAGAACGTTAATTGGATTTCTTTTTTTAATCATTTCACCCCAAGCAAGGCATTCCACTGCCACTATTGCGCATGGGGCTACATAGGGGAAGGTAAAGAGGAGTGGTTAGATATAGGAAATGTCAGAAGGAAGGTGAAAGATGGGTAAGGAGACTGAGGATGAGGTTTGGGTAGATGGGAAGAGTGTTTGAAAGAATGAGATCGAGTTAGTGTATTAGGAGGTCTCTATTTACCTTACATTTAAACTCCTGGAGATTGTAGCCGACGGGGAAGCAATCATGTGGAAGGGAATTCTACAGTCGGGAAGTACGAGAAAAGAAACTGTTGGAGTAGAAGTTGCAGTTGCATTTTATCGGTTTCACTGTAAAAGGGTGGGATCTATTTGCTAATCAGATGGCAATCAGTCTCGGAGGATTAACATTCTGAATTCAGAATCAGACTGAAGAGGGATAGTCTCCGTCAGGCTATCTTGCATCTCTGTCGCTAACGGCTATTGTATATGTGAGTGGATTATGTGATGAAGATAAAGGGTGACCTGCATTTTTTTTCAGTCTAGTCCAAGGTTGTGGGATGTGCGTTGTGGTGCAGTGGATATCGGCTCGGAACGAGAAACCGGGGAGCCGAGTTCGAATTCCAGTTGAATCCATTGAATTCAATTATGCGCAAATACTCTTGGGAAAGGTATTAATCCGTCTATTCCTTCCAGTTATAGTTTAAATAGCAGGGCAGATTGGGTTCTATAGCCTTGGTTGGCAATCAGTCTACCGCAGAAAGCAATGGAAACCTACTGCGGGATAATCTTCTGCTCAGTCAGTCATGTCTCGAAAGAGACATGATCGCCCAAGCGTGTATCACGTATGGCACTTAACTGACTGTGTCCAAGTTTCTCATATACTGCACTGATGATTGGCCCTTGGTGGAAAAAGGTGACGAATTGCTATACTCATTATTACTGTCTGATTTTCTGATTCTTCATCAAAGAGGAATGGTTACTTTTTAAATCGTGTAGTCGTCGGCACGAAAACACAAACGTAGATAAGAAAAATCATGATTCTGGTTGGATTGGTTGAAGATAATTTATTTTCTTCTTTCGTTTCGTTAACTGATGGACGAGATTGTCAGCAACGAATGTAAAAGGGTGAGGACAACACCCCCAACAAATAAAGGAAAAGTGAGTTTGGGAAGAAATGACTTATAAGAAAACTAGTGGGTTGGGAGCATTTATACAGCAAAGTACTTTGTCGGAAGATTGAAACAGGGAGATTGATCAGGTGTCTTAAAAATAAACGACCGGAAACAAGAAGAAGAATAGAAAAGAACAGATGCTTGAAATAGAAATATAGGTGTGAAGAGCCATGAAGAGAAAGAAAGAAACAAAGATATATATATATATATATAGAGAGAGAGAGAGAGAGAGAGAAAGAAAGAAAGAAAGAAAGAAAGAAAGAAAAAGAAAGAAAGAGAGAAATAAAGAAACAAAGAAAGAAAGAAAAAGAAAGAGAGAGAAAGAAAGAGACTGGAGAGAAAGAAAGAGAGAGAGAGAGAAAGAAAGAGAAAATAGATAGAGAAAGTGAAATAAAGCAACAGAGAAAGAGAAATATACAGAGGAAGAAATAGAAAATGAAAGAAAAAAGATATAGATAGAGAAAGAGACAAAAAGAGCTGGAGAAAGAAAGTAAAAGGAAAAGAAAGAACGTGAGAGAGAGATAAAAGAAAGAGAGAGAAAGAGATATAGGAAAAGAAAGAAAAAGAAAGTGAGTGTGACTTAAGAAAAAGAGAGAGAAAAATGAAAAAGATAACTAAATAACAAAGAGACTGGAGAAAAAATATAGAGAGATAAAAAGAAAGAAAAAGTCAGAGAAAGAATGAAAGAAATAGAGAGAAAGAATATATATATAGAGAGAGAGACAGAGACAGAGACAGAGAGATAAAGAAATAAAAAGATAGATAGAGAAAGAAAGAGAGAGACACAGAAAAAGAAAGAAACAAAAAGAAAAAAATGAATGAAAAGATAAAGATAAAAATAGATCGAGAAAGAAAGGGAGAGCGAAAGAGACTGAGAAAGACAAAGCAAGAAATAGATCAAAAGAGAGAGAAAGAATGAAAGAAAAGAAAGAGAAATCGATAGAGAAAGAAAGGAAGAGTGAAAGAGTATGAGAAAGAAATAGATCTAAGGAGAGAGAAAGAAAGAAAAGAAAGAGAAAGAGATCGAAAAAGAAAGAGAGAGGGAATGAGAGTGCGGAAGAAAAAGGAAAAATAGATCTAAAGAGAGAGAAAGAAAGAAAAGAAAGAGAAAGAGATCAAGAAAGAAAGAGAGAGGGAAAGAGAGTGAGGGAAAAATGGAAGAAATAGATCTAAAGAGCGAGAAAGAAAGAAAAGAAAGAAATAGATAGAGGAAGAAAGGGAGAAGAAAAGAGTGTGAAAAAAATAGATTTAAAGAGAGAGAGAAAAAGAAAAGAAAGAGAAATAGATCGTGAAAAAAACGAAAAATTAAAGAGGGTGAGGAAGAAAAAGGAAGAAATAGATCTAAAGAGAAAGAAAGAAAAGAAAGAGAAAGAGATCGAGGAAGAAAGACAGAGAGAAAGAAACTGAGGAAGAAAAAGGAAGAAATATATCTAAAGAGAGAGAAAGAAAAAAGAAAGGGAAATCGAGAAAGAAAAGGAGAGGGAAAAAGACTGAAGAAGAAGAAGGAGAAGAAGAAAGAAAGAAAGAAAGAAAGAAAGAAAGAAAGAAAGAAAAGGAGTGAGAAAGCGATTGAGAAAGAACGGGAGTGGGAAGGAGACTGAGAAAGAGAAGTTAGAAACGGGCAAGCGAATATTGTGTCAAATCTTAGAAAAAACCCTTAAAAAAACGCTGTCGTGTGTTTGAAAGAAAACTTTGCATATATTCTAAAGACCATATCCTTTCACAGTTAGGCCGATTATCACTCTCCACATATTCTATTGATTTATTATCTGTGAATCACCTTGTCTTCTTGGAAAAAATGTTAATTTCGCGGTTTTGAAATCAAAATTGTCTTTCTTCAACTCACATCTAAAGAACCAAATCTAGTCACTACTTAATCCATAGGTGGGAAGAGAAAACAAATTCATTCCCTTCCTTAGTGCCACTGTCCATAAGTGAAAACAAGACGACAATATATGGTGGAACGGCTGGCGAGAGCATTAAAAAGGGTAAAAACTGCTAAAAACTACATCCGATAGGAAGTTGTGGAGCGCCATGATCGTCTATATTCTAAAAGAGTACGGAGCATAGAAAAAAAGCAAACCAAAAGCAAGAGAAATAACTGACGAGTTTGTGTGAATGAATGACGGAACGTGGGGTGGGAGCCTTGGTGAATGAATAATCGCTACTAAGAGCCACAGGTGATAGAAGATTGTGTAGAGCCATGATGGTGGACGTCTTAAAGGATAGAAGAAGAAGAAGAAGAAGAAGAAGAAGAAGAAGATATTTATTTTTGCCGATCTTTATTTTCATTGATTTACGTACATTTTTACGAGGACATGATGAGCATATTTCTGAAAAAGTTCTGAAATGTTTCTGCATTTCCATGTTTAAAACCGGATGCAAATAAACCATTTCTAATACCAACTCCCACGTAAAAGTGTTGAAAAAATGGAAATTAATAAAATCGCTTGAGAACAAAGAAAAATAAAAAGCAAAAAAGCAAAAGACACAATACAAGGGATATTCTCAGATATAGAAAGAAGGAAAAACACAAAATCAGAATCAGTCAAGCGATATTAAACTTTTAACTTTGATTTGCCGAAATCGAACAAGTATAAAAAATTTAAATATCTGTGAAATATTTTAACAGAGGACAGAAAAAGTGGCATTGAAATCCCAAGATATATCAAAATAGCAAAAGATGCCTTCAAAAGCTAAGCGAAATATTGTTGTATATCGACAAACAACAAACACGCATATATATAAAAATATAAGTTATATTTTTATTAATGACGATGAACCGTGTAGCATAGGGGACAGAGAATTGAGAGAGCGCGCCTCTAATGGGTTGACGGGAGTGTCGTCGTATCTGTTGTGTCTCTCTTCACCGGCCGATCTCTGTCGCTCCTCTCTACTGCTACTCTGCTACTCTGGCGAATCCGTGCGCCGAGGTCTTTTTATAATCTCCAGAACTGGGACTTTTTCTTCCGGTTTTGCCTCGCCCACGCACGCCCACGTAATTCTCAGAGACACCTGTTCTGTTTGCCTCTGTAGTTATTTCCGCTGCTGCCGGAAATAAGGTCAAACAAACATCCGTTCCTTTCAACGACCGGAAACACCCTCGCTTGCATCAGCCTTCCTCGGGTGGGGCCAGATTGTTATATTACAATATTAAGAAATAAAAAATATTGTTAGAAACAAACAAAACTGTGCTAAGCTGTTATGCAACATTACTCCTCCAGTATGGCAGTTTAGTGCTCGGCAATCTTAGAAGTGAAGAAGAGAGTTCCTGTGGTTCTACAGAAGGCTGTTGAGGATAGTATTGACTGAACATCTGAGCGATAAGAAAGTTGTAAGATAATGAGAAGGCAAATAGTGCTTATAATTAGTGAAAAAGCGATATTTTAATCTTCTAGGGCACACGAGGAAAACAAGCTCGGAGAATTTGGCGCTCAAAGGATATATATGTTCTGTGCTTTAAAAGGGGACGGAATGCAGCGACATAGTAACTCGATTCTGAGAGAATTAGAAATTCCAGCAGGTTTCATCACTGAGCGCTGCAATCTTAAAAAAAATAGGATACGCAGATGACACATTGTTGATAGCAGACAAAGAAAGGAAACTCATGTGTTAAAAAAAAGAGAAAGGAGACTTATTCGGTATCGACTGGATGAAACTATTCGAGTTATGGGATTTACTTATAAATATTCATAGCAAAAATATAAGTAGACAAGTGAGCAGTTAAAAAAAAACTATATTAAAATTTAAAGGAAAACATTAATAGAAGGTTTTCGAATGTTCTGTTGGGTGAGTAGAATTGGCGTTCCAACGTCAAAGCAAAATTTCAACTAAAAAAAGACTCGACACCAGTGTTTCAGTAAAAACGTAGTCGGGTTTTATCCTACTCCCCCACTTGTGACACAAGGTCAGTTTTTAATGTAGGGAACCTGAGCGCGTACACTCAGGCCATTGGTCAAATATTCCCCAGCCCCGTTTACGCGGTAACTGAGTACAAAGTTGGTCTTAGTTGGTCATTGCCTGTCAAAACTGGTAAAAAGCTAGTCTTAGCTGGTCATTGCTTCCTAACACGGCCAGCGAACAGGCAGTGCTCTCGGGTCATGACCGACAGGACAAGAAATGCCGGGCAGGTAGAAACGTTGTCTTTTGTTCGCAGCATTGGATCAAGTCAATGAATAAAAAGGCAGACTTTAAAAGCGGGTGTAATTAAAAAAAAAAACAAAAAAAAAAAAACACTTCCATGGTCACAGATATTTTTACGTGAACTGTTTGCAAAATATGGCATTCCGGATGTCACAGACTCGGATAACGGCACGCAATTCACTGCTTATGAATTTAAAGAAATTTGTAAAATGTTCTCGATTAAATATATTACTACCCTGTCATATCACTCAAGATCAAACAAACAAGCTGAACGGTTTGTGGATACTTTTGAAGGAGCTTTGAAAAAAGTAAGCCATGAAAGAGTGAGTGAAGAAGTACTACAAAAATTCTTTAAAGTAAACCAGATAATGCCAAATCCCAATTCACCGACAGGCATGTCAACAGCAGAATTGATATTCGCAAGAAAAATTAAATCGGTTGTTATTAGTTAAAAAAAAAAGAATAAGAACGGATAACAAAAAAGACACAAAATTTTAAAAATGGGCGAAAATGTGTTTTTCAGAATGTATAAAAGTGGAAAAGAAATCTTGAAAGACAACATAGGTCACGAATTAGAAAAATGATTTATATAGTAAATCATCAAAATTTATTAACCCTCTAGGGCCATTCGTATCATATTTGATACAGTATTTCCCTACAAGGAAACATTTGGTATTTCCCTATAAGGAAACATTTGGTATTCATTGACTGAGCAGTCAGTACTGCTTTCATTTGAAATTTATAAAATATTTCTCTTAACCCTCTAGGGCCATTCGTATCATATTTGATACAGTATTTCCCTATAAGGAAACATTTGGTATTTCCTTATAAGGAAACATTTGGTATTCATTGACTGAGCAGTCAGTACTGCTTTCATTTGAAATTTATAAAATTTTTCTCTTAAAAAATTTTTCAGGAAAATATTTCTTTCAAGGCTTGTTTTCATACTGTATCAAATATGATACGAATGGCCCTAGAGGGTTAATAATATAATATGATTAAGGCTTCTACTTGTCATAAAGTGGGGGATCAGTTCTATATTGTTATGAAGTAATAAACAGATCCCCCACTAATTACTACTTAATAATATAATATGATTAAGGCTTCTACTTGTCATAAAGTGGGGGATCAGTTCTATATTGTTATGAAGTAATAAACAGATCCCCCACTAATTACTACTTAATAATATAATATGATTAAGGCTTCTACTTGTCATAAAGTGGGAGATCAGTTCTATATTGTTATGAAGTAATAAACAGATCCCCCACTAATTACTACTTAATAATATAATATGATTAAGGCTTCTACTTGTCATAAAGTGGGGGATCAGTTCTATATTGTTATGAAGTAATAAACAGATCCCTCACTAATATGATACGAATGGCCCTAGAGGGTTAATTATATTATTATGTATAAATACGAACACAAGGAGAATTGAAATCAGTTTAAGTAAAGGTTTGATGTATCAAATAACCATAAGAAAGAAAGAACCTATACAAGTTCTGTACGATATCTCTGACGTACCTACACCCCAAGAATTCGTTGAATATACATGTATAAGTACTAGAAAGAAGAAACGCACGGAAAAACTAATGTAATATATTACCTTGAACGGCGGATGTAATACATCCGGTCGTTGATAAGGTCAACAAAACCGGATTGAAAGGCGGTGGCCCGGCAAGGATGTTGTTGAGAGATACACTCGGCCCTAAATAAAAATTAACAAAGAACAAGCCTGTAGTTAATATATCCCGCCGTAGACGATGTCAACAAATTGCAAAGGAAAAACAAGCATAGGATAAGAGTTTTAAGAGGCTATAAAAGTCTACAATTTTTGGCTGAAGATACAGAGATTGGCTAAGGACTCGAGACACCTGCTTCGTGTTTGCGAACTCTCCCCAGTTATTTCCCTGCTCCACACAACCGTCAGCGTCGAAAAATAAAAATATAGTCTTGTTCATCGTTGATTGTCAAGATCCTGCGGCAGTATATATCACTAATGGTTGATCCTAAATGAAAGAAATACGAGGGTTAATTACGTGTAAATCTTGTTAAAAAAGAGAGTGGGTGAATACTAAGAAATAAAATATTTAAGAAAATAAAAGTCTTAAAAGCGGGGATAACACAAATGAACTCGGCAATACGTCTTAAATAAATAATTCAGGGTTCCGACGCAGTTTTAGGAGAGTGTGCGTTGCTATATCATTACAACTGAACTGCGGGTTTGTTTCTCATTGGATGTCCCATCAATTCGGTTTGTGCTACATTTATGGGCACCTCGACGTGATGTAATGGTTACGCAAGCTTGTCTAGCCAGAATAATTACGACTGAGTAGTGAGTTTGATCCTCACTCGGTGTCCTAAGTTACGCTTAGAAAATCACCATCTCGGGCACTTCGACGTAGTGTAATGGTTACGCAAGCTTGTCTAGCCAGAATAATTACGACTGAGTAGTGAGTTTGATCCTCACTCGGTGTCCTAAGTTACGCTTAGAAAATCACCATCTCGGGCACTTCGACGTAGTGTAATGGTTACGCAAGCTTGTCTAGCCAGAATAATTACGACTGAGTAGTGAGTTTGATCCTCACTCGGTGTCCTAAGTTACGCTTAGAAAATCACCATCTCGGGCACTTCGACGTAGTGTAATGGTTATCAAGATTGTCTAGCCAGAATAATTACGACTGAGTAGTGAGTTTGATCCTCACTCGGTGTCCTAAGTTACGCTTCGAAAATCACCATCTCGGGCACTTCGACGTAGTGTAATGGTTACGCAAGCTTGTCTAGCCAGAATAATTACGACTGAGTAGTGAGTTTGATCCTCACTCGGTGTCCTAAGTTACGCTTAGAAAATCACCATCTCGGGCACTTCGACGTAGTGTAATGGTTATCAAGATTGTCTCGCGCGAAAAATTACGACTAATTAGTGAATTCTGTCTTCACTGGATGCTCCACATATTTGGCCTCATGTCGCGTCTAAGCTACGCTTAGAAAATCATAAGAGTTCGCCAAACGTCTGACCTTCTCGGGCTCTCTTCCTTCGGGCGGAGGGGAATCGAAGAGCAGAGGCTCATTGAGGTAAAAAGACGAGTGCCTGACCCCGCGTATGCGAGGTCTACAAGGAATTTATGCTCGAGCGTACACGCTCGGAGTGCCCCATGGTAAAATCAGCCTTGTGCTTCACCCAACCTTTGTAGAGAGGCTCAAGTAAATCCGGACTTTTTATGAAGTGTACCGTTGGAATTAGTCGAGACTTAATATTATAACCGTTAGTAGCGAGTTATAATACAAGACAAACCTCATATACACGATCCATCACTTAAGATGATGGGGAAAAACCGACTGGTTACTTGTACCTCTTTAAAGTATCTGACACCTACTTTACAGTTGTCAGACTAGACCGAAAATGGATTACTGCTACCACGTTGTGCTGAAGGGTCTCAGGTCTAACCTTCCAGTTTTGATAAGGCTCAAAAGCGTCTAGACAGCTTTATAATGGATGAATTGTCTTCCAACCTAAAACATTTTTCCCCACAGATGAAACGTCGCAAGCCTCTCGTTAGTCTGCCTTTGTTTTCATGGCAAATGTTTAATGACTAATGCTTAGTGCCATTAGTTCTTTCATAACTAATACCGGCTATGTCAGGTGCATTGACACGAACAATCCCTTCGTATTCCATTATAAGAAATTTTTTTTACTAAGACAGCTACTTCCCAAGAATCTTTACTTTGTGGAACAGACTCCCCAGAAGATGCTTTACTAACACCTTCAATGTTAACGACTTTATAATGGTTAAATGTGTTAACCGTTATCTTTCACACGTATGTTCATAAACTGAACTTTCTTACATTTGCTGTTGGCGCAAAAAATTCATTCAGTAAACCACTTTCTTGAGTGACCCTTAGGTCTTGTACTAGACGAGCATTAGTAAAAGAAAATACAAAAAACAAAAACAAACAAAAACAAGCAACCATCCTAAAAAACAGCAATGTGTTTTAGAGAAGGATGCAGAGAATCCCTTGACTAGAAACAAAAAGTATGTTTAAACTTAGAATAAGGAGGATTCAGATGGAATTTCTCGGGGACATTATAAGGAAAGGCAGCTTGAAGTATTTCAAACTCACAAAACAAGATAGAAGGAACGGAAGAAATCAGTGACTAACGATCGTGTGTAAATAAATGCATTGTAGTTGAAGGAAGTGATGGTAAACAAACAAACCTTACTTCTTCTTCTATATGCCTTGTCCTTTTCAAGACATAAGCGATCATGGCCTTCCACGTTTCCCTATTCCTGGTGGCTCTGAACACCCCACCGTTCTGTCATCCACCTGCTCAGGCCATTTAAATATGTTATCCGCTGCTTTCCTCTGTCTCTTTTCCCTTCAATCTGGCCTGTTAGTATCATGTTCACCAAGTTCTTCCTCATTACATGTCCCAGGAACTTTAGTTGTCTCTTCCTGATGCTCAATATTAATTTCTTTTTTGTTTCCATCCTTTCCAAAACCTCATCATTGCTCACATGCTCGGTCCACGATATCCGCAGCATCCTTCTGTAGAATATTTTAGCTGCTTCCAACTGTTCCTTCATCTTTGATGATATTATCCAGCATTCACTGCCATATTGAAAAACTGACATCACATAGCAATCTAGTATTCTCTTCTTTGTTTCTAGTGAAAGTTTCCTGTCTCTTAATACTTAAACTCAGGTTCTGGAACGCGTCCTTCACCATGCCAATTCGTCTTTCAATAGGATTTGTTTAAGAGCAGGGTCTCAAGTCCTACCTTATTATTTAACCCATAACTGGAAGGAAGGGACGGATTAATACCTTTCCCAAGGGTACTAGTGCGTACGTGAATGCAGGGCATTCAACTGGAATTCGAAATCGGCTCCTCGATTTCTCTTTCCGAGCCGATATTCACTGCACTAAAACGCATATCCGTCAATAAACGCTTACAGCACCTGGTATACCGGGTAGGTATTATGATGAAATGTGTATCATGTCCACGAAAAGGAAACAGGAATATACAAGAAATCTTGCTGATATACATTCGTTATGCCGACGCAAAAATTATATGAAACTCTAAGTGAAATATATAAAAACTGTATATAATTTCTAAAATAAAAAAATAAATATATGAAAATCTCAAAGAAAAAAATGCCTGAAAGGAAAGATAAAAATAAATATCTGAAATATACATAAATCTATACCTCAGGTGTTCAGTCAGTATATCATTATTATAAATAGAGAATCGAGTAATTTTGTGTCATTTTCGAAACTCGTCTTTGCAAGTATAAATTATACAGAACTCTGAAGCTACGACGCCTACATGAAAATAAAATTTCAGAAAATAGTTTGAAATATTACAAATGCGGCTAAAGTGCTCATTAGTAATGTTTTTGAAAATTACTTTTCAGTTTTTAAGCAGAATAACGGTACAACAAGTATAAAAGTCGAGGCAAACAAAACACAAGGAAATTAACTCAATAGTCTCACGATTCCAAATGTAGTCCTCAACATAGTCTCCTTCTTTCTTAATTGTGGTGCGAGGGTCGATTAACAATAAATACTTGTTCTTCTTTAATTGCAAAAAGAACAAAAGTAAAGAAAAAAAGTCATATCAAAATGAATACAAAATCTCGTTTTGCCAAATCTCGTTGTTAACGTAGCTGAGTTTATTCTCATTTGTGGTACAAGTGTCGGTTATTAACAATATTCCATCTAAAAAATTAATCAAATAATATTTATTACAGTATTTACATTATTCGGCCTATTTTCCCCATCTTTTGTACGATGTTTCGGCCGTTGTACGCTCCGACATTCTTCAGGTGCTAGGACTTTCGAACCGACAGAAGAGAAACAAAGGGAAGAAAAGATGAATAAATGAAAAAGTTAACGACCAACAAAAAAAGAAAAGAAGTGAATGGAGAAGAAAGAAAAAGGGGAAGAAAAAAGAAAGAAAGGAAGGAAGGAGAAAAGAAAGAAGCAAACAAACAAAGGGTATCAAGCAGCTGAAAATTATTGGGAGTAAAGTAGCAACGGTAGAGCACAAAAAAACAGCAGAATAAAAACGATGCCAAACAATGGGGTTGGAAAATGCAATGGCGTTGTAAAATTGGCAGAATATTTTCTCCGTTCCTCTCACCTCATCTCAGAAATATAGACAAACTAGCAGTATAGCCCGGCGTTGCTCAGGTGTAATGAAAGCTTTAAAACTAATCCATGGTCCTGGAGTTCAGATTCTTTGGACGATGACGCGAAAGGCTAAAAGGCAATAGTTGTTTCCAGTTAAAGAGAAACCGTAGACTGAAAGAAAAATGAATGGATGTAAGTCAAATTTTGATTTCCTGTCATCGATATCAAATTTTCTGCATTATTGTAAGAACTGCAATCTTGAAAATTCTGAATATCGTTTCTTATGTCTTTGTCTATGAGTGTATCAAATTTGATTAAAATCCGACCACTCTTTCTATAACCCGATTTTTTCGATTATCAATTTTCGATATTTATCGGGAGTACCTCGACACAAAACCTAGCTAAGAACACTCGCAGATACTTATAGTACAACTGTGTAAAATTTCAAGAAAATCGGTTCAGCCGTTTCGAAGTGTATAGGTAACGGGCACACACACACACACACACACACACACACACACACACACACACACACACACACACACAGACAAATTTCCATTTATAAATAAGTTTAGATACTCATATTTGTTAACACGATTCGATCAAATGAAACATACTAATCACATATCTTCTTCTATACGCCGTGGGCCTTAGCGACATTAGCGATCTTGAGTGTCTACAATACCCTGTCTTTTGTAACTCTTAATAAACTTCCTCTTCTTGCCATCACTCCTGAACGCTTTTCCGCCATCCATTTACTCCAGCTCGCTAGATAGGTTATGTGTTACTTTCTACTGTTTCTATTGCCTTCAATCTGTTTTGTGAGTATCAAATTTTTCAAGCTCACTTCTCCGATTGTGTGCCCTAGAAATTTAAACTATCTCTTGCATTCACTTACGCGCAAATACCTTTGAGAAAGGTATTAATCCGTTTCTTCTTCAGTTATGGGTTAAATAATAGAACAGACTGGGTTCTATAGCCTTAGTTGGCAACCAGTCTACCGCAAAAAGCAATGGCAACCTACTGCGGGATAATCTTCTGCCCAGTCAGTCATGTCTCTTTCGAGAAAAGATGTATCACGTAAGGCACTAAACTGACTGATTATGTTAAATATAAGTGTCCTTTTTGTTTCCATTTTCTCTAATATTTCGTCGTAGCTCACATGTTCGCCATCTTTCAGTAGAATCACATTTCCGCTACCTCAAGTCTCCTCTTCATCTGTAATGAGATTGTACAGCAGTACTTAAATGTAGGAAAACTGATATCAGTACTATTTTCTTTGATGCTCAGGAAATTTTTCTGTTTCTTAATACTTTGCTTACTTTTTGGAAAACATCTTTCGCTATCCCAATTTGCCTTCAGATTCAAGAGTCAGACATTCTGTCCTCTGTTAAAACACCTCCCAAATATCTGAACCCTTCTACTTGTTTGATTTTGACACTTCCGGTTGTTAGTTCGCTTTGCAAAAAACATGTATTTTGTCTTCTCGCAATTGATGCTTAGTCCTTTCTTCTCGCTTTCCTTCACCGCCTTCTGTAAGTGTTCTTGCAGTATCCTTTTTGTGTTTGCTATCAACACTGTATCATCTGTATACCTTATCTTGTTAAGATTGTGACCGCCAACAATGAATTCTAGGACTTCTCATTCTCTCAGAATCGCTCCGCTGTATAGGCTGAATAATTCTGTTGAGAAGGCACATATTTGTCTCACATTTCTTTCAATGAACCTTGGGAATTCTCATTCTCTCACAATCGCCTCACTGTATAGGTTGAATAAGTCTGGTGAGAAGACACATCCTTGTCTCACATCTCTTTCTAATTTTATATATTTTCTGAATTAATGTTCTATGTTTATGCAGACGGTTTTCTGCCATAATCTCTGGATTATTATAATCAGTCAGTCAATTAGGCGATTATATATTTTTTTGAGAAATTACTGAGTATTCAGAATATTTTTGCTGCAGTAGGTTTCTGCAGACCACTTGTCAACCAAGACTATATAGTGCAATCTGTCCCGCTATTCAACCCATAGCTGGAGTGAGAAGAGATCATCCGTCCGTGCATGAAGTACTGCTGCCATTTATGGTCAGATGCCCCTGCCGTTCTCCTCAGTGTTCTTGACAAAGGAGAGTCTGTACTGTGATAGGTACTGATCTGGCGACTCGACTGCAGCCACTTCCCCATCGTCGAAATGTGGCCTCTCTCTGTCTCTTCTATAAATACTTTCATGGCTTCTGCTCGGATGAGCTTAAGTCACTGATGCCTCCTCAACAGGTGTTTACCCGTGCAACCAGACTGGCAACTGGGTCCCACCCATTCACAGTCAGGTTAGCCAAATGCAGACGACAATTCTACTCCTGCAGCTTCCTCTCTCGCACTTCCCGCCTGTGGAACTCACTCCCGTATTCTTGCTTTCCTGACGGCTACAACCTCCAGAAATTTAAATGCAAAGTTAATACTCATCTACTAACCACTGGACTCTAGCTCTCTCCCCTCCCCTGTATAATCTTCACTTTCTCTCCGCCCATGTATCTGTCATTGCACCTGCTTTCTCAGCTTCCTATTGTTCCTTTATAACTAGCTTGTACTCCTCACTATTTTCTAATTAATCTTTTTACATTTATGTAACCCCCTGCACATCAGTGGCGTTTCTGCCTTGCTCGGGGAGAAATTATTAAAAAAAAAAAAAAGAAGATAGATTATATCTTTCTCAAGGTAAGTGAATGAAACGAATTCGACGAGAATTCGAACTTGGCTCTCCGATTTCTCATTTCAAGCCGATATCCATTATATCACAATGCATATATCATTCTAATATCCTTCCCAAATATGTCAAGGTTACTGATCATTCCTAATAGTTCTTTGTAACATACTTTATCAAATTGTTGAAAGCATATATACAAGACGATATATGCAAAAATACTATATTTCAAAACTACAGAAAGCTTAAAACGTTGCTATTACGAATACTGAAAATTTTCATACTTGAGCCATAGTGAATAAATTGAACTTATAAGATCTATACCGACTTGGCAGCTCGGCTGCAGTCGCTATCTCACCTGTGTGACGTAGCTTCCCTGTGCCTCTCGTATAAATACTTTCACGGCTTCTGCTCTAATGAACTTAGATCACTGGTGCACCCTAAGTATCAATTTACACGAGCTACTAGATTAGCAACTTGGTCGCACTATTTTACAGTGAAACCGATAAAATGTAACCGAAATTTCCACTCTAACAGCTTCTTTTCACGCACTTCCCACCTGTGGAATATATTTGCTTCCCCGACAGCTACAATCTCCAGGAATTTAAATGTAAGCTCAATAGACATCCTGTCTCACTAACTCGCATCCATTCTCTGAAGCCCTTTTTCATCTACTCCACTCCTATCTTCGGTATCCTCATCCGTCTATTACCCTCATCCTGACATTTCCTATAACTAACCCCACTTTCTCATCACTTTCCCATATGTAACCCTTTTCGCAACAGTGACAGTAGAACGCCTTGCTTTGGGTGAGAATGTTTTAAGGAAAAAGAAAAACTGTTAGGAAAAGTTCTAGCCTTCGCCAATACTAAAAATGCAAATAATCGGTTTGACTCCTGAGTACTAACTGATAGACTGACCACTTTCATCGCTCGCTGAACAAACATCCTGAGTACTAACTGATGGACTGACCACTTTCATCGCTCGCTGAACGAACATCCTGAGTACTAACTGATGGACTGACCACTTTCATCGCTCGCTGAACAAACATCCTGAATACTAACTGATAGACTGACCACTTTCATCGCTCGCTGAACAAACATCCTGAATACGAACTGATAGACTGACCACTTTCACCGCTCGCTGAACAAACATCCTGAGTACTAACTGATAGACTGACCACTTTCATCGCTCGCTGAACAAACATCCTGAGTACTAACTGATAGATTGACCACTTTCATCGCTCGCTGAACAAACATCCTGTGTACTAACTGATAGACTGACCACTTTCATCGCTCGCTGAACGAACATCCTGAGTACTAACTGATGGACTGACCACTTTCATCGCTCGCTGAACAAACATACTGAGTACTAACTGATGGACTGACCACTTTCATCGCTCGCTGAACAAACATCCTGAGTACTAACTGATAGACTGACCACTTTCATCGCTCGCTGAACAAACATCCTGAGTACTAACTGATAGACTGACCACTTTCATCGCTCGCTGAACAAACATCCTGAATACTAACTGATAGACTGACCACTTTCATCGCTCGCTGAACAAACATACTGAGTACTAACTGATGGACTGACCACTTTCATCGCTCGCTGAACAAACATCCTGAGTACTAACTGATAGACTGACCACTTTCATCGCTCGCTGAACAAACATCCTGAGTACTAACTGATAGACTGACCACTTTCATCGCTCGCTGAACAAACATCCTGAATACTAACTGATAGACTGACCACTTTCATCGCTCGCTGAACAAACATCCTGAGTACTAACTGATAGATTGACCACTTTCATCGCTCGCTGAACAAACATCCTGAGTACTAACTGATGGACTGACCACTTTCATTGTTCGCCGAACGAGCATCACTAAACGGACGTCACTTGATCCATCTGCCTTCATCTCAACGAAAGGGAGACAATTGTCTTTTGTATCCCTATAATATTTACGAGAGAAATCTGGGAAAATAAGCAATTTAAGAAATAATGACATTAATCGGTGTGCTAGGAGAAAGATAATATTTCGAGATTAAATTTCCCCCTTATTTATCCGTGATATGACAAAACCTTAATACAACGGACAGAACTGAAATTAAGGAATGACATACATGCATTATTCTCAAAGAGGTATTTCATACCGCAAAGTCGTACAAGAAATTATATATATATATATATATATATATATATAGTCATCCGCAGACAGATCTGTTTCGCTGTATCACAGCTCATCAGCACGGTTAGATACCCGATTGCTTCTAGCTAGAATTAAAACCCGACCGAAATGACAGTTCTACTTCTTAGCTATGGGCGCTCGGTAGAGGAAGGTGGACTTTAGCGTGTTATACATCATGTAAACATACGCCAGTAGTTGAGAGTGTTCAAATTCATAACTGAATATATATATATATATATATATATATATATATATATATATATATATATATATATAAAAACTTATTTATAAATGGAACTTTGTCTATGTGTGTGTGTGTGTGTGTGTGTCTGTGTGTGTGTGTGTGTGCATCCGTTACCTATAGACTCCGAAACGATTTTCTTGAAAATTTACACAGTTGTACTATAAGTGTCTGCGAGTGTTCTTAGCTAGATTTTGTGTCCGGGTACCCCCGATAAATATCGATAATCGATAATCGAAAAAATCGGGTTATAGAAGGAGTGGTCAGATTTTAATCAAATTTGATACACTCATAGACAACGACATAAGAAACGATACTCAGAAGTTTCAAGGTTGCATTTCTTACAATAGTGCAGAAAATCGATAATATATATATATATATAAAAGGCAACATGTTTGTGTGTGTGTGTCTGTTTATCTGTCTGTATATCCTTTATACAAACCCACAATTTTTATCCGATTCTCACCAAACTTCACACAAATATTCTTTAGGCTGAGTCTGAGCTCCAGGACCATGGATTAGTTTGAATGCTTTCATTACACCCGAGCAACGCCGGGATATACTGCTAGTATATATATATATATATATATATATATATATATATATATATATATGAATAAATATAGTTTTAAGGTGTGCTATATTTATAGGATAAAGTGCTTAATATCAGAGATAGAGCGTATGTAAATATAAAAGAGTGAACATGGAAGCCCACACTCAGAGGTGACAGACTGTTTCATGCTAAGCGCAATCATCAGGCCACATATGTTGAGTTTTTTCTCGGCTATTTATATATGCGTGTCAGTGGGGAATTCTAAATAATCCTTTTAACGGTTATTTTGGGGAGAGTAGCTTGATTATTTATTTATTTGAGTAAATCTGTTTGACTTGTTATTTGTTTATTCTTTTGTTTTTCGATGATTAATTTATTCATTTTGATTTGTTATTTATTACTTATTTTATTTTACTTTTTTTATTTTTTGTTATGATTTGTTATTATTTTATTTATTAATTTATTTATATTATTTTATTTTTATTATTTATCTATTGTGATGGATGTTATATCGTCGGCGGTTTGTTAATTTGTTTAGCCAGAGTGCTCTAATTCATTACTGAATGAGCGATGCATGGATGCTAAAGTAGCTACTGTTTTTTCAAAGTCTACCATTCTTCCAGAGTGTTCAATCAGGGTGTAAGAGCGTAAATAGTCAGACTAATCTGTTTCGCTGTATCACAGCTCATCAGTACGGTTAGACAGCCGATTGCCTTTTAGCCAGGATTGAAACCCGACCGAATTGGCGTCAGTCCGCGATTCTACCTCTGAGCTACGGGCGCTCGGTAGAAGAAGGCAGACTTTTTAGCGTGTATGTTATCATTATTTCAGTAATGAATTAAGTTCTCCTGGTGGTTGGCGTGTGTATACGCTGCATATATATAACATGCTAAAATTTCCCGCCTCTCTCTCCTTCCATGCGCCGATAGCTTAAGGAGTAGGCACACCGACTCACGCCAAATCAGTCGAGTTTCAATACCGGGTGGAAGCAAGTGAATATTTAGTCACACTGATGAGCTCCGATACAGCGAAACAGGCTTGTGTGACTAATAAAATTATGCTCTCATTACTATTGAGCTCGCTTTTTGAAGATATTGTAAAAAAATGAAAGAATTCCGTCATAAAATATTAGAAAACTATTGTAAGAAAATAGAAAAAAGAGTTTTCCTTCATTACTTTTTCTATTTGCGAACATAATAATCCGCCCCCACCACCAAGTAACGACTGATGATTTTCTTGTAACCCTCAGAATTGAAAAATGAAGTAAAATAATGATTTAAAAACTCTACCGTTCATTGCTACTTTCTAATTACAAAGAGCAGAGAGCATATAATCCCAGGCATTTCAGATAATAATAAAAAATAAAAAAATAAAAAAACCTAACCGCTTGTTGCAAGCGTACATATTGGCTCCAGGCTGTTGGAATAACTTGCAACGAAGCACGTGGCAAATAATAGCCAATAAGATCCTTTAGCCGTGAGTGAATTAAAAAGAAAAAAAATGTTCTCAGAGACATATTCGTGAGCATTTGTTTACACATCACAACATAAAAAATGTATCGGGGATTTACGAGTGTTTGGCGGTCCAGTAGGTATGGCTACCACAATTTCATATTTAAATTTAAAAATGGCGGATATTGGTGCATAATTTGCCAAAGACGTAGGCCAAGAATACACATCGGCACAACTATTCTCAAAAGCGAACCATTATTTCCATAAAGCAATAGACAAGTGTACAGAGTGTGATGGGTAAATGATCCCCATTTTATGTGTGCGCTGTGGTGCAATAGATATCGACTCGGAACGACAAATCGGGGAGCCGAGTTCGAACTCCAGTTGAATTCCTTGCAGTCACTTACGCTCAAATACCATTGAGAAAGGTATTAATTCGTCTCTTCCCTCCAGTCATGGGTTAAATAACGGGACAGATTGGGTTCTATAGCCTTGACTGGCAACCAGTCTACAGTAGAAAGCAATGGTAACCTACAGCGGGATAATCTTCTGCCCAGTCAGTCATGTCCCTTTCGGGACATGATCGGCCAAAGCGTGTATTCACGTATGGCACTTAAGTGACTGATACTATATATATATATATATATATATATATATATATATATATACTTAACACTTGGACTGGTGTCCTCATCTTTGTTGTTATTATCGTAACGTTTCGGCCGGTGGGTACAACAGTCGTTGTGATTATAATAAGAATGTACAATAGTCCATGTGTAAATAATGTAAATAATATAATTTTCTCATCCTGGGAATTCAGACAGAAACAGAGTCTTTCTATTTCATTCAATTTTTGAAGACATATCACAAAGTGATTTGGGCCCAAATTTACTAACTCCCCAAGTCGCTGCAAAACCAAACATTAACCTCAATGCTTGAGTCATGTTCTCTGATAACCTCGTCAGATTGAGGCTCTCGTATGAATGTTATGCCTGGCGTCAAACCTGTTCGGAAATGTCTAAACTGTCAACTGCATACACCACTTTCTGAGATTATTGATTAAAAATGGCTTCCAGCGAATGAAGTCTGTACGTTTAAGAGAGAACATTCCTTCTTAGAACCTTGTGGACTAGCATTAGAGTATCGCAAAGATTTCACAAATTTCAAGCGACTAAAGCACTGACTACTCGGTCAATGAATGTATAATATTTTTCACATAAGGAAATGGTTAATATTATTACTAAACTGGAGAAAATTTGTCTACGGCTATATCTTGTTGAATACACCGGTTCTCGTCCGATCACTGAAATTAAGCAACATTGAGCCTGTTCAGTACTTAGATGGGTGATCGTTTGGGAATACCAGGTGCTGTAAACGTAAAGACCAAGAATGGTCCACCGGTCCTCCAGGTTTGGGATTTGGGGGTTTGGGGTTTGGGGGTTGGGTGCAGGCCTAACAACCCTGCCCCATAAAAAAAAACAGTTTGTTACGGAAACAGTAACAAAAAGTTAAAGCCCTATATTGGGCGTAAAAGGGTGAGATGAAGATGAAGGAGAAAATTTACAGCTTGTACTGTCATCCAACTTCGTCGAGCGAACTTAGTGCATCAGGATCGAAAGATGACCAAGTTTGGCAGTCGGACGCAATTGAGTTAATAACGATTTAACCAATCAAAGCTCCAGCGGCCGTAGTAGAGGTGGTATTCATTTGGATGTGTAACTTCATCGTAGAAATTTCAATGGAATTCGGATTTATATGCTGTCTCCCTGCCGCATGTATTCACGCTTTAGGATATTTCAACCCGAGCAGTTATTCATTTAGAGCGTCGAAATATTCGGTTTCCATCAATTAAGTGTCATACGTGATACGCGCTTGAGCGATCATGTCTCAAAAGAGATATGACTGACTAGGCAGAGGATTTTCCTGCAGTAAGTTGCCATTTCTTTATGAGGCAGACTGACTGCCAACCAATGCTATAAAATCTAATCTGTCCTGATATTCAACCTATAGCTGGAAGGAGACGAGATGGATCAATATCTTTCTGAAAGATATTTGCGCGTAAGTGAATGCAACGAATTCTCCTTTTTCTCATTTCGAACCGATATCCACTGCATCCGTACCCAGCCAAGCATCGGTGGTGCCAGGGTTGTGACGTGAGTACACGGAAGAGTTTGACTGGCGGAAGTGAGATACATGGTCATGAGGTGATCAGGTAATCATGTTGCACAGCCTATATTTTAGTTACTCTGTAAGGCAGTAGAAGCTCATCCCAACTGTCCAGCTCGGGCATACCAACCCTTCGACTCCTAAAATGTCTGTTAGTAAGTGTAGTTGCATATTTTATAAACATTACTAAAGGGCAAGATTCGATTTTCTTATTTCTATTCCAGAATTAATAGCAGGAAACACATTCACATTTCTCAAAACGAAATGACCATCGATTATTGCTTGAGGAACTCTCGTCTGGTTTCTGCTTTCTAGTTAAATTTGATTTTCACATATTTAAATGTAATGTCAGTCGTTATCTATTCTCTCCTGAAGACCTGTTCTTTTTAATTTTCTTTCTCCCTAATAATGTTTTCCTTTTCTCGTACACTTAGTAATTCTTTGTATCTTAGTGGCTTTATTGTCTTACTCAGTGTTAAATGATAAAAAAAGAAAAATGAAGGGATAGGACCAGCGCTTCATCTTATATGTGCCGTGTTCCTCCAGGACGTATGCTATCATGACCCTCCATATCTTCCTATTTCTTGAAGCTCTGAACAACTTTTCTTCTGTTATATCGCTCAAACCCCGCTCCATCTATCTGCTCAAGGCTATCAAGAATATCATGCGTTGCTTTCTCTTGTCTTGCTTTCACTCTGTCCGTCCTGTGAGCATTAAATTCTACACGCCGTCCTTTCTCACATCAGTTCAGGTGTATTTTTCCTTTTTAAGTATAAGTTTCAGTTCGTGTCCAGTCTCTCCAAAACCTCGCCGTTGCTCTGTCCATGGTATCCTCAGTATCCTTCTGTAAAACGAAATTTCGGTTACTTCCAGTCTTTTCTTCATCTTTAAGAAATTGTCCAGCATTCACTGTCATATGTATCTTATCTAACTAGACAGTAGAGAGCAAAATCTGCGATCTTTACTCTCAGCCTCGACAAGGACCCAGTCCTTTAGGGCAGCTGAAAAATGAGTGATTATTCTCTGAATTAGTGAATTACTAAGTAGAATTGCATAACGTCACAGTGAGCAACGGCAAATGTAAATGCTTCCAAACGATCCACTGTTCCCCCGTATGTCATTATCGGATCTGAATAATCTGTTTCGGCAAATCCATTCTCTCCAGGTCTTATCCAGAAAAGCTGACGCCAAAGAACTGGTTCTGTGGTCCGTTGTTCGAAATATGCGACAAAATTATGACACACTTGATAACACACTGGCTGATAATCAGAGCACCTGGTTTAGTATGGCATAAGGCTAAATAAAGAAATGAAGTTTAGAAGAATTTCTTCAACGTCTCGGAAATTATTAGTTGAAATTCAGTACAAGTTAAATGAAAATGAATTCAAATAGAATTATTAGATTATTTTAATATTATACAATGCATAGTGAAAAATCTAAAACAAAAAGTTAAGACATAAATTCTTATATATATATATATATATATATATATATATATATATATATATATTCTACTTTAAGGATTCTACATTATATATATATATATACATATTTCGAATTAGTAATTCACTAATTCAGAGAATAATCACTCATTTTTCAGCTGCCCTAAAGAACTGGGTCCTTGTCGAGGCTGAGAGTAAAGATCGCAGATTTTGCTCTCTACTGTCTAGTTAGAGTCTACATTATATATATATATATATATATATATATATATATATATATATATATATATATATATAAAGTAGAATCCTTGATATGTGGTAAGGTAAATTCCAACGGAGACTAACTCTAAATAGAATTCAATGTTAAAATTTATTGTTAAATTTAACAGAGTATTATAATCAAGAAACAAAAGTTGGATATTTTTACAAATCCGTAGTTTTTATCATATTTCGCGGTTCTCACCGCTCGTCAGACGAAATTCATACAAAAATGAATGATTCAAATTTATCTAGGCAAAGTCAAGTGAAATAGAAAAAGGAAAAAAAGAAAGAAAAAATTTTTAAAAAAAAGAGAAAAGAGAAAGAAAAGGAGAAGGAAAAATATGGGAAACGTGGTTTTAACTTAACGTATTAGATTTTATCATCACGTAGCGCCTTTGACCTAGATTTACAAAAAAGACATTCGTTAAGGAAAACAATGAATATTGACATGAGTTGCTAGTTGTCTGTTTTAGATGCATGATATTGAAATCTAAAATTTAAAAATTAGGAGTTGAATTTACGCAAGAAAAATTAATTGTTAGTTTTATTATTAATTCTAATTGTAATAATAATAGTAGTATTATTATATTCGTAGTAATAATAACGTGATAATAAGGAAATCAATATTTAGAAACCTAAACTTAATAATAATAATAAACAATTAAAAAATTGAAAAATTAAAAAAGTAAATATATATATATGTGTGTGTGTGTATGTGTGTGTCAAGTCCGTAAACGGCGAGGATAATCCAACAAGATCAACTTAATATAGAATATTAAGTGTTATATCTATATAGAGAGCTCAATGAATATTATCCAGAGCAATATAATATTTATAAAGGAAAACTCAACACGTCATTTAAATTGATTATAAATTATAATTCATTTCAATGAGCTAAATTAGCTCATTTCATCAGACCACACACAATTACATCCATTTGGTACAAAAAAATTTGCCGGAATAAGCATTTCCTTTAACTGAAGAGAAAGATAAAAAAAATTAGAAAAAAAGAAAAAGGAAAAAAGAAAAAAGAAAAAGGAAAAGAGAGTCAGGACAGAAGCATATATATATATATATATATATATATATATATATATATATATATATATATATGACTCTCTTTTCCTTTTTCTTTTTTCTTTTTTCCTTTTTTCTTTTTTTTCTAATATATATAGACAGAAAATCTAAACAAGAGCCAACAACCGACTACGGTTTCGCCTCACGGCTCGTCAAGAAAATTGGCTTAGAGCCGTTAGGCAAAAGCGTGGTCGGTTGTTGACTCTTGCTTAGAGTTTTTGTCTTTGTTTGCTCTACTTTCGTATTGAGCGCTTTAGTGTGAGGGTTTTCGTCTTGGGGTTTTTTCTTTCTTACGAGTGCTTGACTTTTTGTTTATGTACTTCGTTTGTTTCTTTTTTTACTTCCCCTTCTCTTCCCTCCGAATTCGTTCTCGGTGGGTTGTACAAGACGATTTAAATTATAGCTTGATTAATACTAGTTTTGGTAGAGTTAGGTCTCTTACTATTGGTATTCTTGTTGCTATTCTTCTTCTACTTCTTCTTCTTCGTCTTTTTATTATATATATATATATATATATATATATATATATATATATATGACGGCAACATAACATATTCTTTTTTTTCATATTCTTCAATTGAGCGCATTTTGTGCCGAAGTTGTCACTGCCACACTCCATCTCAACAATTTTGGTTTATGGAGAGATTCAAGCCAGAATAGTGTAATGTCTTTCCTGTTCCTTTTGCACTGCTGTCATCACCCCACTCCATCTCATAATTGTGGTTCATGGTGGCATTCAAGGCAGAATATCGCATTTGCTCGCCGACTCCTTTTGCGATACTTCCCTCTATTTTTTATTGTTATTCAATTTGACATTCAATGCTGACAAGTGCAATGGCTGATCGGTTCTATTTGCAAAACGGAGAATAATACAAGATTGCTTAATTTACGCTTTAAAAATATCCAGTATGCATTTATTCAAGATGGGAGAACGCAAAGACGTAAGCGACCATGGATTCAGGACGTAGGCGATCATGGATTCCGCTCCCCCTATCCATTGTCGTTCTTAACATTTCTCCTCTTGGTATCTCTCCCAAACCCCGTTCCACCATCCACTTACTCAAGCCCATCAGGTATGTCACGCGCTGCCTTCTCCTGACTCTTTTTCCATCTATCTGTCCTGTGAGTATTAGATTTTCTAAGTCCTCTTCCCTCATTACGTGTCCCAGAAACTTCAGCTGTTTATTTTTAATGCTAAGTATGATTTTGTTTTCGTTTGCACTCTATACAAAACCTTGTTGTTGCTCACACATTCGGTCCATGGTATCTTCAGTATCCTTTTGTAAAAACATATTTCTGTTGCTTCGAGTCTCTTCTTCATTCTTGAGAAGATTGTCCAGCATTCGCTGCCAGAAAGAAGAACTAACAGTCCAGTCACTGTTTCTTGTTTTCCAATGAAATCTTCCTGTCTCTCAAAATTCTACTCAGCCTTTAAAATTCCTCCTTAGTCATACCAATACACCATCATATCACAGTGTTGCTCTTTCCGTCCTCTGTTAGAACACTTCCCAGGTATTTAAATTTCTGCATCATTTTGATTTCATTATTCCCGACTTGAAGTTAGCATTTTTAAAACAGATAAAATATGTGCTTAAGAAGCACGAGCGAATAACTGGTGAGGTGTAGAGACAGGTTCATGCCTTTCCTAACATTGTTCGTTTTTAATCCCCCTCTCCTCTCGCTCTGATCATGGCAATCTCGTTTACAAGGGTTAAGTACCATCACGAGAATCATTTGCTCTCCTGATGATGGATAATCGATTGATTATTTAATAAAGAACATCACTCCAACCCCCAACAGCGATTTGTGTCTGGCCGTTTATCTTCGTTCGTGCCGTGTTGATCTTCATGACATCAGTCACTTAACTGCCGTTAGACACATCTTAATGTCTGTTTTAAGGAAGAACTAGCAGTATAGCCCGGCGTTGCTCGGGTGTAATGAAAGTTTTAAAACTAATCCATGATCTTGGAGCTCAGACTCTTTGGACGTTGGCACGAAAGACTAAAAAGCAATAGTTGTTTCCTGTTAAAGCGAAACCGTAGACTGAAAGAAAAATGAATGGATGTAAGTCATATTTTCATTTCCTGATGTCGATATCAAATAAGTTTTTTACGTCGTAAACTGAATTTTGAAGGCTAAATAAGTCCTTTGAGTAAATGGTATCATGGCCTGGACTAAGAACTACAATTATACCTACTTAGAGCCAAACCCGAAGTAAAAACTAAAATAAAAGAGCTGAAAAAATACAGACTTACAGGCAGATAAACAGATACACACACAAACATCTTGCCTTTTATATATATATATATATATATATATATATATATATATATATATATATATATATTATTGATTTTCTGCACTATTGTAAGAACTGCAACCTTGAAACTTCTGAATATCGTTTCTTATGTCTTTGTCTATGAGTGTATCAAATTTGATTAAAATCGGGCCACTCCTTCTATAACCCGTTTATTTCGATTATCGATTTTTGATATTTATCGGGAGTACCTCGACACAAAACCTAGCTAAGAACACTCGCAGACGCTTATAGTACAACTGTGTAAATTTTCAAAAAAATCGATTCAGCCGTTTCGGAGTCTATAGGTAACGTACACACACACACACACACACACACACACACACACACACACAGACAAAGTTCCATTTATAAATAAGTTTAGATAAGTCCGATGCAAACGTCTCCAACATTTTAGACATGTTTCTGAGATGTTTGTTCCCCGTTTTTCGAAATATACAAAGAAATCAAGTGACATGATTGTTTGATTCGTTTTTTACGGCTTATCAATCATTTGAAGGTTATTTAAAGTCAGGAAGTATTTTAAGAAACATCTTCTTAGATAATAATGATTTAATAACACAAATCTCACTAATTAACACATATCCAGATGAGGAGAGTTGGATTCATACCCTTGCCCAAGGGCATCTGTGTATAATAACACATTTTTTAGATTATTTATTCATTGTTGCAGCAACAATGAAAACAAACCATTTTAGCTTTTTCAGGTGTTTTCAGTGACCTTGAACGACTTACTTCGTGACGTTAAATAATCATTCTGCATAGACCACAGAACTCGGATTGTTCCCAAGAAATTTTGCAGGTTTGTAGGCTGATATTTTTTCTTTTCAGTTTACAAGTTTTAATTAGAAATCCGTGTTTTGAAACAGAAATCAAAGAATCTAAAATCATATGACGATTTGATTAATGGCTTTGTTTTTACGTCTTATTAACCTCTTGCAGGTTATTTAAAGCCAGAAATTATGTTTAGATTGTAAGAATATTTTAAGAGATAATAATGATTTACAAACAGATGTCTTACTAATTAAGATATAACTGGAGAAAGAAGAAGTAAATTATTACCTTACCAAAGGGTATTTGCGTATACGTAAATTCAACGATTTCGACTGGAATTGGAAGTTGGCTCTCTGTTTATTTTATGGCCTATCAAATTTTTACATGTTATTTAAATCAGAAAATATTTTTGCATTGTATGATTTTTTAAATTATTAATGTTTTACTGACATAAGATTTCAGTTAAGTGCCATACATGATACACGCTTTGGCTGCTACGTGTCTTGAAAGAGACATGACTGACTGGGGAGAAGATTATACCACAGTAAGTTGCCATTGCTTTCTGCGGTAGATTGGTTGCCAGCCAATGCTATAGAATATAATCTGTCCTATTATTTAATCCATAACTGGAGGGAAGAGACGGATTAATACCTTTCCCAAGAATATTTGTGGCTCAGATTTGTCGTTTCGAGTCGATAACCACAACACCAATCCGATACAAGATTTATTAAGTCATAACTGGGGTAATGGATTCGTAAGTTTCCGTAAACCATTTGCGCGTATATGCATATAACAAACCTCAGAAGGTAGCTAAAAAAAACAAGCAAAGGACTAAAAGAAAACTGAATGCTTTGTCATCAGTAAAAAGAGGAGCACAAAATATCAACTACAAGTCGGTGATAAAGAAAATCAAGACGGTACAGACATTTAAACACCTGAAAAGCGTTCAATCAGAAGACGAAAAATGTGACGTTGAGATCCGATAGTGGATTGGAATGGCCAATGATACAATCCAAAGGCTGAGTAGAGTATTAAGAGACAGGAAGATTTCATTGGAAACAAAGAAAAGATGTGATATGTATCCTCCTTTATTTTAGCGAATACTGGACAACCTCCTCAAGGATGAAGGAGAGACTGGAAGCAACAGAAATATGGTTCTAATAAAGGATGCTAAGAATACCATGTGAGCAGCAACAAGGTTTTGGAGAGAGTACAAATGAAAAGGAAAACATATATTTATCATCAGGAAGAGACACCTGGGGTTTCTGAGACATAGAGAGAAAGAAGGGCTTAGAGAATCTAATCATCACTGGACGGATAGAGGAGCAGTGAGACGGCAAAGAAACGCGAGAAATACTTGATAGCCTTGAGCAGATGGATAGTAGAACAGGATTTGGGAGTGATATCAAGAGGTGCAATGTTTAAGAACGAGAAAAGATAGGTAGAAGATAGGTAGAAGTGGAAGTCCATGATCGCTTACGCCCTGAGGGAACATAGCACAAGAAGAAGAAGAAAAAAAAGAAGTAGAAGAAAAAGAAGAAGAAATGGAATTAGAATTAGACTCCGAACAACAAATCGAGGTGCCGAGTTCGAATTTAAGTTGAATTTCTTGCATTCACTTACGCACAAATACCCTTGGGAAAGGTGTTAATCTATCTCTTCCCTCCAATTATGGGTTAAATAATAGGACAGATTAGGTCCTATAGTCTTGGCTGGCAACCAGTCTACCACAGAAAGCAATGGTAACCTACTGCGGAATAATCTTCTGCCCAGTCAGTCATGTCTCTTTCGAGACATGATCGCCCAAAGCGTGTATCACATATGGGACTTAACTGGCTGGCTGATTGGCAATTCTCAGCTATTATCTCTTACGCCATCCGTGAATTCAAGCTTACAGCACCAGGTATTTCATCTATGTGCTGACCATGTTCAACATTGCTTAACTACGGTGAACGTACGGAATTCGGTGTTTCAACATTTAGTAACACTCTAGCTGAGACGCACAAAACAAAATAGGGAAGCAGGTTCGATCCCTGCCGAAGAGCACTATCTTGTGATTAAGATATCTCCAGTTAGAACGCCAGTATACGTATGAGACAAAATGTGAAAATGAAAATGTGGCGTCTATTCAAATACGAAAACTAAATCAATTTATTCTTCACACACACACACACACACACACACACACACACACACATATATATATATATATATACAAATTACAGTATTTAATTTAAACGCAATATATATGTATATGTGGGTATAGGAATACATACATATATATATATATATATATATATATATATATATATATAAAAGCTTTCCATTATATATATATATATCTATAATGAATTTAATTATAATTATATATAGACATACACATACGCACACACTCATATATTATTGTATTACATTTAAAGGGAGTATATATGTGCGTGAATATATATATATATATACATTAATAATAATAATTTTAATTAAAATTATACATACGCACACACTCACACACACACACAATATATATATATATATATATATTTCGTTTAAATTTAATTACATTATATACATATATATATATAATCCGCCGATAATATAAAGTTCGTATAAACATAAAAAGTGATAAAGGAATGAAGATTAAACTGTAATCAAAACTGGATTTAATTCTATTTACAATTTAATCATCCGTAACTGCCTTATGTTTATACATGTTAATCCTTTTTGAAAATAAAAGAGAAAATAAAGAGAAGTAAAACAGTCATGAGAATTTCAAAACATCAAATGATATCTTCACGATCCCGATCGCAAATCATGATATCAGACATTTGCTACAGTTATTCGTGATCGTAATAAGGAGTTCGGTTTGAAATTTCAAGCCTGAAGAAGTCCGGAAGGTACGATGGCCGAAATATCGTAAACAAGGCAATAAAGATGAAGGCATTATTTCAAACAACGTCAATAGCGTAAATACTATCTCATCAAAGAAGTATAGACAAAAAAAAAAATTGTTTACAACGTGGGAAACTTTTACATCGGACTGATTCTTTGTTTATACAGACAGACTTTAAGCTGTGTCGAACGGCAGTTAAGTGACTGATGTCATGAAGATCAACACGGCACGAAAGAAGATAAACCGCCAACCACAAATCGCTGTTCGGGGTGGGAGTGATGTTCTTTCTTAAATAATCAATCGATTATCCATCATCAGGAGAGCAAATTTACACAGTTGTAATATAAGTGTCTGCGAGTGTTCTTAGCTAGGTTTTGTGTCGAGGTACTCCCGATAAATATCGATAATCGAAAAAATCGGGTTATAGAAGGAGTGGTCCGATTTTAATCAAATTTGATACACTCAGAGACAAAGACATAAGAAACAATATTCAGAAGTTGCAAGGTGCAGTTCTTACAATAGTGCAGAAAATCGATAATATATATATATATATTATCGATTTTCTGGTCGATTATATATATATATATATATATATATATATATATATATATATATATATATATAAGGCAAGATGTTTGTGTGGGTGTATCTGTTTATCTGCCTGTATGTCTGCATTTTTTTCAGCCCTTTTATTTAAGTTTTTGTTTCGGGTTTGGTTCTAAGTAGGTATAATTGTAGTTCTTAGTCCAGGCCATGATACCATTTACTCAGAGGACTTATTTAGTCTTCAAAAATCAGTTTACGACGAAAAAAACTTATTTGATATCGATAGCAGGAAATGAAAATTTGACTTACACCCATTCATTTTTCTTTCAGTCTACGGTTTCGCTTTAACAGAAAACAACTATTGCTTTTTAGTCTTTCGTGCCAACGTCCAAAGAGTCTGAGCTCCAGGATCATGGATTAGTTTTAAAGCTTTCATTACACCCGAGCAACGCCGGGCTATACTGCTAGTTCTTCCTTAAAACAGACATTAAAATGTGTCTAACGGCAGTTAAGTGACTGATGTCATGAAGATCAACACGGCACGAACGAAGATAAACGGCCAGACACAAATCGCTGTTGGCGGTGGGAGTGATGTTTTTTATTAAATAATCAATCGATTATCCATCATCAGGAGAGCAAATGATTCTCGTGATGGCGCCGACCTACAGGTAAACGAGGTTGCAGATTGATCAGATGATCAGAGCGAGATGAGGAAGGGGAGGGAAAACGAACAACGATTGTTGGGTTGTTATGAAATTGATAATCATCGCAGATACGAACCGGCCAGTTCGCCTTGTCACTCATGAGCGAACGAAAATCTCGGGCTGGCATTTTGTACTGCCGCCAAATGAATTACTGATAATTAGCCGAGGCAAATGCCAGAATGAATAATAATCTTAGGGTAGGTTCTGGGTGTTATAAGGACGGCAAGATTCTCTTCTGGAAATGAACTGCCAATCCCAGGAGCGTAGCGTTTAAAACATTCGGAAAGCAGCACCGTTCAGAGACATGCGAAGAGTTCGTTCAAGTGATCATAATGTTTAATTCTTAGGATTATTAACCTTAGTTTCGTACAACAAAAGACTAAATAAAGCAGGGGTAGGAAAGAGGTGCTGGCTGGGCGGGAATTGTTGACTAGCTCCGCTCTGAAAAATATCACGGTTTTCCTATTAGAGGCTTCTGATAAATCATAATTCCCAATTTAATCAATGAATAGGCGATTTGTGAGTTGCACGACTATAAAATACTCGCAGAAACGGTCCTATTGAAATCGTTGAATAACAGCTTTAAGAAAATATTGAGATAACGAACAAAAGTATGAGAGCATGGGCACTTCGACAGGATGTAACAGTTAGCAAGCGTGTCTCACTAAATCGATTACGATTAAATAACATGTTCGATCCTCACTGGATCCCGCATACTTTTGGGGTGTTGCTATATCTAAGCAACGGTTAGAAAACCACCATACGCAAGAAGGCAGGTCATTATATAAAGAATTGAGAGAACAAAAATGAAAAATCACACTAACATATATATATATATATATATATATATATATATATATATATATATACACACTCACACACACATCTATATATATATATATTAATGCATATTTGGGCGGCAATCTTTTATTTCAACATGTTTCTTTACAAAAGACGGACAAGGAAGATTTTATTAATTTTTTATTTAATTTTACCAGTATTCTTACATGTTTCCTTTTTGCCAAAGATAAGAAATGTAAACATGTTCCATAATTTTCGACTTTCCAAGCGCTTTCAGCCTCTTCACAGGCCATTTTCAAGAATGTTATTTTTCAGGTGTTGTTATGTTTGACTAATGTAACTTTTCATTTTAGTGACTTTTTTTGTTTTTTTTTTGCGGGGGGTTGTTTTTTGAAAAGGAGTGTTTTTTAAAACTGTCACGTGATGCTCACGGTGGGCATCATGTGACCGTCTGTCTATTAAAAAAACCTTTAAAACCTCCATTTCTACTGTTAAATAGTGTAAGGTTGATGGTAGGGGAAAATTGTTTGATATATAGTGCTTCACTTATAGCGAGGTACCTTTGATACAGCGAAGTAGACTTGTATGTGGATGACAAATATATATATATATATATATATATATATATAAACCCATCTCCGCCATCCATTTGCTGAAGCCTATCAAATATGTCTCACGCTACTTTTCCCTGACTCCCTGTTCAGCTATCCGTCCTGTGCGTGCCAGATTTTTTAAACCTGCCTTCTTCATTACGCATACCAGGAACCTTATCTGTCTCTTCCTGAGGTTAAGTATACGTTTTCTTCTTTTTTTCATCCTCTCCAAAACGCGTCATGTGCTCGCTCTATAGTATCCGCAGCATATTCTGCTGCCTTGAGCCGCTCCTTCATCCTTGAAGAGATCGTCCGAAAGTCACTGCCATACAGAAGGACTTATATCCCATAGCAGTTTAATACTCTTTTTTTGTTTCCAAAGTGATTTTTCCGTCTCTAAGTACTCTGCTTAGCCTGTTAAAACGCGCCCTTGGCCATGACAATGCATTTTTTGATCTCAGTGTATGTATATTATAAATTGCATAAACTTACGGAAGACTGTATAGCACCCTCACCGAATGAAAATGTAAATATATACAAGGTATTGTCTGACATCCATCACTAGGTTCTCTTGTTTGTGTGGCGTGGTGCAGAGTTCTGTAACCAAATATAGTGTCTTCCAACCGCCACCTTCTTGACCCAGAGCGGCACTAGCTCTCTAAGACACTTGATTTAGGTTTCCGTGTTTAGTGTGACGCTCTCACCAATAACTGAATGAAAACATAAATACTGAAAAGTGTCTGAAACGTATCATTCTGATCAATTAATTAATTTCAGGTGGAATTTTTTCGAGTTTTGATAAGTAATAATGTTCGAAGATTCTTTTAAAGACACGGTTTTTGTCATATCAAGACAATTTTCAAACGGGCCAAATATTCTTACAATATGTGGAAATAATGGTGAACATTCATAGCGTTCTGATCTCATTCTTCAGTCAACAAAAATCTGCTGGAATCTTTTTGGCGGAATGGTCTTGTTGCAATCTCGTGGTCATTTAATGACTTCACCGCCTATCCTTCCTAATCTCTGATTAAGAGTTCTGGAAGAAAGGCGGTAAAAATTAGCGCTTTCATTTTACTGGGTACATTGCACTAAAAGAAGTGTTTGTCCTCTTGCATTAAGTGTTCAAAGATGGAATCTAACCATTATTAATCAACTGCCGATTTCGAAAGATGGACGAAACCAGGGTTTTTTGTTTGTTTGTTTGTTTGATCTATATGCCCTCCAGCGTTTTCAGGAACTGTAATGGAATAGAAAAGCGGCTTGGTTTGCGGAGGCGTGAGAATAAAGCGCTGGTTGATCCGGGGTTGAGGTAAGCCGGGTAGCTGAGGAACGAACGATTCGTCGATTGAAACAAGAAAGACTACAAAGAAAACGAAAAAGAATGTAACTAAAAACAAATATAACTAACGTTTCCTTTGTTTTTTAGGAAGTTTTACTTTCTCGAATGGAAAGCAAAATTTATCGACTTTATTAGATTTTTTTAAAATTTCAGTCAACATGTCTTTTCCACTGGGGTTTTCTGATTCATAAGGAGATTTCTAGTGGCCGCACGCGCGTGCGCACATACACACACAGAGTTGGCACCTCGAAGTGGTGTAATGGTTAGCAAGCTTGTCTCGCTAGGACCATTATAATTGAGTAGTTAGTTCAATCCTCACTGGGTACCCCATACTTTCGGCCTTGTGCCACATCTAATCTGCGCTTAGAAAATCACCATACACACACAGTCAACTCAAATCGAAACACCGGTTCCCGTACCATCACCGAAGTTAAGCACCGTCGAGTCTGGTCAATACTCAGATGAACAACCGCTTGTGAATACTAGGTGCTGTAAGCTTTGGCGTGCTGGTGGTGCAATTTATAACTGTTTGGAATTGAAATCGGAGAGCAGAGTTCTAATTCCATTCGCGATTATTATATTCACTTACGCGGAAATACCGTTGAAAAACGTATGGATCCAGTATTTCTCCCCCATTTATGGGTTAATTAGTAAGACTTGTATTTGTAAACCATTGTTATCTCAAAAATAGTTCTTACAATCTAAAATATTTTTAGTTATTACATTGTTTATTTGTATTATTATTTTTTTATTATTTACAAGTGGACTCGTGCCGTAAAAAATGACGGCAAAATATTTATATCGATAAGACGGAAACATATATATTGATGTACCGCCTATTGAGTATCTTACATTAAAACATAAGAAAAATCTACCACCCCCACTGAGTGTGACAGAAAGGATATATATATATATATATTGTAACAAAGTTGTGGAATTCGTAGGTTTTTTAACCTGCTGTTCATGCATTTACTTTTATAAAGAGTGCTCGATACAAACGTAGAGCTATATATATATATATAATGATTTTTATTATTATTGGGAGGATATTATATATATATATATATATATATATATATATATATATAGCTCTACGTTTGTATCGAGCACTCTTTATAAAAGTAAATGCATGAACAGCAGGTTAAAAAACCTACGAGTTCCACAACTTTGTTACAATATATATATATGTATGTATATATATATATATATATATATATATATAATGATTTTTATTATTATAGGGAGGATATTATATATATATAAATTATGATGTAAATACATTGCTTATAATTTTATTATAGAAAAACCGTGGAGATGTACAATAGGGACTGCAATTTGGATTAAATAATTTTTCTTTAAGCTTTTTCAATAAATCTTTCAATATATTCCTCAGTACTGGACGACATAATTATTGCAAAAAATAAAATAAAAAGGTTGCGTTAAAGAGCGAACAAACCGCAAGAGCTTCCATAATTGATAGTAAAATTAAATTAATGGCAGGAAAAGAATGAATTGAGCCGATGCTGGTTCGCTACTCTAACTCCATGAGCGTTACAGGAGGGAATATATATATATATATATATATAGGCGGTAAAAAAAAATCCAGGAAAATTTGGTAAAATCCAGGATAAGGTTGGTAAATGGTAAATAATCTGGGAGGATTCTAGTAATATCGTTGAAATATTAAAACTGATCCAATAGAGATCTCAATGCAAACCAATTCAATTTACAGAGCGGATATTTCTTTGTTTATCTGTGAATTCAGATAAAATTTAGTGGGGAAATAGCCATTTTTAACATGTCATTTTAAGGCATGCATTCTTCGACCACTTATAAACAGAGAATGAGGGAAAATTCTAAGCCCAGAGGTTAGCTTGGGTAAAGGAAGTGGTTGGGATGTATGTGTCGCCATAGAAATAAGTATAAATTACAATAATTATCCTATTTCCCCAATTAGTCCCAATTCTTTTTTAAAAATTTGGCCAAGCAGTTACTTTGCCACCACCTACCACTACTAACTCAAAGGTCAAGCCACATACCTCACTATACCAAGGAAAAATTACTACTAAATTCTTTCCCCAAGCCCAACCCAAATAAAACCAATACATCCGAACCCCTTCCTTTACTTAAGCTAACATCTGGGCTTAGAATTTGAAATGTCCTCATTCTCTGTTTATAAGGGGCTTAAGAATGCATGCCTTAAAATGACATTTTGAAAATGGCTATTTACCCACTAAGTTTTATCTGAATTTACAAATATATATATATATATATATATATATTTGTTTGAACATTATTTTTAATCGATTTCGTTTTTGAGTAGATATTCTGCTTTTAATCAAACTATATTTATATATTTATTTTTACAATTAAGTTGTTTTTACAAAAATGTGTGATAGGGAAGCCACCAATTGATCTGGTTCGAATCCTGCCCGAATGATAAATATTCTCCTGATTTTCATCGAACGATTAATATCTGCTCAGATTTAATCCGAATGTAAATAAACTCAACCGAAAACAACATTACGGAATTTAACGGAAAACCACGAAAAGATAAATTTATATAAAGATGAAACTGAATTTTATCTTCCATGAAATTTTCTGTTGGTTGATTGGTAAAGACATGTCTGATCTATCTGGTGTGGGAGTTTGAAGGTTCGATTCCTGCGGAAGATAGATATTTTCCAAACGATTAAGGCCAGTGGAAATTAAGGTACTGTTTATCTCTGGCTACTGATAGATCATGCACTAAAAGTCTGACTCCTTCTGCCGAGCGCCAATATCTCAGAGGTAGAATCGCCGTCTGACGCCAATTCGGTCGGGGTTCAATCCTGGGTTAAAAGCAATCGAATGTCTAACAGTACGGATAAGCTGTGATACAGCGAAACAGATCTGTCTTCGGATGACTATATATATATATATATGTATATATACAGCCTTTGAAATTTGAAAAAGAAATCATTTTACTCGACTGACTCCATTTTCTTAATAGTCGCCTTATGTAAACATAGCGTGAATCGCTGACAGAAAACAGAAAATGATATTTTAATTAAAATTTCGAACGTGTTAAAAAGGATTTAAAATATTTAAAAAAATAACAAAATTTGATCTTTCATCTTAATAACAGCATAAACATCTTGATGATGAAACTCTGTTTTTATTAAGTTTAAGCACTTTTAACATCATGATATACTGTTCTTTTTTTTTATAAAAAATATCATATATATATATATATATATATATATATATATATATATATATATAATAAACAGACTTTCCACTAAAAAACGAGTATCCATTAAAAAATGATAATGTTAAACAAATAAAAATTCAAATGTATATATTTTTATGAGCTGTCGGCGAACTGTCCAGATGTTGGTGGATGTGAGTGTTCCGAAGTTGTTCTGCTAATTACATCATCGATTGTTGTCAGTCTTGCGTTGTACAATTTTTGTTGTTTGCAAATCCAGTAACTTTTAGATTCTGTATTTTTGTCAACAATATAGGCGTATCCTTCAAATAAAAGCTTTTGGCCTCCTTATTTTCTCATGACAAACTCTATGATGACGACTGTAGGAATTAGAAAGAATTTTGTAATAAAAAAAGTTTGGATGAGAGCTTGAATTTGAAAAGACTTACGCGTCGGCCAATTGTCCTGTCTGTGAATTGTCTGTCGACGAACTATCAGTCGGCGAATTGTCTTTCTGGGAACTTTCTGCACACGGATGAAAATAACATTGGAATTGTTCTTCCGGCTTTTCGTCCTTGGTATGACAATAAACTGCATCCAGTATCAAAGCCTTTGATTTGGAGGTTTAGAGGAGTATGGAACCTTCTTTTAATTTCTGTTGTTCCCAGATCTAATCTAACCCAGGTAGTAGCAGCTGTTACGACCACAGCTATGGGTAAATAGTTAACTCATAAACTGGGTTCCAAACACTATAGAAGTATAAGAGATTTTTGTAGTAAACTCCAGCAATACTTTTTTGAAGAAAACATAAGCAGCAATACACTTTTTCAAGGAAAAAAATACCAGCAATATACATTTAAGAAAATAATACCGGCAATACTTTAGACTCTTGACAAAAACCTATTTACAAAATAGGTCAATGAAACCTGATCTACAAACTGTTTTTTTACAAAGACATATTCTATTCATACGAATCTATTTTAAAAACTTTGTCGCGCTTATATAACCCATTGAGGTTGATATGCCGTAAAACAAACAAAACCTGGACAAAACAAAATCTTCCAACATCCTGCTTTCTTGTCAAGCATGATCTTCAAATACTTAAATGCAATGTAAATCGTTTCTTGTCTCCTGATCTTTTAACATTCTCTTTCTTTCACTATTAATAACCCCTTGCATCCTATTGGCTTTTTATTGCCTTGCCTGGGGATGAAATAATTAAAAAGCATATCGAAGGGAAGAGAAACAGAAAAGCGGCTAATAATTTGCTTGATTTTATTTGCTGACATTCCACGAGATTATCTTGGTCAGCCCATGGCCTTTTTCCCCAGATCCTCGCACAGAATTTTTTTCGTTTTCGGTCAAGAATTCTCTAATTAAAATATAGCTTGAACCCTTTCCGACTTCTTACATCATTTGCTCTTTCGCAATTCTAGGATAAATTTAGCCAATTCAAGAGTTCTTTTATGTGCCGTGTCTCTTCAAGACGTACACTACCGGCCATAATTACTAGGCCACCCCAGTTTTTTAAAAGAAATTATGTATTTCGTACTATTTTTATTATTCATTGCCAAGTGGATAATTCTAAATGAAAATATAATTGTTTTTTGTTAATACTGCACTATGACATGTGCATCAAATGAACTGTTCTGGTGTCCAGTTTTTGTGCTCTCTTCGCCATGCTAGTCTTTCCTTCTCATTGGTTGGCCAAGGCAAAGGCTTCCTGGCTGCCTTGTAAAATTTTGCGAAGTAATAATAACAAATGAACCATTCTGTTTTCATTTAGAATTATCCACTTGGCAATGAATACTAAAAATAGTATGAAATACATCTTTTTTAAACTAAAGTAGGCCTAATAATTATGGTCTGTAGTATATATATATATATGCTGTTAAATATAAGAGAAAATGAATGTCTATTAGGTTTAATCATGAGCCGTTCTAAACGTCGTATTTTGGCTTTAATTTCAGCTTAGAACGGCTCATGATTAAACATTCATTGTCTCTTATATTTAACAGCTTATGTTTAGAAAATTATTTGCTGCCTCGATACATTAAATATATATATATATATATATATATATATATATAGAGAGAGAGAGAGAGAGAGAGAGAGAGAGAAAATCTACAGGGTGCGATGGGTCAGTCAGTTAAGTGCCATTCGTGAAACACGCTTGGGCGATCATGTCTCGAAAGAGACATAACTGACTGGGCAGAAGATTATCCCGCAGTAGGTTGCCATTGCTTTCTGCGGTAGACTGGTTGCCGACCAAGGCTATAGAACCCAATCTGTCCTGTTATTTAACCCATACCTGGAAGGAATAGACGGATTAATACCTTTCCCAAGGGTATTTGCGCGTAAGTGAATGCAATGAATTCAACTGGAATTTGAACTCGGCTCCACCCGATTCAAATTCCAGTTGAATTCATTGCATTCACTTAATGAGTCAATTGTCTTTATTTGCCTTGTAAAATTTTGCAAAGTAATAATAACAAAAGAACCATTTTATTTTCATTTAGAATTATCCACTTGGCGACAAATACTAAAAATAGTATGAAATACATCATTTAAAAAAAAAAACTGGGGTAGCCTAATAATTATGGTCGGTAGTGTAGGCGATCATTGCTCTCTACATCTCCCTTGAAGCTTTTAATACGTTATGTCTTTTTGTTATTTCTTTCAAACCCTGTTTTATTAACTATTTACTCAAGTCGATCAAGCATGTTACGCACTGCTTTCCCTCAATTTGTCCCATGAGTATCAGGTTTCTTTCCCAAGGGTACTTGCGCGTAAGTAAATGCAATGAATTCAACTGGAATTCAAACTCAGCTCCCCGGTTTCTCGAAGATAAATTTTAACGGATACAGCGTGTTAAACTGAATATATATATATATATATATATATATATATATACATGTGTGTGTGTGTGCGCGTGTGTGTGTGTGTGTGTGTGTGTGTGGCGTTTAAAACATGTTAAACGAATAAACCTAGAAAATTTGATTAAATCTATTAACTTAGTAGAATTAACGTGTATGATTAACAGGTAAAATTAAAATTTACGTTTTTGATCGTTACGCAAAAAATAAGGTAAAATTGAAGTTAAGTATCATACGTGATGCCTGCTTTGGGTGATCATGTCTTGAAAGAGACATGACTGACTGGGCAGAAGATTATCTCGCAGTAGGTTGCCATTGCTTTCTGAGGTAGACTGGTTAACAGCCAAGGCTATAGAACCCAATCTGTTCTATTATTTAACCCATAACTGGAGAGAAGAGACGGATTGATACCTTTCCCAAGGGTATTTGTGCGTAAGTGAATGCAAGGAATTTAACCGTATTTCGAGCTCGGCTCCCCGATTTGCTGTTCCGAACCGATATCCACTGCACCACAACGCACATAAAGGGCGAAAATAGGGGAACACTATGGGAGAAAAATAGAAGTATTATTATTAGTATTCTGTTTAGCTTTTGGAATCTCAATGCATTTTTCGGTTTCCAGTGTCTCACTTTACGTCCTCTCTTAGAACACTCAGTGGTATTTAAATTTTTGTACATGATTGATTTTAATATTCCCGATTTGTAATTTGTTATTTTGTTATCCTTTTATTAATAACCAGGTGAAATTTATAATTAGTCTTGTAGTTTATAATTCGTCCTTTCTTCTCGCTTTCCTTTCCTTCTTCTGTAGAAACTATTGTAATTCTCATTGCTATCAATACCGTGTCATCTGCATATCTTGCGCTGTTAAGATTGTGACCGCTAAAACTGCATTCTGGTAGGATTTCTAATTCTCTCGAGGTGGTGCAATGGTTAGCAAGATTATCTCGCTGGAATCATTAGAATTGAGTAGTAGGTTCGATCCTCATACTCTCGGCCTTATACCACATCTAAGCTGCGCTGAGAAAATCACCAGAATTACCTCCCTGTATAGTTTGAATAAATTCGCAAAGGGTTAGAAACGGATAAACATCTAAATCTAAACTTGTTTATAAATGGAATTTTGTCTCTGTGTGTGTGTGTGAGTGTGTCCGTTACCTATAGACTCCGAAACGGCTGAACCGATTTTCTTGAAAATTTACACATTTGTACTATAAGCATCTGCGAGTGTTCTTAGCTAGGTTTTGTGTCGAGGTACCCCTGATAAATATCGAAAATCGATAATCGAAAAAATCGGGTTATAGAAGGAGTGGTCCGATTTTAATCAAATTTGATACACTCATAGACAAAGACATAAGAAACGATATTCAGAAATTTCAGAGTTGCAATTCTTACAATAGTGCAGAAAATCGATAATATATATATATATATATATAAGGCAAGATGTTTGTGTGTGTGTCTGTTTATCTGTCTGTATGTCTGCATTTTTTTCAGCCCTTTTATTTAAGTTTTGGGCTTCGGGTTTGGTTCTAAGAAGGTATAATTGTAGTTCTTAGACTCAGCCATGATACCATTTACTCAGATGACTTATTTAGCCTTCAAAATTCAGTTTACGACGAAAAAAAACTTATTTGATATCGATAGCAGGAAATGAAAATTTGACTTACATCCATTCATTTTTCTTTCAGTCTACGGTTTCGCTTTAACTGGAAACAACTATTGCTTTTTAGTCTTTCGTGCCAACGTCCAAAGAGTCTGAGCTCCAGGACCATGGATTAGTTTTAAAGCTTTCATTACACCCGAGCAACGCCGGGCTATACTGCTAGTCAACTATATATGATATTAAAAGTTACCATTTTTTTTTATTTTTATGATGTTTTTTAATCCCAACTTTACTTTTATGTTAGTCTTTCATATTAAATTCAGAATAACGTCATTTCATGCAAGCATTTATTAGCAAAGTTCCTAATTTCTATACAAAAAACAAATTAAATAATTGCAGACACATATTACTTATAAAATGACACATATGAAAGCAGCTCAAGTAGAGAGATGATTCAGTCAGTCAGTTAAGTAATACACGCTTGGGCGATCATGTCTCTTTCGAGACATAACTGACTAGGCAGATGATTATCCTGCATTAGTTTGTCGTTGCTTTCTGCAGTAGAATGGTGTCCAGCCGGGGCTATAGAACCCAATTTGTCCTGTTATTTAACCCATAACTGGAAGAAATAACTGAATTAGTACATTTCCTAAAGGTATTTGCGCGTAAGTGAATGAAAGGAATCCAACTGGAATTCGAACGCGTCTCCCCCATTTATCATTCTGAGCCGATATCCAGTGCACCACAATCCTAAAAATGATTACTGCAACGAAAATGTTCGATTTTGCGTATTTTTTCTTTTTTTTCTTTTTTTTTTCTTCCTTTTTTGTAATGAGATTGTCACTTGTATTTTTCCGGATTTTTATTCTTTCAGAATGGAGCCAATCCCAGTGACAAGTCAAAGATAAACTTTTACCCACATATGCAAAGGAATCTTACAATCTCCGAATAAAGAGCCTTCTTATTTGATGGAGAAGAAAAGGCTATCGCCTACGTAAAATTATCCGTTGAAGTCCGAAGTGTACAACGCTGAAGAAGTGAAAGTGTAAACATGCCAATCAAAATAAATTTAAATATACGCACAAAGTTATATATTCACCATATATATATATATATATATATATATATATTTTTTATATAAAAATTTAATCCAAAAGGAAAAGCAGGAAGATTAATCCCAAAGAACCGATCCTAATTAATATTAATTCCATTAATATTAAAAAATGATCAAGATGGCGGGCTCAATGTAATTAATATTTAAATTATTTTAAAATAAAAAGTTGCCGAGGATACGTAACATTTCTCTTAGGGATTTCATGTAGAAATGGCCATAAAACTAATTTGAACATCGAAATTTATTTTATTTTATTATATATATATATATATATATATATATATATATATATATATATATATATATATACTAGCACCAACATTTTGGTTAGTTTGAGCCTGAATTTTTGTTTAACAGCATATCATATTCTGTGGGTTATTTAATGCCCAAAAGGTGGGTTTTAAGGTATTTTTTAATGTTCAGTTATAATGAGAAGGTTGATTCAGTCAGATTTTTATTAACTTTTTTTTATTTTAGAAAACTAAAGATGTTTTCTAGTTTTGTATTCAAAATTATATTGCTGGTAAGAATGTTTTTTCCTTCAAAAATGTATATTTTTCTGTAAAAGTTTATTTTTATGTATATATTTCGATAAAAGTATTTTTATACTTTCATAGTGTTTTGAACCCAGTTTAAGGGTTAACTATTCGCCTATAGCTGGGACCGTAATAGGTGTTACCATTCCGGGTCAGTTTACCGTCATACCCAGGACCATTTTGGTTAGTGTGCGTATATATATATATATATGTATGTATGTATATATATATATATATATATATGTCATAACCAAGATCATTGTGGTAAATGTGCGTACATATATATATATATATATATATATACAGAGTGCAATGGAAAATTGTCGTTTAAATTACACAAAGATGAAAATAACACTGACATCTAATTTTAACAGATATATTTACCAAATTACGCAAAATATATTAAAATAATTAAGAGTAAATTTATTCGATTACATTGCTATTGAGATACAAGAATTTCCGAATTTCCATAGTCTACAAACGACTTCTGAGTCACTCACCAAGCCGCCCACATTGGTGCATTATAAGCCGCTTCAAGCAACGATATACAGACGAGAAATTGTAGGAGGATTTGAAATAATTAAGTAAGTAATTCATCGAGGTTTTTTATTAGACCTCAATAGAATGCAGAAAGCACTGGACGGCCGTATCGTCTAATATTTGGGTCTCGATGAAATTGTTTAAGTAATTCAGTCAGTTAATGTTAGTCTTTCGTGCCAACGTCCAAAGAGTCTGAGCTCCAGAACCATGGATTAGTTTTAAAGCTTTCATTACACCCGAGCAACGCCGGGCTATACTGCTAGTTGGGAGATAAAGTAAAAAAGATAAAAACATACTGATGGACGGTAAGTTGTGGAGATCCATGATAGTTTACAACCTGAAGGTACATGGCACATAGAAGAAGAAAAAGTTAACCGGTTTGTTTTCCACTTTAATCTGGTCACATCTTGTAAGCGTCAGTGGCTAAGTAGTTATAGACAGCGTATTAGTCACCAGCTAATTTTGGTGACATCGCCTGCTAATATTTCAAACCCTACCCACTAACTTACAACAACAACTCAGAACAATGTGACTAAAAGATCAGTGCACATTTCCAAATACAAAGAAGAAAAATTCTGACTACGCTATCTATAACGACATCGTGGCCAAAATTGTAAATAACATTTGTAACCTAATACTAAATGTTCTTTTCGAAAAACCAAAAATATACGAACCCAAAAACGCATGAAACAAAATGATAAAAAATAAATGCATGAATGAATTAGCAAACAGATATATCAACGAATAATAAAAAAAGAACATTATGTACATAAGGAATAAGACAAACATGAGTCCTGTAGAAAAGAACTAGGAATTGTCCTTGATTCACTTGTAGCCTGTGTATAAAACCCACTAAATGAGTATTGAAACTTAGTCTGAAGGTCGTATTGAGGCTCGAAACAGGCAATCGCCATACAAGTTTGATTCTTGTGCTCACACTGTTTATGTCTATAAATGATATATTTTCAATATCTAAAACACTTATAGCAATTTTAAATATATATATATATATATATATACATGATAGCATAATCATCTCCAGACAACACCAATAGAATTTTAACATCACCAACACAAAATTCAAAATCCTTCCCACTAACACTTTTTCCATAAAACAAGTAAATAAATTAGTTATCCCTTTATACTAGGATCTTATTCAAAACATTTTTGGTGTAATTAGAAAGAAAAATAAATCTAACGCCAATTCAGTAGCCGGTATTTAACAAATTATACTAACGTTTGTTCAATTTAATATAATTTTTTTGTTTTGTTTTACGGTATATCAACCTCAATAGGTTATTTAATGCCGACAAGATACGAAAAATTCGTATGAATAGAATATGTATTTTTGTAAGAAATCAGTTTTTAGAACAGGTTTTATCGACATATTTTTGTAAAGAGAGTTTTATTGATAGTTGTATGACTGGTACATATATATTTTCTTCATAAATATATTGCTGGCAATATTCTTTATTCTTCAAAAGTGTAATGTTGGCAATATTTTTCTTCATAAATATATTGCTGGCAATATTTTTTATTTTTCAAAAGTGTAATGTTGGCAATATTTTTCTTCATAAATATGTGACACGATAACTGGACATATATGTATTTTATTATAATAGATTAAAATAGAAAATAGATTAGAATAGAAAATAGTTTAAAAACATATTTAACAAAAGTGAAAAAGAAGAGGAAAAAAATAAATAAACGCTTTTTCTTTTATGAGGAAAATTGTCCTCTGATAAATATTTGACTCAGCGATAGAGGTCAGCGGGTAGGTTTTCGATGACCCGGTAAATATTTGACTCAGTGATAAAGGTCAGCGGGTAGGTTTGCGATGACCGGTCAAAGGCTGTCCTTTATTGTATCTTGACCACACATTAAGCCTTTTCCGGCGGAAGCCTTATTAAGATAAAAAAAAAGATAACTGAAATTTCAGACTTACAGTCGCCGGTGTTTGTCACCGGTGGTCTAAAGCATTTCCGGATTTCCGCATTTCCGGATTCATATTAAATAAATAGAGCCAGTTAAGTTAAGACGAAAGAAGTGAAAGGGAGTCAGCCGGGTGCGAGCTGGAAGTAAGGATCTCCGTTCGTCTTGTTTCGTTCAGTTTGGGGTTGTTGATCTCCATTAATTAGAGTTAGAGCTGTGTGTCACATTCGCCTGCCCCAACCGAAAAGGCTAACTCTAAACGAATAAAGCATTCTTTTCAACTCATCCAAGTTTTGGAAGTTCGTTCCTTACAGTCAATCTTGTACCCCCAGCTGTTCGTCCGACGGTTTCTACAAAAATCCGGCAACATCACAGCGTGGAGAACGGCCGCCCGGAGAAATTCCTAGGACGACCGTTGGGGTGGTACAAATATATTGCTGGCAATATTTTTTATTCTTCAAAAGTGTAATGTTGGCAACATTTTTCTTCATAAATATATTGCTGGTCATATTTCTTTATCAAAAATGCACTGCCGGTAATATTTTCTTCTCCAATAAAGTATTGATGGAATTTTAAATATAGAAATCTATTACTATACTTTCATAGTGTTTTGACCCCCAGGTTGGGGATTAACTATTTGCCCATAATTAGGACACTGACAGGTGCTACAACCCGGGTTCAGTATGACAGCAATTAAGAGGTGATTTCATCTCCTCAAAATTTTCAAATTAGAAGCCTTGCTGCCGGATGCAGTTTATCGTAAAATCCAGAAACCACATTTAGTTTATCGTCATACCCAGGACGCCTCATTAACGTGCAGTTGGCGTATTCTGAAGTCGCAGCCAACAGGGCGGCAATTTAATATATGTGTGTGCTTGTGTTGTCTGCTACAGCTATCACTGAGCAGTAATATTCCGTGCATTTGACAGATAAATTGACCGTTCCCTTTTGCTCAAACTGACAGCCTCAAACTGCGTTTCAAAGCTGATTATGAAGTCGCAAGAGAAATCCAGGCAACATCACATCACAAAAATTTCTATAAGACGATTTCAGGAATTGACAGTTTTCGAAAGGTGGCACATTGTTGGTCTTTCGAAATTGGAACCAACCCGCGTTAAATGGACTCGGAATTGACCATTTCCAAATTCAAATTTGCACCACAGGGGGCCATATAAAACTAAGAGAAACTTATTCACCTGGTCAGTCTGATCTCGACCAACAAGAAGATTGCTTCATATGATGAGAAAAAGAATGAAGCCCTAGCAAATGTCTGCGAAAAATACCCGGGAAATGCAGTTTGAATTATTCATTACGGGGTGTCATAATAGCAAAAGAGAAAATGGCTTACTTTCAAAACGAAAATGGATCCAGACGCGTCTCACATGTAAAATATTCCCAAAAAAGAAACGGTGCTTTTACGAGTCGTATATTTAAAACATACATTTTGGAGTCGGCTAGACTTTCGTAAGAATCTCTTTCAACATATGAAAATTTTAACAATCACTTAATCCATACAAAATGATTGAAGAGGCGACAGAAGCAGAAGTGCGATTTCAGGAGCGAATCCTTCCGTGTATGTTTAAATACAAACTCATAAATAATTATATTGGTCATACTAAGGCATGCATATCTAGACGACTCACGGTACACCTACTCGACAATAGTTCAGTTAAGAATCATTTAAACACACACAGAATCTCCATCCGAAACATACAAACAGAAAATATAAATAAAATATCTTCATCTATATGTAAAAAGATTAAAAATAACTAAAGCACTATTAATAAAAAATGAAAAATCAACATTCAATAACATTATCTATGAACACGGCCAGAATTTGCTGACCGTGTTTGGAAAATAAAACATTCCTATAACTTTAGACACATACATAAAAACCCACACATTTAGTTTAAAATTAAAAAAGTAAACATCGCCCTTAGTAGTGACCAAAAGAATAGCCGAAAACGTGTGGATATGCAGAATATGTGGCTAGTTGTTACACAATTGGTGTCCAGAAAAATAAAAACTTGTCCGAACACACAAAAAAACAAAAACATTAAATGATTATTTGATACCCGGATCGACTATTTATCCTCTTTGGTAAAACACAATATTTGTTATATACAAGAACGCTTCTTTTCAAAAACACGAAATGAATCACGTTACAGTCAAAACACGAGGATAAAATAACAATATCGGAAACATAAGATTATTGAGAATGGCTAGTGATTTCGCTGAAAGTGATAATGAAATTTAATAATTATGGAGCATTTTTACATTCCTAACTGTGTGTGTGTGTGTGTGTATTTGTGTGTGTGTGTGTGTGTGTGTGTGTGTGTGTTTGTGTGTGTGTGTTTGTGTGTGTGTGAGCGAAATCGGATTTTCAGATTCCTACAAGAAATATATATTGGCTTAAGATTCAGTGAATATATATATATATATATATATATATATATAGTACTGTGCAAAAGTATTAGGACAAGAACTATTTTATCTTTTATGAAGCATCAAAATAAAGTTTCAAATCACCCCTGTCCTAACACTTTTGCACACTACCGGTAGTGTGCAAACGTATTGAGACAGGGGTGATTTTCCAAAAAACCTCACTGAAATTGAAAATACAGGGTGAAAACCCAAGTAAATTGCTAATAAATATCGATTACTGAAAATTAGATGAAAATGAAATGTATTAAAAAGAAGTTATATTTAATTTTTTATTGAACATGTATTTTTTTTTGTTAAAGCATTTGTTAAGTAAATCAAATAAAATGACTTTAATTAAATTGTTTATTTTCTGTCAATATACCTCATAAAAGTTAAAATAGTTCTTGTCCTAATACTTTTGAACAGTATATATATATATATATATTGTAATCCGCAGACAGATCTGTTTCGCTGTATCACAGCTCATCAGTATGGTTAGACTCCGATTGCTTTTTAACCCAGGATTGAAACCCGACCGAATTGACGTCAATCGGCGAATCTACCTCTGGGCTATGGGTGTTCGGTGGAAGCAGGCAGACTTTTTGGCGCATATATTATCATTATACGCGCCCAATAGCTAGAGTGCTCTAATTCATTTTACTGAATGAGCGATGCGTACACGCCAGAGTAGCTACTATATATATATATATATAACTTCTTGTCAGATATCTTTTCGAATCGACATTTTATGCACTGTGAAATTCCAAGTTAAATTCTTGTCTTCTCTTGAAAAGTGATTCAACGTTTGTCTTCTTTAATAGGCGTAATCATAATAGACATTTTCTGAATACACATTCAAACTGTGTATACATTCTGAGTTGACAAGTTGGCAACATATTAACATCTCTAATGTTACGATGTTTTCACATTCTCATTTAACATCTAGCCACTTCTCTCTTCACAATTTAATTTTCTGCGGCTTTGAATTGTATTACGTTACTGTTTCAACGAATTTTGTCCAATTTAATTATATATATATATATATATAAAGGGTGATTGAAATTTATTTTCCCATTTTAAAATAATTTATTAATTAACTATATTTTTTACAAGAAATGGATGAGAGGAAAGCGTTTATAATGAAGTTTTATTTCAAATTGATATGAGAACAAGATTTCTTTACAAGCTTCTTGAGCTACCCAAGAATTGAGTCAACTGATTTCACTAGGAACTCTTGTAGTATGGAACACTAAACTTCGTATATTCTTCCGCCAAATTTTTTCAAAAGTTTTAGGTAGCGTTGTGTTACAGTGGATATCGGCTCGGAACGAGAAATCGGGGAGCCGAGTCTGAATTCCAGCTGAATCCATTGTATTCACTTACGCGCAAATACCCTTGGGAAAGGTATTAATCCGTCTCTTCCTTCCAGTTATGGGTTAAATAGCAGGACTAATAGCGGGATAATCTTCTGCCCAGTCAATCATGTCTCTTTCGAGACATGATCGCCCAAGCGTGTATCACGTATGGCACTTAACTGACTGATTGTAGATTTGCTCCTTTAACCAACCACAAAGAAAAAAGTAAAAGAGTGTTAGACAGAATTCTTGGCTTGCCACACATATAAAATAGGAAGTTACTTTTCATTCACACTGTAATATATATATATATATATAGTCATCCGCAGACAGATCTGTTTCGCTGTATCATATATATATATATATATATATATATATATATATATATATATGAGTAGCGTTTGTATACACCGCTTATGTATAACACGTTAAAATTTCCCTTTTCTGATCGCATGCGCCTATGAATTACGGAGTAACGAATCCGACTGACACCAAATCGCTCGAGTTTCGATCTCGGCTAGAAGCAAGTGCATGTCTAGCCACACTGATGAGCTCTGCAACAGGTTTGCCTGTGGGTGACTGATATATATATATATATATATATATATATAGTCATCCGCAGACAGATATGTTTCGCCGTATCACAGCTCATCAGCACGTTGAGACTCCGATTGCTTTTTTACCCAGGGTTGAAACCCGACCGAAATGGCGTCAGTCGGTGACTCTACCCCTGGGCTATGGGCGTTCGGCGGAAGTAGGCAGACTTATCTATATATATTTGAACCTGCGACCCCTATCAACATAGGGGAAGCCACCAATTATTGTGGCGCGTCTTAGACCACTAGAAAACAAATGACAACATAGTCTAAACGAAGTCATCTCAAGCCTATATAACACGAAAATAACCATCGAATCCTGCCGAATGACACACATTTTAGTAACAAAATTTGTCGTAAATAATTAGGCCGGTAGAAATAAATATTAAGATTAAAAACAAAATATCTACTCAAATACGAGTATCGATTAAAAATAATGTTCAAACAAATAATTTCAATGTGTCGTTTGTTAAACAGTTTCGTTAATCTTCGAATTTTTCCGTAATATATATATATATATATATATATATATATATATATATAGTCATCCGCAGACTGATCTGTTTTGCTGTATCACAGCTCGTCAGTACGGATAGACATCCGATTGCTTTTTACCCGACCGAATTGTCGCCAGTCGGCGATTGTACCTTTAAGCTATAGGCGGTTGGTAGAAGGAGGCAGACTTTTTAGCATATGATGCATCATACGCCAGTAGCTAGAGTGCTCTAATTTATTACTGAATGAGCGATGCGTAGGTGCTAGTGTAGCTACTGTTTTTTTCAAATTTATATCTATATATATATATATATATATAGTGAGAGAAAGAGAGAGAGAGAGAGAGAGAGAGAGAGAGAAAGAGAGAGATAGAAAGAGAGAGCGAGAGAATGGATTCTTCAATCGACGATTCCAAGGCATGTAGACGCAATAGTACAGTTTAAAAGTAAACAAATACACTATTCGCATAGGTGATTTGATTGTATGGAAAAATGTCATTCAGAACCAGCCACTGGAAATAACTAATAACATGGAAATGAAAATGGTGGAAAATGGAAGCCTCTAGCCAAGATTCCACGGAATTTTGCTTCTTCTATCCACCGATAATCATTACATAATCTACAAATCCAATACAAGGGAAGTAAAACGAATACGACGAAATTATAGAAATAAACTTGGTGAACTATATATATATATATATATATATATATATATAGAGAGAGAGAGAGAGAGAGAAAGAGAGATAAAGAAAAGAGAGAAATACATATATGCTGGGAGATAAAATTTTTGTAAACCAAAATATTAAAAATGGAATCGGCAATGGCCAAATGAAACAGGAACAAAGCAAAAGGACCCGGCGGGATTTTAATAGAGATACTGACGTTCTTAGAAGCTTTGGCATATAGAGGATCACAGAAATAATAAATGAAATCTACAACAGCGGCAATATACCGGAGGACCAAAGCAGATCAATTTTCATAGCACAACCTAACAAGCCAGGTGCAAAGGAATGTGAACTCCACGAAACAATCAGCTTAATGAGCCACATAACAAAACTCATTATCCGGATTCTGATGAACAGAGCGCACAGCAGAATGTGTCCAGATATCAGACAAAGACATTGTGGCTTCGTTAAAGATACCGGAACGAGGCATGCAATATTAATGCACAGAATATCTGAAAGAGCAATACAACTGAAAAAGGACACTTGTGTGTGTTTTATAGACTACGCAAGGGGATTTGACAAAGTACGACACAAAGACTTGATAGAGATGCTCGACAACCTCGACATTTTCAGAAAAGACGTTAGCATAATCAAAGATCTATACTGGAGGTAAACCGCTTGCGTGCGAATAGGAAGCAAATTCAGCAAGTATGCAAAAATAGAAAGTGGCGTCAGACAAAGATGTGTTTTCTCACCGGATCTATTTAACTTATACAGTGAAACAATTCTTACATAAATAAAACCCTTGCAATGTTTCGTCATTGGCGGCCACAGTGTCAACAACGGAAGATGCGCGGATGAAACGATGCTGATAGCAATTACGGAAAGGAAAATGCAGGACCTCCTACAGAAGGTAGCAAAAGAAAGCGAGAAGAAAAGACTGTACACAAACTTGAAGAAAATTGAATGTATTGTCATCAGGAAAAATACTCTAAAATGCCAACTACAGGTCGGAGAAAATAAAATAAAACAAGTAAAGAAGTTTAAATACCCGGCAAGTGTTCTGACAAAGAATGGAAAGTTCGACATTGATACCCGAAGACATATTGGCATGGCCAAGGACGCATTTCAGAAGCTAACCAGAATACTGAGAGACAAGAAAATCTTATTGGAAACAAAGAAATGAGTGCTGGATTACAATGTGATATCTGTCCTTCTGTATGGAAGTGAATGTTAGACTATCATCAAGGATAAGTAAATGAGTGAGTGAGTTTTGCTTAACGGCATATCAACTTCTGTGGCTCATTTAATACCAGACAGGTGGGGTATTAAGGTACTTTTTTTAAAGGTACTTTTTAAGGTACTTTTTTTAAGGTACTTTTTTTAATGTATGGTTATAGTGAGAAGGTTAATTTAGTCTGATTTTAACGAAAATTCGTTTTTATTCTCTGATTTTAGAAAACTGAAAATGTCTTCTAGTTTTGTATTCAAAAATGTTTTGCTGAGAATTCTTTTCTTCAAAAATGTATATTTTTCTATAAAAGTCTATTTTTATGAATATATATTTCTATAAAAGCATTTTTATACTTTCATAGTGTTTTGACCCAAGTTTGGGGGTTAACTATTTGCCCTAACAGGTGCTACCACTCCGGGTCAGAGTGAACCTGGGAACAACAACAATTAAGAGGTGGTTCCATGCTCCTCACAACTTCCCAATCAGAGGCATTGCTGCTGGATGCAGTTTACCGTCATACCCAGGACCCTCATCAAGAATGATGAAGAGGCTTTAGGCAGCAGAAATTTGGTTCTACAGAAGGATGCAGAGGATACCATGGACTGAGCACGTGATCAATGATGAGGTGTTGGAGACGATACAAACGAGAAGAAAACTCATACTTACTCAGGAAGAGACAGGTAATGAGGAAAGAAGGCTTGGAGAATTTAATACTCACAGAATGGATAGAAGGAACGAGAGACAGGAGAAAGCAGCGTGAGACATAACTGATAGGCCTGAGCAAATGGATGGTGGAGCGGTGTTTATGAGAGGAAAAATATTGAAAGCGACAAGAGACAGAACCAAGTGGAAGTGCATGATTGCCTACGTCCTGAAGGGACATGGCAAATGACGAAGAAGAATGTCTATTCACATGTTTGACCAAGAGATTTCGGATATTCTTTTGGTATTTTTAAGTTCACAAACATTAAGAGCTTGCCGACAATTTCTGAAATTCATTATACGATAGTCTGTTTGCTTGTTTAACGGCATATTAACACCTTTATGGGTCCTTTAATGTTGAAATTTGATTTTTGGGGGAGCATTAGTTTTTTCTTATACTAAAAGGTTTTGCTGGTACTATCTGCTTGACAAACGCCATTTTGCTGCCCAAGTCAGCGAAGGAGGAACTGGTAATGCTTCAACGATCTCCCAATGTTGAATTTTACAGTTACCTTAGAAAGAAACATCTTTTACACTTGAGAATTATGTTTCTGTTTTAGTAGTAATAGCAACGGAGTGGAAAGTGAAAGATGTTTGTTTTATAGTGTTCCTGACGATCAGGAGTTTAAATGTAATGTCAATAGAGACCTCCTAACACACTAACCTGCTCCCATTCTATCAAACACTCTTCCCATCTGCCCAAACATCATCCTCGCTATCCTTACTCATCTGTCACCTTCCTCCTGACATTCCCTATGTCTAACCACTCCTTCTCTTTACCTTCTCCTATGTAGCCCCATGCGCAATAGTGGCAGTGGAATGCCTTGCTTGGGGTGAGATGATTAAAAAAAAAAAATTATCCAGTGCCAATATTAATCTTCTAAGATTTAATTACTTAAAAACATATATTCCCAATAATTAATCTTATGTTTTAAAAGTTTGGATTGATAGAGACATATTAATGCCAAACTTTCTTCTTGCAAACAAAACAAAAAAAAAAGAAAAAGATTACAATATATTGTCCATTTTGATATTAAAGAAAATTGTCAAAAATTATTTTTAAATGATTTGATGGTGTTACTTTCAGAACTAAATTCTTATTTTCCATTACGTTTTTTATTTGACTTTTCTGAAAAATCCTAATACTTAAGTTAATGATTGCATATGTTTTGTATGTTTAACGGCATATCAACATCTTTATAGGTCCTTTAATGACGAAATTTAATCTTTTGGGGAAAATTTATAATTATCTTTACAAAAATGTAATACTTATAATTTTTAAAAAAATTTTAGCAAAAATGTAATGCTGATTATTTTACTATAAAAATATATTGCTAGTATTTTTACTATAAAATTGTATTTTTATACTGTTAGTTTCGGTGTTCACTATTTGCCTATAGCAGGGGACCCTAGCAGGTGCTATCACCCCGGGTTAGTGTTAACCTGAGAACAACAGTAATTAAGAGGTAGTTCCATACTTGCCGTCGGACGTAGTTTATCGTCATACCCTGGACGTCATATAATAAATATCTGCTGATAATAATCGTATACAACACAGTATATATAACGAATCTCGTAACCTATTAGGTTCGTAGGGGCACCGGGCTTACTGCAACCATAGCCACAGGGGTATGTCTTGAAAAAGCTAGCCTGATAGAACTCAAACCTCTCCAGGTTGTTTTGAATTCCCAGTTTTCTTTTTCCTAGGCGGGTTGCCAACTAAGGCTGTATGGCCTAGTCTCTCCTGCTATTTACCCATGAAGGGCAGAACAGAGAAATTGACGAAATTTTATCGTTGCACTCCAAGCAAGGCGGTACCGCCACTGATGCGCAGGGGGCTACATAAGAGTAAAAGTTTAGACAGGAGGAGAGTGAACAGAAAAATGAACCAGTTACAGGGTGTCTCAGAGAAAGGGCAAAGAAAGAATGGGAACACATGTGTGAGGACAGTTGCGAAGGTAGAGAGAAAGGAAAAGAATATAATATACGGGGTGATGTAGAAAGAACTGCAGTCAAGTGGATAAGAGATAGGTATTGACATTGCATTTAAATTCCTGGAGGTTTTTGTCGTCAGGAAAACAAGTATATGGAAGGAAGTTCCACAGGCGGGAAGTGCGAGAAAAGAAGCTGTTGGAGTAGAATTGTTGACTGTATTTGGTAGATCTAACTGGTTGCACGAGTAAATTCATGTGGCAGGGGCACCAGTGACTTAAGTTCGTCGGAGCAGAGGCCATGGAAGTATTTGTTGAACAGACAGAGGGAAGCCACATCCCGCCGGTGAGAAAGTGGCTGGAGTCAAACTGCCAAGTTGGGACCTATCACATTACAGATTCTCCTTTGGAGCCTGTCGAGAACACTGAGATGAATAGCAGGGGCGCCTGACCATATATGACAGCAGTATTCTATGCACGGACGGATGGAGAGAACACAACTGGAACTCCAACACAGCTCTCCAATTTTGCATTTCAAACCGCAATCCATTGCACCACCATATATCCACCGTTGTATGGACGATACAATTATATTATTCTGACCTCCCATTAATTAGTTTTTGCGTAGTGCAGACACATGTTCTTCTTCTATGTAACGTGCCTCTTCAAGACGTGAACGATCATGCTTTCCACAATTTCTGTTCTGTCAACCATAGCCAGCCGACTTCAGACTTGTCCTTCTCTTGGACTGCTTGTCGCTAAAACGAGACAAACCAGCTTGCATTTCTATTTATCCCAAAGCTGAGAAAAAGAACAGCTGAATTCATACCTGCCTCTATATTCAGTCAGTCAGTTAAGTGCCATACGTGATACACAATTGGGCGATCATGTCTCGAAAGAGACATGACTAACTGGGCAGAAGATTATCCCATAAGAGGTTACCATTGCTTTCTGCGGTAGACTGGTTGCCGACCAAGGCTATAGAACCCAGTCTGTCCTGCTATTTAACCCATAACTGCAAGGAAGAGACGGATTAATACCTTTCCCAAGGGTATTTGCGCGTAATTGAATACAGTGGATTCAACTGGAATTCGAACTCGGCTCCCCGGTTTCTCGTTCCGAACCGATATCCACTGTACCACAAATTATTTGTCTAAAAAGCAACGCAGTGAACACACCTGGAATTTGAACACGTCACGCCGATTCAACTTGCCGCGCTACGCTACATTTACATTCATACTCTGTTATAGCAATTTAATATACTTAATTTAAATGTGGTACAAGGACGAAAGAATAGAGCACCCGGTGAGGATTGAATTCACTACTGAGTCTTAAGTGATCTAATAAGTCAAGCTTCCTAACCATTACACATAGTTGAAGTGTCCCATAAACTGTTATATCTTTATTTTATGGGCTATGTCTCCTAAGAATGTAGGTGATTATGGCTCTCCACAACTTTCTGCATAGTCCATCCCTTAATAACTTTTCTTATTGTTATTTTGCTTAAATCTGATTCCGCCATCTACTTATTCATGCTCACTAAATATGTTATGCGTTGTTTTCTTCTTACCTTCAATCTGTCATATGAGCATCAGATTTTCCAAGCCCTCTTTTCTCATTATCTGCCCTAGAAACTTCAACATTTTCTTTCTTTTAACTACACGTTTTCTTTTTGATCCAACTTTCTCAAAAACTTAGTCATTGCTTACATTGTATCCGCAGCATCCTTCTATTTTTAATCTTTGAGAAGATTGTCTAGCACTCACTGCTATACGGGAAGACAAATGACACTTAACAATCTAATACTCTTTTTCTCGTTACTGGCGAGGTTTTTCGACTTCTCAGTACTATGTACGTTTTCGAGTCTCAGTATCACACTTGACATTGGGCTCATCCTTTGCTAACAGCCATGCATTATGTCTTTGCATTTTATGCTTAATCCTTCCTTCTGTAGAAGTTTTTTTGTAACTGTTTTTCTGTGTCTGCTATCAAGACTGTGTCATCTATATATCTTAAATTTTTATATCCTCGTAGGACTTCTAGTTATCTCAGAACCGTCTCTCTATATAGCTTGAATAAGTTCGGTGATATGATATATCCTTGTCTTACATCCCTTTCTATTTCTGTATATCTTTTGAGTTTGAGTTTTGTTTAACGGCATATTTGTGGGTTATTTAATGCCAAAAAAGTGGCGTTTTAAGGTACTTTTTTATAATGTTCGGTTATAGTGAAAAGGTTGATTTAGTCAGATTTTAATGAAAATATTTTTTTTTATTCTTCTTTATTTTAGAAAATGTTTTCTAGTTTTGTATTCAAAAATGTTTTGCTGAGAATTTTTTTTCCTTCCAAAATTTGTTATGGTAATATTTTTTTTTCTTCAAAAATGTATTTTTGGTAATATTCTTTTTAAAAAAATGTATATATTTCTATAAAAGTTTATTTTTATACTTTCATAGTGTTTTGACCACACTTTAGGGGTTAAATATTTCCCCATAGCTGGGACCCTAACAGGTGCTACCACTTCGGGTCAGAGTGGACATGGGAGCAACAGCAATTAAGAGGTGGTTCCATGCTTCTCATAACCTCCCAATTGGGGGTTTTGCTGCCAGAGGTAGTTTATCATCATGCCCTGGACTATTTTGTATATCTATTGGGCTCATTTTCTATCCGCTTGTAGGCGATTTGCTGCAAGTTAGGTTCTTGATTATTATAATATCCTTCCGAAATGTCTCAGCAGTTCCAATAGATCTTTGTGTTGTACTTTGTAGTACGTTTTTGTGTAATTTATAAATTCAAAGACATGCTGTTATATACGAAGTGAATAAAGAAAACGGCTTTAGGTTTCTTGAAGCAATTACAGGAAAGGATCCTCATTTCAACTGAGACTCTCTTTAATCAAAGTTTTTGCAAGTGTTGACTCTAAAATAAATTGATACATTTTGTCTAAAACATATGAATGCTGTTCGCATATTTAACAAGATGTAAAAACTTCAGAAACTGAAAAATAAAAAAAAAGGAAACTGTTATATCGTGAGTAAGAATAAATAACTCAACAACAGGAATAGGTTAATCGTTGTATTCCGTGAAAATAGTATTTACAAAGGTTATTAGTATCCAATACAAGAATAAAGGTTAATCGTCTCAACCGTCGTGAGACGTAGTATGAGCAATGGGTACTTCCGGGTCGTCACCGGAAGTCTACGACTGACTTGTCGATCGGCTGCTCGGCGCACTCCCTTACGTAGATGCCACCATTACTTTACATAGTAATGGAATAGTCCATTGTAGCCGAATAGGCGCGGGCGTCCCAACAGAAACCCAGAAAAACATCAGTAAGCATCTATGATTAAGGTTTTCCGATAGCTTTAAAAACCTCTTCGATTTTAATGATATAATATGTGAAAGCTCTTGGTAAAAAAAAAAAAAAGATATAGTCACATCTGATAGATACAACTTCAAAATTCCGCCACCTAACACGGCGACAATATTGGTTATATTTTTAAAACAAATATATTGCGTAACTTGAGATTGAACTCACAGACCATATCATACAAAATAGGTCGTTAACAATTGCTCTATGACAAGCAGCTAGCGACTAGGAGAACATACGAAAGCTGTAACGATAACATCACTGTTTTTATTAATTTTGAATAACAATAGTTATAATATTTTTACGGACACGTTTCTGTAAAACAGAGATTCTTTAATGTGGATTTTAAAGAAATAAAGAAAAAGAGAAAAAAGGAATAATGAAGGAAGGGACAAAAAAGTGAATAATAAAGAAGAAAAATAAAGAAAGATAAAAAAAGAAAAAAGAGAAATCAAAATTAAGAACAAATAAACGAAAGAAAGAAAGAAAGAAACGAAAGAAATAAACAAAAGAAAGAAAGAAATAAACGAAAGAAAGAAAGGACGAATAAAAAGATAAAAAGATGAGGAGAAAGAACAGCGCTAAACGAATACAAAACAAAGAGAGAAAAATAAAGAAAAAATAGAATAAAACTAATAAAGAAAAATTAAAGAAAATGTTAGAATAAAAAAGATTCTGGAAGAAAAGGAAATAAAAACAGAGAAAAACAGAGAGAAAAGAATTCAAGACAAATAAAGAAAGGCAGAAAGAGAGAACTCAGAAAATAAAAATAAGAGATGCAGAAAGAAAGAAAGAAAGAAAGAAAGAAAGAAAGAAAAAGAAAGAAAGAAAGAAAGAAACATAGAAACAAAGAAAGAAAGAACAATAGAATAAATAAAGGATAGAAAAGATAAACACTGGAAGATAAAGAAAGAAAAAGAGAAAATAAGGAAAGTAAAAGAAAGAAAGAGAAAAAGAATGAGAAAAAAGGAAATAAAAAGAGAGAAAAAAGAGAGAAAAAATGCCAAAAAAATAAAGAAAGACAGAAAGAGAGAACTCAGAAAAGAAAGTAAGAGATGCAGAAAGGAAGAAAGAAAGGAAGAAAGAAAGAAAGAAAGAAAGAAAGAAAGAATAAATAAAGGATAGAAAAGATAAACACTGGAAGATAAAGAAAGAAAAAGAGAAAATAAAGAAAGTAAAAGAAAGAAAGAGAAAAAGAACGAGAGAAGAACTAAATAAAGAAAGATAGATGAGAACACAGAAAGAAAAAGTAAAAGCAAGAACAGTATAAATAAATAAACAATATACTAGAACAGAGAAAGAGAGGGGGAGAGAAAGAAAGAAAGAAAGAAAGAAAGAAAGAAAAACGGAGATCAGTGTTTGGAAAGAGAGAAAAAGATGGAGAAAAATCGGAAGAAACAAACGGAAGGAAGAAAGAAAATGCTAAGAATGAATGAAAGAATAAACAAATAATGAAGCAAAAAAAAAACAGACAGAAGAAAAGAAAGAAGAAAACGAAAGAGAGAACGAAATAAAGATACATAAAAGAAATAAATAAAAAAGAAACGAAAATCACTTAAGCTTTTATATGGAATGGGGCGATGGACGATGGTCAGAAAAATAAATGTTGAAATGAATAAATAAATTATTACATTCTGAGCCTCGGAACGATTTCGACTTTGAGGCGGGGCCTTCAAACCTGAGAGTGGTAAATGGGGCGGACTAAATAGAAGTACGCGTTGATTTGGTGTAGAACCTGCCTGAAAATCCTGCCCGCAAGGTGGCCACTGGCGCAGGATTTTCGTCCAACCGAACTTAACTGTGTGAATACTAATAATGGAGAAACGTGTTTACAAAAACAGTGACTTGCGTGGGCGTTGTGACTGGCAGAAGTCAGTCGGTGTCTCTACAGAAAAACAAGGAATTACGAGAAGGCCGTTCCCATTGAACAGGGATGGGCAAATCGAATGGAATTCCTCCTTTATTCTTTCTGGCTCCAATGCTTCGATCCTCAACGCGCATGCACGCCCAATCGCGCGCACACAAGCACATATAGACGCATACACAGTCGTGTACTCACACGTAAATTTACGCATATACACTTATTAACGCTGATAGAATCTCAACACACATGCTCATATGCACATACATACACACAGTCACACAGATGCATACGCGCAATCACACGCTTATACACGTGCACAGTTTCACATTCAATGGCACACCCACGCGCATAAACATGGTTACGTATTCACACACACACATACACATATACACACACATATACACACACGCACAAAAACGCAGTAGCATACACACACATTCACAAAACTGTATATAGACACACACAGATACAGACATATAACTGCATTCACACACATACACACACCTACACACAAAAAACGCAGTAGCATACACACACATTCACAGAACTGTATATCGACAAACATAGACACAGTCATATAACTGCATTCACACACACACACGCATACACCCACAAATATACACTCAGACATATATACTCAAAACCTGTATATGCACACGCAGTTGCACTCATACGTTCCCACACATTCAAACTCACGTTTTATGTATACACGCACGTCACATCACACACACACACACACACACACACACACACACACACACACACACACACACACACACACATATATATATATATATATATATATATATGATATGTAACTTTGGAAATATTAATCGGGAAACAGAATCTGCGATTTCGGTTCAAATGGTGCTAACTTGGCAAAAATGACCTTGTAAAAGGCAACAATACACGTAGATGAAGATTATCCTATTGTCAATTTTTCTTATTATTCTTCGTGTCGTATCCCTTCAGAATGTGGGAAATCATGTTTCTCCACAACTTTTTAATCATTGTAACTCCTAGTAACATTTATCTGTCATCACATCCACACCCCGTCCCTTAATACATTCACAAAACTTTGTCAGGTAGCTAGTCTTCTGTCTTCAATTCTCCCTTTGACTTTCATCTGCCCTGTGAATGTCAAATGCTCTGAGACAAATTTCTTCATTATATGTTCATGCGATTTCAGCACTTTCTATCTGATTCCAAGTATAAATATCCTTTTCGTTTCCATTTCCTTTGTTGCTTACGCGCACCGTCTATGGTGTTATCAGAATCCTTCTGTAAAACCAGAGACAAAGTATGCAATTTTTCGCTCTACATTCTTGTAAACTGTCCATTTTTTATCGCCTGTGTTTATTCTATTAAAAATTGTAGCGGTTTTTGTTGAGTTTTACCAGAGAATCTCAGATTGAAAGAAGGTATAATATAAACGCTTCTTCTTCGAGGCACCGAAACCCAAATGAAAACCAGACATATTAAACAACTTCTAGCAGTAAACCAGATTTTATTTTAAACCTGGCTGCTCCCCTTTAAAAGGCTGTACAATTTGTGATTGAATAAGGTGTAGGAATTGGCTCTTAAATTTTAATACCTCCAAGACGAAGCTGCTCTTCTTTAACCACCAAACAATGAATGTCGCTAGTCACCTAACGTTCAAAACACTTTGACTTCTTGGACTTACTCTCTCAAATTATCTCAAATAAAATGACTGCATCCAATCCTTAGCTGCCGTAGACGAACGCAACCGAGATGTATATGAAAAGAGCGGTGAAAAGTCTAAAAGGTATCTCCATGTCCCATGTCCCATTGTTCTCTGGAAACCCGTTTCGTCTCAAACTTTTCACGGCCACTTCTTCTTCTATGTGCCCTGTCCTTTCAGGACGTAGGTGATCATGGCTTTCAACGTCTCCCTATTCCTGGTGGCTCTTAGCACGCCTTCTCTTGTTACATCATGCAACCCTCGTTCCATCATCCACCTGATCAGGTCCATGAAATATATTATCCACTGCTTTCCCCTGTCTCCTTTAACCCTCTATCTGACCTGTTAGTATCAAGTTCTCCAAGCCCTCCTTCTTTATTGCATGTCCCAGGAAATTCAGCTGTTTCTTCCTGATGCTTAGTATTAATTTCCTTTTCGTTACCATTATTTCCGAAACCTCATCATTGCTCACATGCTCGATCCATGATATTCGCAGCATCCTTCTGTAGAACCACATTTCAGTTGCTTCAGGTTTTTCCTTAATCTTCGATGATATTGTCCAGCATTCACTGCCATATTGAAGGACTGACACCACATAGCAATCCAGTACTTTCTTCTTTGCTTTTAGCGAAATTGTCTTGTTTCTTAATACTTTACTCAACTTCCGGAATGCTTCCTTCGCCATGCCAATTCGCCTTCGAATCTCAGTGTCACACTTTCCGTCCTCTATTAGAACATTTCCCAGGTATTTAAATTTTGTTACCTGCTTGATTTTAGTATCCCCGACCTGTATTTGGCATACGGCCACTAGTCGTTCATATAGAGACTGTAATTTTCTTTGTCCTAGACTCTTGCTCGGTACCTGTGAAGCCTACTTCCTATTTTTATATATCATCAGGAGAAAATAATTATTCAAATTCATTTTTGTGACAGGTCCAGCTGTTTTGCTTTTAATAAGATATCGGTCAGTCAGGAAAGTGCCATACGCGATACACGCTTGGACGATCATGTCTCTTTAGACATGACTGACTGGACAGAAGATTATTCCGCAGTAGATTACCATTACATACTGCGATAGACTGGTTGCCAGCGAAGGCTATAGAACCCAATCTGTCCTGCAGTATTTACATTATTAGGACTATTGTCCTCATCTTTGTTGCCATTTGTACGATGTTTCGGCTGTGGTACGCCCCGGCCTTCTTCAGATGCTAGAAATTTCTAACTGAACCCTTTATTACAATCACTGGGGTGTTATGAACTTCATTCCATGCGTAGGAGTGCCTCTTTTGCTAGTTATGAGTTATCTCCCTCTAACCCTGTAAGTTACTTGTTCACCACTGCTGTAACCTGGCAACAAAGATGAGGACAATAGTCTGAATAATGCAAATACTGTAAATACTACCTCATCTCAGAAATATACACAAATACCAAACTGTCCTGTTATTTAAACCATAACTGGAGGGAAAAGATGGACTAATACTTTTCCCAAGGGTATTTGTGCGAAAGTAAATGCAAGAAAATCAACTGGAATTAGAACTCGGCTCCCCGATTTCTCCTTTCCGAGTCGATATCCTCTGCACCTCAACACACTACAACACACATCCTGATAAAATATATTAGCTGACTGAAATCGCTACACTTCATCGGTGAATAGTCGACATGGAAGCATTCAAAGAATTCTGAAGTGGAGAAAGGTGTGACTCTACTTACCAGCTTGGATTTAATTTAACAGCGAGACAGACACGCTCTGTGGCTTTTGTTAGCACCCATTCTAGGAGAAGAATTCTGAATTTAAAACAAGTTGAGCATTTGGACAGCAACTTCACTACGTAAAGCACAGTAGCAACATAGTGAGGTTGCAGCTCTATGCCTATATACAGTTAACGTGACTTTCATCGCAATTTCTATCTGATATGGAGTACAGCTTATAGGATTATTTTCATTTGCTAAAATAAAGCATCAGTAGCCTCATATAATAATTTCTAATGATAGCTAACAAAAACACAGACAGCACCATGTAAAAGTTCAACTACGCAAGCAATATATGGCGCGATGGTTAAATTGTCGCCATTTTATATTTTGAATTTCTCGCAAGTTCATTGATGTTATTTTTTTTTTTTTTTTTTTTTTTGCGCTGTGGATATCGGTTCGGAACGAGAAATCAGAGAGCCGAGTTCGAATTTCAGTTGAATTCATTACATTCACTTTCGCGCAAATATCTTTGGGAAAGGTATTAAATCCGTCACTTGTCTCTCCACCTATGGTTTAAATAGCAGGATAGATAGGATTCTATGGCCTTGGTTGGCAATCAGTCTATCGCAGAATGTAATGGCAACCAACAGCGGGAAAATCTTCAGCCCTATTCAGTCATGTCACTTTCGTCTCACGTATGGCTCTTAACTGAATGACTGACTACTGCACAATATAGTAGGCTAAGTTAGGCACCGGCTGTGAGAAAAAGAGCACTATGACGCAATTCACTTCGCTAGAAATTTGGAAACGGCATGTTGTACTGTTTGGCATTCACACCGGAAGCTCCAATATGAACAATTCAGAGTGTTTGGGTGTCAATCTAAGAACAGTGCAGAGAATTCAGAAAGAGTTAGATGAGTGTAATGGTGATTACGAAGGTACGACAGCTCGAAGAACTCCTTCTGATAAGAAAAGAACTCCCGAATTTGTTGGTAAGGGCTCAGATTTGAGGAGGTAGTGATGCCTTAGGTCATGAAGGTTGCTGATGGAACACACTATGTCTGGCAATATGATGCCTCACATGTAGGAAAACCAAATCATGTCTCTCAGACAATTTCTGCGAACACATGACCCGTTACACCTGGCCAACTAACCACACCAGATTGCAGCCCCGTTGATTATTGTGTGAGTCGCAGTTGAGCGAGAGACCAAAAAAATTCTTGTAATAACAAAAGCAAACTGAAGGTAAAAAAATATGGCAGCGTTCACCAGCTGAAAAACAAAAGAAGAAAACCGTTCAGAAGAGATGCAGGGTATTCCAAAGACATCAGGAGACCGTCGTTGAAGTTTATTGCGATTTTATCGAATAAATTTACTTATTAATGCTTCTAGATATTTTTATGTAATTTTGGTTAATATATCTGTTAAAATGAGATGTTAAAATGAGACGTAATTAAATTGGACAAAATTCGTTGAAACTGACGTAATACAATTCAAAGCCGCGGAAAATTAAATTGTGAAGAGAGAAGTGGCTAGATGTTAAATGAGAATGTGAAAACATCGTAACATTAGAGATGTTAATATGTTGCCAACTTGTCAACTCAGAATGTATACACAGTTTGAATGTGTATTCAGAAAATGTCTATTATGATTACGCCTATTAAAGAAGACAAACGTTGAATCACTTTTCAAGAGAAGACAAGAATTTAACTTGGAATTTCACAGTGCATAAAATGTCGATTCGAAAAGATATCTGACAAGAATCTATATATATATATATACATATACAGTACTGTGCAAAACTATTAGAACAAGAACTATATTATCTTTTATGAGGCATATCGACAAAAAATTAAACAATTTAATTAAAGCAATTTTATTTGATTTACACAATGAATGCTTTAAAAAGAAAAAATACTTGTCACAAAATAAATTTAATATTTAGTATAATAGCCTTTTGCTTTGATCACAGCCTTCATTCAGTCAGGCATTGACATCGCAAGCTTCTTCATTGTATCTAATGGTATCTCCTGCCAAGCAGTTTGTACTTGTTCCCAAAGTGTGTCTTGCGAAGTAACATGAGATTTATCAATTCGAGGGGGGGGGGAATAAGAAAAACATCAGTCATATCCAAGGATAATAGAATAATGAGTAGTTTCAAAATAACCTGTTTAATAGAAAATAGGAAGAATTAAACATAACTTCTTTTTCATACATTTCTTTTACACCTAATTTTAAATAATCAATATGTATTAACAACTTACTTGTTTTTTCACTCTGTATTTAAATTTTAGTGAGGCTTTTAGGAAAATCACCCCAGTCCTAATACTTTTACACACTACCTGTAATGTACAAAAGTGTTAGGACAGGAGTGATTTTAAACTTTATTTTGATGTCTCATAAAAGATAAAATAGTTATTGTCCTAATACTTTTGGACAGTACTGTAAATATACATATAAATATATAACACCTAATGAGCCAGACTAACCTACCTAGGTTTCTCCTAAACGGATTGTCAGGGAAAGCTTTAGGTAGGTTCGTCTGGCTCATTAGGTGCTATTAAGTTTGCTCTACCTTTGTATTGAGCACTTTCTGTTAGATAGTTACTCGTGTCGGTTTTTTTTCTTTGGGCTTCGTGTTGATTTCTGTCCGAACACTTTTGACAGACTTTCATGTGCTAAGCTCTATTCTTTTTTTTAACCATTTTTTCCTTCCTTCGAAAGTTTTCGTGGATGGTTTTCGAGACGAGTGCAACTAGAATTACGTTTATATATATATATATATATATATATATATATATATATATATATTCACACAATACCACAAAACACAAGGCGTTACTGGGTGTGGAATAATTAGAAACAAAAATGTTAATAAGGAGCGAAAAGAAGAAATAGTGATCTGGAGGGCAGTAGATAACGATTGAAATAGCATTTAAATTTTTGCAGATTAAAGTCGGCTATAAAGCATGGAGCCGGAGGAGAGTTCCACAAGCGAAAAGTGCGAGGAAAAGAAACCGTTAGCATAGAAGCTGCGGTTACATCTAGGCAGCTCAAATGTAAAATGATGAGGTCTCGATGCCGTTCTTCTTTTTCTGCATGGGCTGTGTCTCTTCATGATGTAAGCGATTCTGGACTTCGACTTGGCCATGTCTGTCGTCGCTCTCAATATTTTTCTTCTTGGTATCTCACCCAAACACCGCTCCACCATCCATTTGCTCAAGCCTATCAAATATGTCGCGCTGCTTTCCTCTGTCTCTCGTTCCTTCTATCCGTCCTGTGAGTATTAAATTCTCTGGGCCCTCCTTCCTCATTACGTGCCCCTGGAACCTCATCTGTCGCTCCCCGTTGTTTTTTTCCTCGTTTGCATCCTCTCCAACACTTCATCACTGCTAATGTACTTAGTACATGGTATCCTCAGTATCTTCCTGTAGAACCACATTTCTGATGCTTCAAGCCTCTCCTTCATCCTTGAGAATATCATCCAACATTTACTGCCATTCCAATCGAGAGATATCATATATCAATCCAGCACTCTTTTCTTTGTCTCCAATGAAATTTTCCTGCCGCTCAGTATTCTGGTTAGCTTCTGTAATACTTCCTTGGCCACTCCAATGCGTCTTTGGATCTCAATGTCGCAATTTACACATAATAGTCGAGGTACCGTAGGGAATAGTAATATTTATTTTGTAATATTATACATAAACTAGCAGTATAACCCGGCGTTGCTCGGGTGTAATGAAAGCTTTAAAACTAATCCATGGTCCTGGAGCTCACACTCTTTGGACGTTGGCACGAAAAACTAAAAAGAAATAGTTGTTTCCAGTTAAAGCGAAACCGTAGAGTGAAAGAAAAATGAATGGGTGTAAGTCAAATTTTCATTTCCTGCTATCGATATCAAATAAGTTTTTTTCATCGTAAACTGAATTTTGAAGAAAATGGTATCATTGTTGGGACTAAGAACTACAATTATACCTATTTAGAGCCAAACCCGAAGCAAAAACTAAAATAAAAGGGCTGAAAAAATACAGACACACAGGCAGATAAACAGACACACACACAAACATCTTGCCTTTTATATATATATATATATATATATATATATATTATCGATTTTCTGCACTATTATAAGAACTGCAACCTTGAAACTTATGAATATCGTTTCTTATGTCTTTGTCTATGAGTGTATCAAATTTGATTAAAATCGGACCACTCCTTCTATAACCCGATTTTTTCGATTATCGATTTTCGATATTTATTGGGGGTACCTCGACACAAAACCTAGCTAAGAACACTTATAGTACAACTGTGTAAACTTTCAAGAAAATCAGCTCAGTCGTTTCGGAGTTTATAGGTAACGGACACACACACACAGAGACCCACATACACACACACACACACACACATACACACACAGACAAAGTTCCATTTATAAATATGTTTAGATTAGATAGGGATATTTATTTTGTAAAATTATATAGAAATGTGGAATGGAAATGGGAAAAAGTTGACCTTCTTCTGTGTTATAATTAAACTTAGGTAGCTATTATTACAGACCCAAACACACCACAATATTCTTTATACAAAACAAAACGTTCTTTCTATTCTTACTAGATCTACCATAATATCTTAGAATCTCTATGAAGTCCAAACTAGTCCCCATTTGTACAAATTTTGTTTTGGGAGGTGTGAATAAAACAAGAACTTTAAAAACCTAAACCCTAATGTGAAAAAAAAATATGTGCAAAGATTATTTCCAAGAAACTAAACAGAATACTTGTTATCTACGTACTTATGAACATTAATGTTTATGTGTCAATCCTCATTAGACATTATTTTGAGAGGCGTTTACATTGCTGTTTAGCGATTAATGTCGCTCAGACATTTTCCTGAAATTGTCGGATTCTTCAGGCACAGAGTAACACAGACGAAGCTCCACCGAAAGATAGCGTATCGTCTAAGTAAAAAAGGATACTAAATTTTTTGCCCGAACTATATGGCTCCGGTTACCACATTAAAAAGACCTTGTGACATATTTTGTCTAAATTGGGGAGGCAGCTAAATACCTAGATTGCTGTCTAGCGATATAAAAATGTACTTGCTTTTGCCTGATATTTATACCCAAGCCCCATGGTGCCATCACCCCACCCAGTCCTTACTTCTCACCCGAAAAGGCTAAGTTTATTGTCTGGCGCCTGAGACCTCCCCAAAAGGGGAAGTGCCGATAGTTTGGAAATTTTTCAGGTGCCAATAAACCCACCTCAAAAATTGACCTTGTGCCGCATCTGCTGCGTGGTAGAAGCACAGGTAAATATTCGGACTACTGTCATCATCTTTTTGCCATTTGTACGACATTTCGGCCGTTGTACGCTTCGGTCTTCTTCAGGTGCTACGAATTTCGAACCGAACTTTTTATTACAATCACTGGGGTATATCATCCTCATTTCTTTCGTAAAGCCTCGATTGGAAGTCATGAGTTATCTCCCTCTACCTTTGAAGTTATTTGTTCACCACTGCTGTAGCCTGGTATTGAACTCACAATTCTAAGAGTCAAGTCAGGAACTAAGCAACGTCTATATCCACTGTGCCATAAAAAACGTCGTACAAATGGCAATAGTCCGAATAATGTAAATACTGTAAATACTACCGCATCTCAGAAATATAGACAAATATATTTACTGTTGTCTAGCAGTTCACCATTAGGAGTGGTTATCTACTTCATGCAGCTGAAGAGTATTGTAGTTCTTTGATGTTATAAAGATTACTATTTCATTTTCCAACCCCCGTTTTTGTTATTTCTCATTCTGTAACTTCTTTGGATTACAACAATTATGTTAATAATAAATATCTCACAGTCCTTAATGTGGTCGAGATATCAGTTAACTGAACGAAATTAATGTGGGAAGAAAATAATTAACCAATCATCCAAACACTTGATCAAACATGCACTCAACTAAAAACCTCAACAAATAGGAAAAACACACTGGTCACCGAACGGGAGAGGAGAGTGGAAATTAAGCACAAGAAAGAGGAAGCAGCAATAAAAAAAAACAAAAAGTGAGCATACATCCCCTAGCAAAGATAACTTTGAAGGAAGAAATTAAAAACAACAATCAACCCTAATGTAACCTAATTTCGAGTAGGTTTGCCAATGTTCAATCCAGGTAGAACAATTTCTTTTGCCTAATCGACATATGAGTGCCACTCTAATTCGGGCCCTCTTATTCAACACAGGAGCTCAAGGCTCATCCACCTTCTGCCAAATTCTGATGGAGGAAGATGCCGCCTTTCCGTGATAATCTTGACTATATACTGATGCTTAAAGAACAAGATGAGAAGTAGGGAACTTCTCGTTCCCATAGAATTCCTTCTAATGTGTCTTTCATATCACCACACTCATAACATCTAGCAAGCAATAGAACACATCGTCAACGGCAGCACCACATTGCTGCAGTCAGAACTGGCCTCGAAAACGGAAAACTTTCCGCGCAGCTTGCGAACCATGGTATCTTTAGCAAAGTTGCCCAACGGGACTGCAGCCTGAAATGAAAGAAGGTTTGATCCAGGGTCTCTACCGCTTTATGCAAGATTTTTCTAAGCCTGTCGATCAAAGATTTTGACAGGTCACAACTTCTCCATCGCAGTCCTGGGTATGACGATAAACTACATCCGACAGCAGGGGATTGGAGGTTTTGAGAAACATCTACTCTAGTCCGGGTGGTAGCACCCGTTAAGATAAATAGTAAATGCCCAAACAAAAACCTTTTTTGATAGTAAAAATACTAACAATGCATAAGTTTTATAAGTAATTTTAAACATTATACAAATTTATATTTACATAATATTACGAAGGTGTAGACAGAAATATATTTATATCTGTTTACCTATAAAACGAGCTGGCTTTAGTATTCATACAAAAATATAAATACGAGGGTCATTCAATAAATAAAGTGTATTTTTCGGTATAATGATTTATAAAACAGATAGAAGCTTACTTTTTTATTTTTCAACTTAGTCTCCAAGCAGTGTCACACACTTTTCCCATCTGAGCACAAGCTTCTGTATACACCAGCGTAAAAATCTTTGGACTGGTGTTTTAGCCAATCACTCACAGCACTTTTGACTTTATCGTCACTTTCAAACTTCGTGAACGCTTTCAAGGGACCAAACAGGTGAAAGTCTGAAAGGACAAGGTCTGGGCTGTAAGCGAGAGAGACACTGCTGGGACAACTCGACCCTCTTCTGTTTGTGCTCTGCAGTAAGCAACTTTGGCACCCACCGACAGCTGACCTTCGAGTAGGCAAGGTTACCATGGACAATTTTGTGTGCTGTCCCAACAGATAGACTCAAAGTTCTTGCAATGTCATCCACTGTCACCTTTCTGTCAGACTGAATTAGGTCATTGACTGATTTATCACCTCAGGAGACCTCACTTCTGTAGACCTGCCAGGCCTGTCTTCATCCTCAACACCGCTTCGTCCTTCTTTAAACAATTTAGCCCACTTGTAGGCGTTTTTGGCTGAAACATGTGGCACCATACACAGTTGACATTTTCCTATGAATTTCAACTGGTTTGCACCCTTCAATAACCAAAACCTTGATAACTGACCTCTGTTCAATCCTGGAGCATGCTTCTTGGTCGGCCATCTTTGTTAATCTCCAAAACACTCAAAGTTCTTTTTCAGTCTTCAAAAAAAATTAAATCTCTTTGAAAAAGAAGTAAAGGAAAAAAATTCAAAAAAAGTAAGCTTCTATCTGTATTAGAAGTCCTTATACCGAAAAATTCACCATATTTATTGAATGACCCTCGTACATGCACACAGATATATGAATACTTGCCTTTGTACGAAAGCCGTGCTTTCAACACGAAAAAGCCGTCCATGAAGCGAAAGTCAATTTAGTCTTGTCTCAGCGACACGCAGGCAGGATTTGTGCGCACGCCAATTGCGCAGAGCACGAATATACAATGGGAATACTTCGCTGAAGAAATAAATCTTCGGAGAAATTTAGCAGGAAAATAATTTTATTGATATAATGTTCAAACATCGAAGTGAAATGCCGAAGACTCCGATATCTCTTCAAAATAGACTTAAATAACCACAAAGTCTCAGAACTTGCAGAGAGTTTCTGCGTCATGTGTCAAATGTTTTAAGAAATAAGACGCTCGGAAATAGCATTATTGAGCTGCAAGCAGATTTTCGAAATGACTGTGCACTTTACGAAGGTGGATCAATACAGTCTTAGCTTGAAACTAAATTTAGTTACAGGTTAATTTGAAATCTTTACTTTATAGCTGTTATGGGGAAACACACGTATTCCTCAGATAATGGACTCTCCCTCCTATATTATTAAGAGTTAACAGGGAGTTCTTAGAAGTTTTTAGGAGTTCTGGAGAGTTCTTTAGAGTTCTATTGGAGTTCAGTAGAACTACTATTTAGTTCCAGTTTTAACATAGTTGGTCTAAGGTAGTGATGTTAGTCAGCAGTTAGCTGAATACTAAGGAGTCAGCTTTCAGTGGAAGAGTACCAAGTTCCTAACATTTTGGGTACGTTAAGTCAATTAGCAACCGACATAGCACGATTATAACCTTCAGTGCGAAAAACTACTCCATAACAATAGCTTAACCCATCCCAAATGACTCTTCTGATAGAAAGCAGAGGTTTCGTTATATAGAAACCAGTATACTGACAATAAGGATTTGATAGTTGGTACAAGAATTTTCTTGAAGAAAAGATCAACATTATATACAAAGTGTTCCAAAGAGTAGGATTTTACATAAACTTTTCAAAAACAGAAACCCTGATCTGGAACTGGAATGAGTCAAGATGATCCGTAGCCTGAATCCATCATAACCTTTCAGAATGTGTAACTGATAAAATTTAAATACATTAAATAACTCGCTGTATGTATCAAATATAACTAAGGTTAGTATGGTAGATAAAGAAATTGAACACGAGATAAGTTGTGTTAGAAGTACTTTTGTCTAATGCTGTAATATACTTCAAGACCAAAATATTGGCCTGAAAGTGAATCACATCTTTAAATATTTTTATCAGATCTAGACTCTCATGGGGATGTTATTCCTGACATCGAACACATTCAGAAAGCTATAAATCTATAATCTAAACAACTTTGTCTCTCAGATCAACGATTAAAAATGGCATCAAATATTAAATCCTTCATCAGGCCTTATAGACTGCTGCGACATTAAAACAAAAAGCTTTACCAAATAACAAATGCCTCGTCACTTGAAGACGTCACCCCTCGGATATCACATATACCAGATAAGAGAAAACATCGCTTGATTCTCTCACTACTGGAGAATTGTTCGATGGTGATCTAAACTTACTTATAAATGGAACTTTGTCTGTATGTGTGTGTCTGTCCGTTACCTATAAACTCCGAAACAGCGAAACCGATTTTCTTGAAAATTTACACAGTTGTGCTATAAGCGTCTGCGAGTATTCTTAGCTAGGTTTTTTGTCGAGGTACCCCCGATAAATATCAAAAATCGATAATCACGAAAAAATCGGGTTATAGAAGGAGTGGTCCGGTTTTAATCCAATTTGATACACTCATAGACAAAGATATCAGAAACGATATTCAGAAGTTTTAAGGTTGCAGTTTTTACAATAGTGCAGACAATCGATAATATATATATATATAAAAGGCAAGATGTTTGTGTGTGTGTCTTTTTATCTGCCTGTATGTCTGTATTTTTCAGCCCTTTTATTTTAGTTTTTGCTTCGTGTTTGGTAAGTAGGTATAATTGTAATTCTTAGTCTCAGGCATGATACCATTTACTCAGAGAACTTATTTAGCCTTCAAAATTCAGTTTACGACGAAAAAACTTATTTGATATCGATATCAGGAAATCAAAATTTGACTTACATCCATTCATTTTTCTTTCAGTCTACGGTTTCGCTTTAACTGGAAGCAACTATTGCTTTTAGTCTTTCTTACCAACGTCCAAAGAGTCTGAACTCCAGGACCATGGATCAGTTTTAAAGCTTTCATTACACTCGAGCAACGCCGGGCTATACTGCTAGTTTGCTATAAGTGCAAATCAAACTTTAATTGATACTTTAACCATATCTCTGACACCGATGAGGAGAAGTGTGCTATGCTGATGACAGAGTTTGCATCAAGACGAACTTGAACAAAAGTTCAGCCTTCTATACCAACTGAATTCATCATAATTCAGAATGTGTAATTGATAAAATCTAAATGTTATTAAGTAAAGCCATTATTAAGTTAATCAAACTGTGTGTTCGGAAAACATATATATGAAGACGCCATCCCTCAGGTCTACGTCATACATATAAAGGACTTCCCATCAATCTTTCTAAAACTATTATATAGAATTAGAATGAGAGTGGTGATGAAAGCTACTGTGAACCTTTCATGAAGACTTTACAAATTTAAGCGCAGTAAGACGCATTGGTATGGCCAAGGACGCATTTCAAAAGCTAACCAGTATACTGAGAGAAAAGAAAATCCAATTAGAAACAAAGAACTTGAACGTTGCTCTATTGCCACGAAACCGGCTTCTGCTCCTTCAATCACGCAGGCGTGTGGTCGGCTGCGCGTTCGACTCACGACCGATCACGCTGGCCACGTCGGCCACGCTGAGAGACAGGAAAATCTCATTGGAAACAATGAAAAGTGTGCTGGATTGTTATGTGATATCTGTCCTTCTGTATGGCAGCGAATGTTGGACGATCTCTTCAGGAATGAAGGAAAGGTTTGAGGCAGCAGAAATGTGGCTTTACAGAAAGATGCAGGAGATAACATAGACAGCAGGGGATTACAGTGAAAGAATAAAACACGTACAAGGGATGTCTAAGAAAAGATAAGAGATTGATGGGAGTCAAGTAGATAAAAGATATCTACTTGATTACGTCTATCCACCAAGGGGTCTTTGGCAAAATTCAACGTAGAATCTTTTGTGATCGATCCCGACTTGGCAGCTCAGATACAGTTACTTTCTCAGCGGCGCAATATGGCTTCCCTGTGTCTCTTCTGTATATACTTTCACAGCTTCTGCTCCGATGAACTTAGCTTACTGGTACCCACTATATATGAATTTATTCGAGCCACAAGATTAGCAATTAGGTCCCACCTTTTTACTGCGGAACCAACAAATTGTAAACGCAAATTATACTCCAGTAACTTCTTTTCTCGCACTTCCCGCCTGTGGAAATCCCTTCCATTTACTTGCTTTCCCGACAGTTACAATCTCCAAGAATTTAAATGTAAAGTCAATAGTCATCTCCTATCTCACTAACCTACATCCTCTCTCTCTCTCTCTCATGCTCTTTTCTCCGTCCACTCCACTCTCATAAGTATTTTCATCCTTCTTTTACCCACTTCCTGAAACCCCAATAACCAGTCACTCTCTCTCTCATAACTTTCCTCCTATCACTTTAGTAAAATGCCTTGCTTGGCGCAATATGATTATAAAAAAAGATGGGAATTGACGTTGCATTTAAATTTTTGGAGATTGTTGCTATCAAAGAAACAAGCAAATGGAAGTGAGTTTCACAAACGGGAAGTGTAAAATGAAAATATTTGTAGAAAAGACAGAAGGAAGCCGCATCATGTCGGTGGGAAAGTGACTGAAGGCGAGCTGCCAAGTCAGGATCGATTATATTGAAGATCGCCCTTTGTATTTTGCCAAGAACCACAAGATGAATGGCAGGAACACCCGACCCGATATGTCAACAACATTTCGAGGGCTACATGGTGACTTTCTCTTTTTTTTTTTTTACTACAATTCATAATCATGTACACGTGCATCGTATAAAATTTTATTCTTGCAAGACAATGCTTTTTATATTCTGCAATGTTGATTGTTGATTCAGTCAGTTAAGTGCCATACGTGATACACGCTTGGGCGATCATGTCTCGAAAGAGACATGACTAACTGGACAGAAGATTATCCCGAAGTAGGTTGCCATTACTTTCTGCGGTAGACTGGTTGTCGCCCAAGGCTATAGAACCCACTCTGTCCTATTATTTAATTCATAACTGGAGGGAAGAGAAGAACTAATACCTTTACCAAGGGTATTTGCGCGTAAGTGAATGCAAGGAATTCAACTGGAATTCGAACTCAGCTCCCTGATTTCTCGTTCCGAGCCGATATCCACTGCACCACAATGCACACATGATTGTTGATTGATTGTTGATTACTTTGTCAAAAAAGGGTATCAAAGATACGAAAGTATTTCATGGAACATCTCCACCTCCCAACAGTTCTCGATATTAGCCTATTAATGGCGGTTACATTTAACTATTTCGACTCTAAATTGGTAGAAACTTGATGCTAATCTAGTAGCACGAGTAAATACATATGGTCGGGGTACCAAGGGAAAAAGCTCCGCAGAGCTGTCGCCATGAAAATATTTGTAGAAAAGACAGAAGGAAGCCGCATCATGTCGGTGGGAAAGTGACTGAAGGATGGCTGCTAACTCATGATATATTATTCTCTGGATAAAAAAACTTATTATTAAATATTGAAATACTGAAGACCATTCTCTTATCGGGTTGCAGAGTTCAAATTCCAGTTAAACTCCTTGGATTCACTTACGCACAAATACCCTTGGGAAAGGTATTAATCCGTCTCTTCCCTCCAGTTATGGGTTAAATAACAGAACAAATTGGGTTCTATAGCCTTTGCTGCAACCAGTCTACCGCAGAAATCAATGGCAACCTACTGCGGGATAATATTCGGCTCAGTCAGTCATGACCCTTTCAAGATATGATCGCGTATGGCACTGAATTGACTGACGGAATATAATAGTTGGGGACATGATTAAGGTTTCTACCGGACATAAAGTGGGGGATCCGTTTTAATTTGTTATGAAGTAATAAACTGATCACCCACTAATTTCTACTTAATAATATAATACATCTCTTCCCCGTCTACCTATGAGTTAAATAATAGGACAGATTGGGTACTATCGTTGGTTGGCAACCAGCCTACCGCAGAAAGCAATGGAAACCTACTGCGGGATAATCTTCTGCCCAGTCAGTCATGTTTCTTTCGAGACATGATCGCCCAAAGTATGACACTTAACTGATTGAAGCTTCCTACATGGTATGTGCGTTGTGGTGCAGTAGAGATCAGTGAATCACGTATGGCTCTTAACCGAATGAAGATTTCTACGACGATTAATGGTGTCGATGAATAATTTAAGATTTTCAGAAGCTAAGATTTTTGCCAAGCAGATTGGACATTCTAATAGCTTACAAGTCCAACGTTACTGAGTATAGTTATGGAACAGAAAATAGGCTATGACCTCGCATCAAATAGTCAAATCGGCTTTATGCATATTGATACGTGTGTGTCATTGTCTCATGTGCGTGCGCCAAACGTGGGTTCGTTGTGGAAGTCACTGCTAAGCAACGCACACTCACTAACACCCAAACCCAGATAATGGATATGACCAAGAACAAAAATTCCTTGTTACTCATCACTAATTTCCTGTGAAAAAGAAAACATACAGCTTGCGTGTATTGCACAAATGTAAAAAGCTTAAAGCGATAAGATGTTTCGCCATGATGCAAATTCGTAATATATATATATATATATATATATATATATATATATAAAATTGTTTAATAACTTAGTTTTGGGTCATAATAAAATTAGACCAGTGTATATTTGTATTAAAAAGGGTTCAATACAATTATATTGTAGATCTTTTGAATATTTTCTATTTGTAAACGACTTATTACGCGACCTAATTTTACACCTAGGTCACGTAATAACTCGTAATCAACTAACAAAAAAGCGCTCAATACTTAGGTAGAGCGGAATAAGTAAAGAATCCCTAGCGAGCCAGACAGACATACCTAGGTTTCACCAAAACGGATCGACAGGGAAAGCTGAACGTTCAATGAAAGAACGGAAATTATGACTAAGTGTAACCATACTAAAAAATATCTATTAGGTTCATACAACCATGGATGAAAACGTTATAATTTCTTCTAATTTTAAAACCTTGCGCATTCAAAATTTCCCTGCCACGTGAGCGTTCAAAATAAAACCACCGCTGCGTGAGCGTTCTAAAAAAAAGAAAAGGTAAACGGTAAAATCAGTTATTGAAAATCGCCTGAAGACACCACTCATGGTAGAAACCTTGGTTGCGTAATAACTCGTTTAATATATATATATATAAAGAATTAGTTTTTGGTCATAATCAAAATAGAGCATTTATAATAAAAAGTGCTCAATACTTTTAAATTGCAGAGATTTTGAGTAATTTTAAGCTAGGTTTTAACCTTTTGGTATCTTTAGGTGATTTATAATAACTTAAATTATAAATCGCAAGAAGATACCTAAAGGTTTAAACCTAGATTGCGAAAATATCTCATTTCTAAATGAATATATTATATATATATATATATATATATATATATATATATATATATGTGTGTGTGTGTGTGTGTGTGTGTGTGTGTGTGCGTGTGTGTGTGTGTGAGAGAGAGAGAGAGAGAGAGAGTGAGTATATATATATATATATATATATATATATATATGAATAAAGAGAAAAAGAAAGCATCTTTTTAACGACGTGTTTCGTCCTTAAGTTTATGAAATGTAAGTATTTCATTTTACAACAGGTATCCGAAAACAGAATTAAATACATCGTTAGCTTTTCAGAATTTTCGAATTTAAGAACACTCAAAAATACTCTTATTGCTAATTGTAAAAGTCTAGTTAAACTATGAAGAAAGCTAAACGATGTAAATTAAACGAAAATGAGTAACTGTTGCTAATCATTTATTTTTTTATATTTTTATTTAAATAAAATCCTTATATTATTCATTTATTGTTTTTAAAGATATAATTTATTAATTTCTGATGTTTTTCACACACACACACATACTCATATATATATATATATATATATATATATATATATATATATATAGTTCTTCTGAAAGGTTTTCGGTTTAGTCCATTTCCTAAAATACGACAGATAAGCAGATATCAAAAATTGTAAAGGAATGACCACTTTTTAAATCGGATGTTTGCTATCTCAACGTGATATAACTATATATATATATATATATATATATATAATGTGCATTCATTATTAGTAAAAATTTACTCATTATAATTACCAGAAAATAATTGCTTGCGATATCAGACTTATTTTAATACTTTTTATTCATGGGATTTATATTTATTTATAATGGGTACTTTTTTTAAAGTTTTTAATAAAATCTTTATTTTAATGATTTTTTATTTATATTTATTGGTGGGGATTTCTTATTTATTTTAAATGGCACTTTTTATTTATTTTAATGATGTTTAATTATTTTTTCAATGGTGACTTTAATTTATTTTTAATGAGACATTTTATTTATTTTAAACGGGATCTTGTATTTATTTTATCACTTTTACATTTAACTTAAATTGTATTTTTATTTAATGAGAACTTTTATCTATTTTAATGTTTTTAATTTATTTTTAGTAGAATACTTTATTTATTTTAATGAGTGTTTCGACAACTTCCTTAGGAAAAGCAAGATTTTTTAAATAGGTATGTCAAGTACAATAGAATTTCATTCTTTTTATACTAACTCTTTTCAAGACTGAATTTATTTCTAAATTTGAACAGTTTTAAGTTAAGTCAGATTTATTTAAAGTTTATGAGCTAGCTACACACGTTAATCCTTCCAAAGCACACTTATTCTGGTAAGTTTGTGCTCAGGCTATACGGCAGCAATATTTTTAATTATGAATTCCTGGTTGGAAAACGAATGCAATTAGATATCCACATCTAGATCTTGATCGTCCAGTTCGGGAGAGTTAATGAACTTTTTTTTTTTTTAATCGTATCACCCCGAGCAAGGCGGTAACGCCACTGATGTGCAGGGGGCTACGTAATAGTGAAAAGATCGGAAAAGAGAAAGCCGGAAACCATATCCTAAACAGGGAACAAGGGATGAGCCTCTTAACCTGTTCAACAGACATGGGTGGAGTGTGAACCGGGCGATAGATAGATCTATCTACTCCAATTGAAAAAAAAAAGAAAACAAAGTGAGAAGATTGGGAAAGAGAAAGCCGGAAACCACATCCTAAACAGGGAACAATGGATGAGCCTCTTAACCTGTTCAATAGACATGGATGGAGTGTGAACCGGGCGATAGATAGATCTATCTACTCCAATTGAAAAAAAGTGAGAAGATTGGAAAAGATAAAGCCGGAAACCACATCCTAAACAGGGAACAAGGGATGAGCCTCTTAACCTGTTCAATAGACATGGGTGGAGTGTGAACCGGGCGATAGATAGATCTATCTACTCCAATTAGATAGATCTATCTACTCCAGTATATGCAAAAGTTGTTGAAAACATCGTTTGCATCGTGTTAAAGAAATTTTAAGAGTGTTTTCGATATTTTCTTAGTTTTTTACTGCTAATATTAAGTTGTTTTCAAAAAATCGCCAGTTTTGCAAACAATTTTTTTCTTGAAAAATTGACTATAGAAATGTTGAAATTAGTCAAAATACAAGCCTTGAGCATCTATGCACCTCTGCCATCGATCGACGAGATTATTTATTCTTCGTTGATAAAAAGTTATTGGCTGTGATGCAACGAAATCTCTAAAAACTGATTCTACCTCTAGTTTGGACCTAAATATTTTTCTATTTAAAATGTGCTTAACCATCTAGGGCCATTCGTATCATATTTGATACAGTATGAAAACAAGCCTTGAAAGAAATATTTTCCTGAAAAATTTTTTAAGAGAAATATTTTATAAATTTCAAATGAAAGCAGTACTGACTGCTCAGTCAATGAATACCAAATGTTTCCTTATAGGGAAATACCAAATGTTTCCTTATAGGGAAATACTGTATCAAATATGATACGAATGGCCCTAGAGGGTTAAGCGCTTAAAAAGGATTATCATTGGGTGAAAGATCAGGGGAATATGGAGGATGTGGTAAACTCTTGTATCCAAAGACTATGAGTTTTTGCAACGTCATTCTTGCAACATGTGACCACGCATTATCGTGGAGCAGAGTTGATTCAATAATGTAGGTCTCATTTTTTGAAGTCGTGCATGCATTTCAGCAAGCTGATTGCAGTAAATCTCTGCATTAATGATCTGATTGGTTTCCAGAAATCTGTAGTGGATAACACCAACTGCAGGCTACCTGACAGTCACCATAACCTGATGCAAAATTGGATTTGGGAAATGTTTGGAGGACTCATCATGATCAAGCCATTGACCTGACCGTTTCTTCCTCTTCTTCTATGTGCCGTGTTCTTTCAGGATGTAGGCGATCATGGCCTTCCACGTCGCCCTATCCCTGGTGGCTCTTAGCACGCTTTCTCTTGTAACACCTCGCAGCCCCCGTTCTGTCATCCGCCTGCTCAGGCCCTTGAAATATGTTATCTGCTGCGTTCCTCTCTCTGTTTTCTCCTCTATCTGGCCTGTTAGTATCAGGTTCTCAAAGCCCTCCTTCCTCATTGCATGTTCCAGGAACTTTAGTTGTCTCTTCCTGATGCTCAATATTAATTTCTTTTTCGTTTCCATTCTTTCCAACACCTTGTCATTGCTCACATGCTAGGTCCATGATATCCGCAGCATCCTTCTGTAGAACAACATTTCAGCTGATTCAAGTTTTTCCTTCATCTTTATTGATACGGTTATCATAAAGAATCTACGTTTCATCATAAGTGACTATTTGGTTAGGAAAGGGATCATTGGTGTTACGTAGAAAGAGCATCGTGTAACACTTGGCCGGGTTGTCTGTAGACGATTACGGACGCCGAAGGATGATGTTTACAGCAGCTTGTCCTCAAGACGTCTATTACCACAACGAACTCACTGCCCACGCTGTGTTCTTTTGATCTCAGAAAGTCACGTTGTGAAAACCCAGTATTTGTATTTCTACTATATCCAGACCTGTCACTTGTGTACACTTGTATTAAAATAAAATAACTACGGCACCAAAAAAATTAAATAAATGAATAAGCTCGAAGCCGCCTGGATGAGTTACGAAAGAAAGTATTTATAAAGAAAAATAATTAATTACACAAGCAGAAAATACAGTTGTCGAAATTCAAGTTTACAACGGAGAGAAAATTCACTTAAATATATCAGAGCTTTCAATCTTCAAATAAAAATAAGTCCTTCCGAAGTTTCGTTAAAAGTAATCAGAGCCTTCAATTTTTAAAAATAATCAGACTGCCATTTCTCCACATGAAAAACACGTCTTTTTGGCCTTTATCAAACTTTGCAGAGACAGCCAAATAACAGTGGTGACCTGGCGGCGGGGGTGTGGGGGTCGTTTGGTCTTTGTCGCCTGAAAACCTCTCTCCAAATCTCAAAAATTCTTTTAATAACAATTCAAACTTTTCGTTAAGAATAATCAGAACTTTCAATTCTTCAAATAACTTTTAAAACAATAAAATTCTTTCGGGCTTCTTATCGGAGGCGCATTATTAGATTTTAACTTTAACTTAAATTGATCTGCGGCAGGCTTATCTACGTTTCTTTACATCTTCAGCTATGAGTTCTATGGTAGACGACCAGCTGTGGGTCGTGGCTCCCAATTAGGAACTCTTCTCCTCATTTGTTACATTTTGACTGCAATTTCAAAAACTACTCGAACAACTCACTTTTCGTACTGAGTTCGGATTTTATAGCTGACCCCAATTCTCTCGGGGATCTACGCGACTCAAAGCTTTGACCAATGAGATTATTTTCCACACAGACGATTTAAGGGCAGCCATGGCTCGACGAATGAAATATCAACAGCTCACATGACGTAATGTCTTTCTGTATTTTTTCTTTCAATTACATCATCTGGTTTTCGATTTTCAAATCTGTTCCCAGGAATTTTTGAGGATTTAACCCTACCTGACCTCATCAAAGAAATCCTGGCATTTTGTTATGACTACAGCCATTTTTCAAGCTTTCACTGGCCCAAAACAGTTCGTTTCTTTTTTCCCAATTATCAGCCAATTTCTCTATTCTCCGGATTTTATAAGAACATAATAGTATTAAAAATAGTTTGTTTTTTTACGTAAGCCCTCATTGCGGATTACAATAAAACACAACTAACAGTACCACTAATATCAATTTCTCTCACTCCGTTGTATTAAACCAAAAACAAAAATATACCCATGTGTTACAATCGAGCACACTTCAAAACGACTAAGTTTTTTTCTTTTCACTGAGATCATGCGGAACTCATTTATCGAGCTTTTTCACCTTGTCACTACTCTTCAAATGGCATGAGACTATTGCAATGCTGACACCAAGCGTCTGAGACATTCCTCTGACACTTGACGTATATTTTGCTCAACAACTGCTTGCAGTTTTTTGTTGACAAGACTACATGACCGTCCTCTACCTTCTTCATATTCAAGACTCTCATCATCACTACAGAATTTCTGGGGTCGCTTTCATACTGCCCGATTCATTGTTTATTCACCTCCCCACGCTTTGATGATATTGGCAGAGGTTTGATAGGCCCTGTGCTCAAGTTTAACTCATGGAAGAAAAGCAAACAAAAATCATGTTTTATCATGTTCATAATTAATAGTTTAAAGGAACATGAGAGAGAGGATGCAGGTAACTGAGATAAGAAAGCAAGTAAATGGAAGGGAATTCCACGGGCGGGAAGTGCGAGAAAAGAAGCTGAAGGAGTAGAATTTTCATTTACATTTTATTGGTTTCACAGTAAAAGGGTGGGACCTAGTTGCTAATCTTGTGGTTCGAGTAAATTTATATATAGAAGGCACCAGTGAGCTAAGTTCATCAAAGCAGAAGCCGTGAAAGTTGTTGTAGAATTTAAAGGGAATTCTTTGTGGTAAATACTGCTGGACCTTTGTCTAGTTGGTGCTAAGTGCTACTTCCTTGTTTAAATGACGCTTTCAAAATCCCAATCCTGTAATCCATTAATGTCACAGGGAGAAAGATGTACTGCTAGTATGGTAGCACTGAGTGTGTTCAGAGCATGACAGCCCAAAAGGGACAATCTCCCATCGGTCAACTTTTAAATTCAGAGATTTATTCAACGACATCTGGCTGCCACGTAAGACAAGATTGTTCAGTCTGACCAATTATTTGTGAAGAATTTAATTTAGTTTTCCTTTTCTTAGACTATTTTCCCCGCAAATCGAATAAGCTATATATTGAATTGAGTTTTCCTTCTGTAAGATTGACTGCCACTGAATGCAATCAATTTCATTATTTACGCGGGACGAAACTTCTAGGAGATTATCTTTCTCTCAAAAAACAAGGTGTTCAGTGGGCTCTCATATTTATGTAGTTTTGAATTCATATCTGTCCTTCTCACCTGGTTGTTATTTAAAGCAAGATTTCCCAGACTGCCTTGCTACTTAACTCATAGCTGGTGAAAGATTAATTCACTTTTTAAAGATATTAGTGCGAAAGTGAACAAATCTGACTAGTCTAAAATTCGAATTCGGGCCATCGATTCCAATTTCGACGCTGATTACCACTCCGCTACCTACACATTCATGTTTTCAGCATGCAAAGAAATTTGGTTGTCGATTAAATATTAACAAGGTACTTGATTCTTCCTTACATAAAACTGTAATAATTCGTCAGTTACTCTCCATGATACATGGTCGCTACATTTTCCGGCTGCAGTGTGTGAGAGACTGCCTTAGGATGACTGAGACAGTTGTTTACATATCTGCCCAACATTATTATTTTCTCGCTTGCAATACTAGCTGTAGGTGTTAGGTAACTTAATTTTGCATTCGATGGCTGGGGTTGACTCAGTGTTAACACTCTGGTGCACACAATTACCTTTGACGGTCTGTTGCAAATCTCCTACAATGTCTATAATGACATCATAACCTAAACATACGTACAATTACAATAAAGTTTTACGATGATTTGATGAATCAAAGCAAACGTACCCTTTTTCAATCAAAATATGCCAAAAGGTTATATACCAAAATATGCCTAAAGTTTATTTATCAAATATACCAATATATATATATATATATATATATATGCCAAAATATGAATAAAGAATATACGCCAAATTATACCAAAATAATATATTCCAAAACATGCCTAAAGGTTATTTATCAAAATATGCCAATCACAAATCATGTAACCCTGAGGGTCGTAGGGGCACGACACGTACAGTAGCCGTAACAGGAGTGGTTTGTCTTTGGTAAAGCAACCTGATGGAGCATAACACTCTTCAGGCTCCGATTTTTCCTACTCTTAGACAAGACTATTTAGTCCAATCTAATCTGCTATTTAGCCATAGCGGGGAAAAATGGATTCATAGCTAATGGATTCATCATAATGGGTTAGCACATAATATATATATATATATATATATATATATATGTGTGTGTGTGTGTGTGTGTGTGTGTGTGTGTGTGTGTGTGTGTGTGAGAGAGAGAGAGAGAGAGAGAGAGAGAGATTAAATGAATTACAAACATTTTGTTTTTGTCACCACAACTCACACCGCTGAAGATGATCTCGGAAGAAGATTGAAAGTACTTGGGAATTTTGAGAAATGAAAGATATCATCTGTCAACATTACAGCTCATTGCTGATATATTTCAGTTATAATACCCGAAAGATTATCCGTGAGTATGAACGAATTTTATTTAAAATAAGCAGACACAATATTGGCAATTTATTTATTCTGACATGCCTAAAAGAAAATTTGCTGCCTAAATACGCACATACAGATATATTTATATATATTGGGACAAGTTTATTAGATAACTTACTCACTGTTCCGTTTGATACTTCTGATACTATAGAATAGTATCATAAATCACTATTATAGGAATATAACCACTACGATATCAGCTAAGTGCCATATATGCTACACGCTTAAGGGATCATGTCTATTTTGATTCATGCCTAAATAGGCTGCTCTTTCTTGCTATGGTAAACTGGTTGCCAGTCAAAGCTATAGTACCCAATCCGACCTGCTATCCACCCACTATCTGCCAAGCATAAGAGGTAGATTCACAAGGGAATTCGCGTTATAGGAGCCAGTTTATTCTTCTGTTCAAAACATACCTGGTGGGGGAAGAGAATTGTGCTATATGAACCAGTCTGTCCTGCTATAGCTGCAAGGTGAGGAAGAAGAGAAGAGGTCAGTTCACAAGAGTGAAGTGAATGTACAGAACCTGACTGGTATTTGAACTCAGTTTTCCAAGTTCAAATTGAGCCGTTACGCATTGCATCAAATTGCAAATCCTCTTTGATATAGTCAGTCAGTTAACTGCCATACGTGATACACGCTTGGGCGATCATGCCTCGAAAGAGACATGACTGACTGGGCAAAAGATTATCCCGCAGTAGGTTGTCATTGCTTTCTGCGGTAGACTGGTTGCCAGCCACGGCTATAGAACCCAATTTGTCCTGTTATTTAACCCATAACTGGAGGGAAGAGACGGATTTATACCTTTCTCAAATGTATTTGTATGTAAGTGAATGCAGGAAATTCAACTGGAATTCGAAGTCAGCTACCCAACCGCTATCCACTGTACAACAACGCACATCCATGATAGAGTAATTAGTTTATTAACTCGGAAAAACGCAGTCGATTACTTGATTATAGTTGAAATTAGTTTAGTTTCGGGCTTATGAATCTAACCGCTTATGAGATCTCTCTTTGAGTTTCATTAATCTTGACCCTAATCTTGATCCCAATCCTATCATTATGTATCAGATTTGTTAAAAAAATATTTAATGACTAAGTGAATCGGCAGTTTTCGTATTTCATGGTAAGTAAGACAGAATTTTACCTTTTTATTCTAAAAATGCAAATAGATGATTAAAAATAATATTTCCTTATATAATATATGGATTTGCTGTACGTGACCCCAAGTTGCAATCTATACATTGAAGATACCAAAAGAATGCAAGTACAAAAAATTGAATGAGGATGAAAATATGACATCGAAATACAAAAGAGCATTTAAATATCAAAAATTCTTTCCCCAAATAAAACAAATAAAAAGTACTTAACTGTTATGTACTTAACTGTTATGTAATATCGGTCTCATTGCAGTGAATGCGGGACAATTTTCTCAAAGATGGAGAAGCAATTTGAGGTAACAAAAATGGAATAAAGATAAGAATTCCATGCGATAAAAATGATAACAAAAAGACAGTAATAATTAAAATCAGAAAAAGACAAAGGTTTTAGCGCACATAATTAGAAAAGAAGGCTTAGGAAATTTAACATTCACAGAATATGTTGAAGGCAAGAGGGACAGAAGAAAGCGGGGAATAATCTACCTAACAAGCTTGTGCAAATGTTTGGGAAAACAGGAATAAGGAGAGATAGCACAAAGATAAATATTTGCTAAGAACTACAAGGGGCAGAAAGCTATGCAGAACCATGACCGTCGATATAATGAAGCAATACGGCACATTTGAAGAAGAAGTAAGAAATGAAAGATGGTCTTAACTTTCAGAATTTCTTAGAGAGATTGAACTGCCCATGATAGATTTTGAAAGAATCGCATGCTGAATCGGACGATGCTACGTTTAGTAGGAGCCGCGCTGACGTAAACTTACTTCCATTCATTAATTTACTCCTATAACTACAATAATCCAGTCAAATGATTGGTTGATCTTCTATGAGTAGGAGTAGGTGCAGGAGGAGTCGAACGAAAAGAATGAATTATCATTTGTATCAACACGCATGCGCAAATTGCTATATGCGGCTACGTGAGTGTATGTATCGCGATAGACATTTGTTGACTTGCTTAAAACGCGATGGGGTCTATCGGAACAATGTGTAGCAATCAAGTACATTATATCTTCGTACTTTCGAGTTTGTACGTGATTATTAAAATTTTATTGATGAAAAGTTTCGTATACATCGAAAATTTTAATTTTGTAATCAATCCCACTTAATTCTTGAGTTAATGACTGAATTGGATCATGGGGAATTTTATGACAACAGAAAATCTGTAAAAATGGTTAGATATTTGAGCTTAACAACTTTAACAAAATATGGCAATAACAATCATAAATACGAATTCAGGTCGTATATTTTAAGAAGTGGGGACAAATGAAAAGATTCGAAATAGACAATTTTTTCCATTTTATTGAAACAGTCGTTAAATTCTTCTTTCTTTCTTTCTTTCTTTCTTTCTTTCTTTCATTTTCTCATTGAAACCGAGTAAGATATGTCTTTTTATAAGAAACCGTACTAGATAAACGGCTAAATATCACTCCTTCTCAGAACAGTCGCCTGATGATCCGAGAATGAAGTATAGAAGATTAAATTAGAATTAGAGACCAAAATAGTGTTAAAATATAAACACTTTTCTTTCATACATGACCGTGATGAATCCAGAATGAAGTATACATGATTATAGATTATTAGATTACGATTTTAAATCTAAATTATGTTAACAGATTAAAAAATACACATATAAGAAGGTGCTAAAACTTGTTCAGACCAAACACATTCAAAAATTATTTTGGTGTCTTTTATTTAGTACTAGCAGTATAGCCCAGCGTTGATCGGGTGTAATGAAAGCTTTAAAACTAATCCATGGTCCTGGAGCTCAGACTCTTTGGACGTTGGAAAGAAAGACTAAAAAGAACTAGTTGTTTCCAGTTAAAGCGAAACTGTAGACTGAAAGAAAAATGAATGGATTAAGTCAAATTTTGATTTCCTGGTATCGATATCAAATAAGTTTTTTTCGTCGAAAACTGAATTTTGAAGGCTAAATATGTCCTCTGAGTAAATGGTATCATGGCTGAGACTAAGAATTACAATTATACCTACTTAGGCAAAAACTAAAATAAAAGGGCTGAAAAAAATACAGACATACAGGCAGATAAAAAGACACACACACAAACATCTTGCCTTTTATATATATATATTATCGATTTTCTGCACTATTGTAAGAACTGTAACCTTGAAACTTCTGAATATCGTTTCTTATGTTGTCTATGAGTGTATCAAATTTGATTAAAATTGGACCACTCCTTCTATAACCCGATTTTTTCGATTATCGATTTTCGATATTTATGGGGGGTGCCTCGACACAAAACCTAGCCAAGAACACTCGTAGACGCTTATAATACAACTGTGTAAATTTTCAAGAAAATCGGTTCAGCCGTTTCGGAGTCTATAGGTAACGGATACACACACACACACACACACACAGACACACACACACAGACAAAGTTTCATTCATAAATAAGTTTAGATAATTTTAGTCAGTGCCTCAAGCCGACAACTTTTCAGCAGTTTCTCATATACCTGCCTACGGTTCAATATATATATATATGAGTTTGTGACCCTGGGTTTTACTCTTTTGAGATCGTGAGACAAACGTTGTCAAACAAACAACCGGTTTCGTCCTAGATCTCCTCAGGCTTTAATTTTCTGGAAAATTTATCCTTAAAAGTAAAAGAAAGTTTTAATGAGAGGGAAAAAAAGATGATGAAAAGAGCTAGACTCCAATCATATTCAAACTCAACAAGCAATCTCCCTGCTTACTGAGAGAAGGCTTGCGAGATTTGATGTAAATGGACTCTAGAGTGTTGTTTAATTCTAAAATCCAAACGCTGAGATGTTCTACCTATGTAGTCGCATCCGCAACTATATTCAAATTTATAAACAACAGAATTAATTTGATGTGGATATATATATATATATATATATATATATATATATAAAGCCAGATGACAAAGCGTTTCGCCTGCTTATAGAATATAATATTAATAATAATAATAATAATAATAATAATAATAATCCCAGTCATCCTCATAATACTACGCACATACATTTACTTCTAAAAACTACTATCAAAATCAATTCCTCCGGTATGGATAAAAAAAATTATCAATATCACCTCTGAAACAATAATATAGTCACTAACAAACAGAACACTAATAATAACAAATCAGGCAGGAATTTAACAAATAACTCGCACAAAATGCCCAGCAAAATAAACTGGCAAAACATCTAAGAATCTAAAAAAAAAATTTTATGAACATTTCAGGGATCTATTGTATAACAACTTTAGATATATTTGTAGTTCCCCATAAGACATCTGTCCATAATTTCAACCAGCGAAATTACAAGGTTTGATTAGAAGAGAAAATAAATAATTCAGAAAAATATTCATTGAATCTCACAATTCTCTGCAGTCAACATCAGATCGGGTTCATATACAATATCACTTTTTATCGCAATAGCAATAGTCGGAAGTTGCACAACGCAGCATACTATATAGGGAAAATTTTTAATTTGTTCCCCGAAGGCCTTTACCCCGTCAAATCTTTCTCCGAAACATCCTTAATTCCGTGCAAATGTATATGCTGAACTGAAGTCGATAATTGTTTATTGAAGAAACCTACCTTTTTTCATGTTATCGACCAGGAAAAAATCGGACTATATCTCACCCCTTACCACCGTTCTCATATCTGATTCATCACTGAATGACTTGTGGCGTAGGATACTTATTTCGGCCAATTTACTTCCTTTGAGCAATTACTCAGCGATTTGTTTGGTTTTGGAACTCAATTTCCGCGTAGTAATTTCAAAAAGGAAGTAAAATGGCCGAAAAATTGGCAAACTATGCGTGATGTCATTCTACAGTGAATAACATTTTTGAAGCGTGGTTACGGGGTGAGATAAACAGCGACAAGAAGTTCGATATTTTTCTGGCCGTTAACTTGAAAAAAAGGTAGGTTTCGTCAATAAAAAATTATCGACTTAAGTTCAGCATTTACATTTTCACGGAAATAAAGATGTTTTGAAAAGATTTGAAGGGGTAAAGGACTTCGGGGAACAAATAAAATAATTACCCAATATAGAAGAGAGAGAAAAAGCAACAGATATCTATTTGGAATGGGTTTCAAATCCAGCAGACGTTAATGACTTTAATTAAAAAAAAAACCCAGAAATGTCTATACATACATACATACATACATACATACATACATACATACATACATACCAATATTGATAGGAACATATTGAGAAAAAGAAGAAAAAGAAAGAAAACAAGAAAGAAAAGGACTTATCAATGAACCACTTGGGTTGTGAATATGCAAACAGATTCAGAATGACAAAAGTAACAAAAGAAGATACATGCTCATATATATATTCAATGGATGCTGAAAAAATCTCGACTTGACCAAAAAGTTCCTCCCTACTAAAAAATGGATAAATAAGTGAAATAAAATACAATAAAATAATCCGCAGAAACCGATATAGAGAACTTGCAGCATTTTGAGATTTAATACAGAGTGCAACCAGGACGCAAAAGAGAACCAGTGAACACTAAAATTAGCAGTACAATTTCTGTTATTTAATAGGTGCTCACATATGGCGGAACCGTAAGTATTTGAGACAAGCTCATTCAAAGGCAAGATGTTATTCCTGATCTTAGTTGGAACATGTTTAATTCTCATGTCCATGCGATGAGTAGTTCTCCCTATGTAGTCGGTACCGCAACTACAAATATATTTATAAATAACAGAATATACTTGATGGGCATTCTTGCAGCCGGAACACAACATAGGCCGGGTTGGAAAAACTATACGTACCTCAGCCGAAAAAAAAAAACGACAGATGTTAAATGAAATTTGTCTGTTATGCTTTCACATTTGGTTCCAATCCAGGGATGTCTAAGATAAACAGGGTACCTTTTAACTGTATATGGTTTGACCTTTTGTGAACCCCACAATTTTGTCACGGATGACCGAATGAAGAGTATTAGGGGTATGCCGTAAAGCACATATGGTTTTCTTCACAAAATTAATTTCATCATCCAAGAAAGACTCTGAACATATCATTAATGTCCTATGGACTAGGGTTCTAATAATGTTTATCTTACGTTTTCTATGACAAAAGGAATTCCAACGCGTATATAACCACGTATAATAAATTTTTATTATCATGAAACTTAATAATAAATATTTTTCATGTAGAAACAAGGTGCATGGGTCGTTTACAAACTTACATATTCTAGCTTCTTTTTAAATTTTCCATTTTAATATGGGTGTTTTATTTGTTTCTTTTAGATACCAATAATATTTCGACAGGATGTTCTATTTCTGTACATATTTGCCTCTGCTGCTATGACACTGTCAAATCTCGGCCTTCGGGTAGAGGGCGCTCTCTGCTTCCGAGCAGAGAGCACTAACCCAGTCGTGGTTCCGCCGAAGGGTAGAATCACGAGTCGGTAACAATAGACAGATATTTTTTGGCCCGGCTACATGGCCAGGAAGACTCACTATAAAATGACCTTGTGTCACATCTAACCTTGCGTGGGAAATACCGTCGTGTATAGTCATATATATATGTATATCTGCGGATGACAATATATATATGTATATCTGCGGTTGACAATATATATATATATATATATATATATATATATATACTTCTTTAGTCCTGACACTCAACTTCCTGCGTTGATTCCTATATAAACAACTGCCTGCGCACCGTTTCTAAAATTGAGAACCAATCCACCATAATTATAGAAAATCTAATATATATATATATATATATATATATATATATATATGTATATACACACACACACACATATATATATATATATATATATATCAGTGTGCATAGATATACATATATATATATATATATATATATATATATATATATAATACAGACATATATATTTGAGAAACACAAATACATACACGCACACACATACGCAAACACACGCACACACATATATATGAAAATGGTCAGAGAAATTTTAACATCTTCATATATGGTTAAATATTGGGATTTCAGAATGAAATGGTTCATAATTGGGTTTATTTTTCAGTGCACCATTTATGTACATATTTTTCTCTCAATTTCATATTTGCTCTGGTTAATATTCCATGAGCTCTCTATATTTACCGACTTGATGATTTATATATCAATTAGATGATATGTTTTGGATTATTCTCTCTATCTTTACTACTCGCTATTGTCTCATATATATATATATATATATATATATATATATATATATATATATATATATATAACCTAGAATGTTTAAAATTTAAATCAGGTAAATTCCGATAGAGACGATCTCAAAAGAACTCAATGTTAAATTTATTTATTTAATTTAACATAGAAACAGTGTGTCTGTATGTGATTTTTTTTCTGGAGAATTTTAAATATTAACTGCTGTATCATTTGGGTCTGACGAGCAGCAATTTTTTGGGCTGCGAAATATGTATTACCCATGAAATTGTAGAATATCCCAAAAATTTTGTAGTATATATATATATATATACACTAGAAAATGTTTGGGATATTCTACAATTTCATGGGTAATGCATATATATATATATATATATATATATATATATATATATATATAAGAAAGTGAACGAACTCGCAGATTTTAAACCCACTGTTCAAGCATTTACTTTTATACTCTCTCTCTCTCTCTCTCTATATATATATATATATATATGTATATGTGTGTGTGTGTGTGTGTCTCTGTGTGTGTGTGTGTGTGTGTGTGTGTGTGTGTGTGTGTGTGTGGATTGACATGTACTATCTGTAGGTTGAAATGTAAATCTATGCTAGGACTAATTGCAAACAAATATTAAAATCAATGTCAAGATTAATTGAAAACAAATTGAGTTATCTAAGACGGCACAACAAGAGAGGCATAATCCATAAAAATCTTTATGTCAAAGTCAAAGTAGTCCTGCTCAATCACGAGTGGACTTCCAATATATATATACATATATATATATATATATATATATATATATATATATATATATATAGGTGTGTGTGAATATAGTGTAAGTACATCCCTGGTGTATACATAGATATTTACTCAGTTTTGGTTAGTCGGGTGTAATAAAATGATAACGAGAAATCTATGCACTACCAAGTGAACCCTATTATATTTTCAAAACGTATTTGAATTTAAGAGAAATATTTACGAAATCCCAACTGCTTCAGACACGTCATCCGTTTCTCATTACCAAGATTCAAACTATTTGTATGATTCCCCACCGAGTTCGATTTTCACTTAGTTCCTTCAAATCGTGTCCTTGCACCAGTCTTCTCTAAACTTATATCAGTCTGTTAGCGTGTGTTTTAAATGTACAACCACGTGAGAATGGCTTTATTGTCAGTGACTACCTAAATCGAACACTGTCGCTGTGGTTCTCGCCACATGCGCAAAAACAAATATTACAACTATTGTGAAGTCTACTCCCACCACTACCAAAATTACCACAACGACTACTGCTGCGAGTAGATAACTCTGTTGATAGTGCGATGTCAGCGAAGTGCCGGTCTCGCCTTGTTTCGCCGCTAAAACTAATTCATGGTGTATACCACACCTTCTTTTTGCCACCCACGCATGTCACTGAAAGCAAGCAATCAATCAAGAAAGATAGAAAGAGTAAGTATCTGTTAAGAAGTGGGAGTGACGACACAGAACAAGCGTTAGCAGGAAAAGTTTGGGGAAATACCAAAGTGAAAGTGAAAGTGAAAGTGAAAGTGAAACTAATCCCGTTCATCACATGAAAGGAGGAGCGTGGAGGGAATAATAGGCGAAACAGCAAGGAAATAAAACCCAACCAAAAGACGTAAGATTTAGGCTAAAAGACTGGCGCACGAAAAGAAAAAGGAGGCTGGAGAGTCACAGAGTAGGAGGTAAACATGAAGATTGTGTATTTGAGCGCGTGGAAAACAACTGAGAAGTGATTTTCGAAACAGCATAGACTTTGATTGAGTGCGTGTTAGAAGAAAGGCGGGAAGATTGGTAAAGAACAGAACTTTTTTCTTTTAATAGTCTCACCACAAGCAAGGCGGTAACGCCACTGATGTACAGGGGGCTACGTAATAGTGAAAAAATTGTAAAAGAGAAAGCCGGAAACCACATCCTAAACAGGGAACAAGGGATGAGCCTCTTAACCTGTTCAATAGACGTGGGTGGAGTGTGAACCGGGCGATAGATAGATCTATCTACTCCAATTGAGAAAACAAAAAAAAAAAAACAAAGTGAAAAGATTGGAAAAGAGAAAGCTTAAACCACATCCTAAACAGGAAACAAGGGATGAGCATCTTAACCTGTTCAATAGACGTGGGTGGAGTGTGAACCGGGCGATAGATAGATCTATCTACTCCAATTGAAAAAAAAAGACAAAGTGAGAAGATTGGAGAAGAGAAAGCCGGATAGCCCTATGTCTTGTGTGTTTATGTCTTGGTGTGCGGTGAGATTGTACAGTGTAAATAAGCTGATGAGATCGGATGACTCTTTGGAATCCAGCGCACCCATTGTGATGTCAAATTAGTTTATAGTTTTTTTTTATCCATTCTTCTTGGTTATGGATGAGAACAGATGTCTTGGCTGCCATTATGATATTATATAGATAACAGGAATAAATGTTGTATTTTAATAAAGGCTAAAAAGAATTGAAAGAGAAAATTAAAAAAATAAGGTAACTGTCATGTTCGATGAAAGCGGAATTGATATATCAAAGGTGAATATATAAGTAATAATTTAAAGGAAAGGAAAAATTAGTAATGTTATTTTAGAGCATGCACTTATCTCTTAAACGTGTGCGGTTGAAAGTATGTATGTGTGTTTGAGTGTGCGCTTATGTGTGTGTGTGGCTATGTGTGTGTTTGTGACAGACAGACAGATAGACTGGTAAACAGAAAGTGTTGATTTTTCTTGTCCAAAGTCAAGTTTGATAAAAATGCAAATACATATCATATTAAATGAGACCTTTGGTCACTTGCAATAGCTTAAAGAACAAATACATCCCCCTCACACAAACATAAACAAGCAAAACTATATATATATATATTTATATATATATATATATATATATATATGTATGTATATATCTCGGTTGAGTTTCGATCCCGGCCAGAAGCAAGTGGATGTGTTGTCTAGCCACACTAATGAGCTGTGATACAGCGAAACAGGCTTGTATGTGGATGACTAATATATATATATATATATATATATATATATATATATATATAATGATAAGCAGAAAAAAGATATCTTTAATATCTGTGATAAAAACACAGTAAGCTAAGGGATGTCCGTTGTGGTACTGGTGATATCGACTCGGAACGAGAAGTCGGGGAGCCGAGTTCGAATTCCAGTTGAATTCATTGCATTCACTTTCGCGCAAATACCCTTGGGAACGGTATTAATCATTCTCTTCCCTCAAGTTATGGGTTAAATAACAGGACAGATTAGGTTTTGTAGCCTTGGCTGGCAACCAGTCTACCGCAGAAAGCAATGGCAACCTACTGCGGGATAATCTTCTGCCCAGCCAGTCATGTTGCTTTCGAGACATGATCGCCCAAGCGTGTTTCACGTATGGCACTTAACTGAACTAATCAAACAGGCCTTTACTCTTGTCTGGTACTCATTAGATACTCCTTAAAAAAAAAATCTTCTTCTATGTGTCAGGTCCCTTCAAGATGTTGGCTATCATAACTCTCCACAATTTCCTATCCTTTTTAGCTCTTAATAAATTTTGTCCTTTTGTTAACTTTCCTTAACTATGGTTTAACATAAATTTAAACAAGCTCATTAGATAATCTGTGCCTAGTTTTTCTATATCCCTTTTACTTATATACCTGTGGGTGTCGAATTTTCCAAATCCTCTTTCCTCATTATGTGACCAAGAAATTTCCACTCTCAAAATTAAACTAATTGTAGTAAATACATTCAGGGCATGATTATCTATCTATCTATCTATCTATCTATCTATCTATCTATCTATCTATCTATCTATCTATCTATCTATGCAGATTCTGTTCATATCTATCTATCTATCTATCTATCTATCTATCTATCTATCTATCTATGCAGATTCTGTTCATATCTATCTATCTATCTATCTATCTATCTATCTATTACTTAAACATATGTGAGGATGGATAAATGTTGTGGGGAAGGGAGAAAAGACAAATAAATTATTATTATTATCGTGAAATTGGAAAGTAATTAAGAACAAAGGAAATATTGAAAAAAAGAACGCGAAGAAGAATGCTAAGAAGAAAATAAAGAAGAAGAAGAAGAAGAAGAAGAAGAAGAAGAAGAAGAAGAAGAAGAAAGATAGGGAGGTGAATTGGGGGAGGGAAGA